>VWZF01005461.1:0-220434 GCA_013396755.1 Sclerurus mexicanus
TGCAGATCATATTTGTCTCCTCAGTTTCTTCTGTCTTTGGATGATTCGCTTTCTGAGAATGCTTGCTATGGAGGTTTGGGTTGGCTCCCTGCCAAACCCAACTGCCAGCCACACAGATTCCCCCTTCCCAAGAGAGAAGAAAAAATATACCAAAAGAGAATTGTAGTAAAAGTATATATGTATATATATATATGCACATATAATTATATACAATCAAACACTATGAATCTACAGAATAAGAACCCCAAACAACTCCAAAAGGGAAAAGGGGGAAAGGGAAATGAGACAAAAATGGGTAAAAACAAAACAAAACAAAACAGATACACACACTTGTAAACTCAGGGAAAAGCTCAATAAGTAACTAATACAATAAATTCTCGCTAAAATTCCCCTTAAGAGAAACAGTAGAAATCTCCACCTCTGTACGACTGAGGCACCAGCTTCTCCGATAGGCTCCCATAGATAAGAGCTAAGCCAACACAGAAAACTGATGTCCTCCCCAGCACACGAAAGGAAGAGAGAGAGGGACGAAACTTTCTCTTGTCTTATATACCTCTGATTTCATAAAAGGAATGGTGTGAAATACTTCCTTAGTTATAACCTGGTTACCAGGGAAGGCCCAGATCCAAACCAAGAAAACTAAACCACCACACTTGCTCAGTGCTGAACACAACTGGCCTTTCCTGGCAGAAAAATCTACCACAAATTCTGTTTATGACTATTTAGAGGATAAATAATGGTAGCAGTAACTGTGGAAATGTACTGTGCAGTAAAAGATTCTTCATGGTTTTAAATACTTTATTTTCAGACAGAAAAAAAGGAACTTGCTACAGTCACATAACTGCTTTATGTAAAAAGAGATTTTGGAACTTTGTTTTCATTCATGAATGTTTCTTTTTTTCAGGGCAGATTCAAAAGTAGTGCCCTTTGTCTGTCCATCCATCTTCAATTACTTTACTGTCAAAAGTGGGTGAAGTAGAAGTGAACACCTTCAGTAAGAAGCTGCTGCAGACAAACAGCATCTTAAATACTCTGTTTGAAGGACAGAAACATACTAACATCCTGAATGCTGATTGAATCTCTTAACACTGCAGATGAAAGCCTAGAAGATCAAAATAAGTAGTTTGGATTTATACTTTTTACTGATGAATTTCTGCCCTTGCAGGAGAATGAGTTTGCAGTCAGCATGATAACTGTTAAAGCAATTTCATAAGAAAACAAACATTTAATTGGAGAGTTTAAATGCTATTCAAAATGTTTGTTTTTATTACTAGAAAAATGTCGAGATGAACATAGGGGTTAAAAATACTTAACTCTGAAGACCTTATGCACTAGACAACAGTGAAAGAGAGGGAGAAAAGACCTTAACTTGACATCGTATTATTTTTGAATACTAATAGTTCTTGTGATGATTGTCAAGTTGGGATTCACTTGAAACTCATCAGCGTTTTATAATGTCTTATTAACCTTGTTTGCTGAGATTGTGTGATTGGTCAAATTAGATATGATGGTAGAAATTTCTTTGGGGACTGTAGATGTGCTGGGATACGTACATTTACTGCAGTTTAATGAAAATAATGAATATTTTCTTCTTAGGAACAATATCTTCAGATAAGAGCTCCAAAACAATGTCAGGAAAATGTGTCCTTTCCAATAATTTCCATGTTTTGTGCCTCCCAGTACAAATATAAATCTCCTTGAGAACAAGATAATCTAACACTCCTGGTACTACCAGGTTTCAGACTCACAGAAACACTGAGAATTTTTGTTTTTGTTGTTAATGATGTTATGATTCATTTATTAAAATTGGTAATTAAAATGCCTGTGCTCAAATTGAGGTGCAAAGAAGACCATATACCAAAGTCAATTTTATGGATTTTATCTAACATTAAATATGAGCAGAGAGAGAGAACTAGAAAGAAATGTGACAAAGGAGGGCTAGGGAACAAAGAGAGAGATTAAATAGAAAATCTATCACTGCTCTGTGGAACTTGATGGTGTCCGACAGGTCCTCTTCTTCTAGTCTTCTCAGTGATGAGGGTTCCACAAAACATAGAGTCCAATAGATTAATATACATTCAGGAGATGCCCAGGTAACTCCCCTGGGGGGCGGGGGAGGGAAAGTTTTACAATCTCTTGCAACATGTTCTAGATTTGCTGCATCCCTTGGACCATGTCCAGTCCTCTGGTGGTGGAAGGCCTCAGGAGTAAGTTGTGGAGGGAGGGGGAGATGACACTTTGGGGGTATTTGATGGTTTATGACCCTTTCTCAGCTGCCTTTCACATGAATGCCTCATGTGTATGTGATCTTCCTGGAGGAGGGATTTTAAGCCTTCTATTTTGCCATTACGCAGCCAAAACCCTCCTTCTTCTCTACCTGTTGAGCCCAGCTAGGGCTGATTCTTAGCACAGCTCCTGAGTTTGGCTTTCTTTGTGGATACATTCTTCTTCCCCGAGCCTTGTTTGCTTCTCATTAGACCTGAGATAATTGGACAATAGTCTTATGTCAAGTTTCTGTCACAGTTCAAATCCCAGTCAGAAGGCATTTCTGACAGCAGGTGTGTGGGGTGTTTCTGTGGTCACAGATGAGGACTTGCTTCTTTGCCGTTTGACAAAAAGTCTTTCTATGATTTTGGCAATGTTTAAGACATTAACAACATTTAAGTCTATCATATATATCAATTCAGTTTTGCCTCTCATTAGACATACACTACAAATTTTTATTTCATCTGTGTGTCAACACATAGCATCACAATTTTGTCATATATAAACTGTAGAACTCAGTATGTATCTTTGGATTTCACAACAACAAACTTACAAAGGATTAAACTATCACAATTTGTAGCCAAAAAGTAACATCACATCCAGGATGAACTTCCACAGGAAAATTACATGTTAGAATAGAAGCATATCCCTCATCTTTGATGGGTCTGTCTTGTGACAACACTTAAAGGGCATGACTCACTACAGTATCATCACAGTAGCTGCTTTTTTTTTTCCTTTCTTTTTTCCCAGATAATTGAGACATAAATATCTGTCATATTTTTTTTTTCTAGAAAAAGACTTAAATCCTTTTGTCAATGATTCCTCATGTGATTACTTCATTGCTCCACCATCATCTGTTTTTAAATGGGGTAGGGACAATTTTGAGAAAAAAAAAATTATGATCTTATTACCATCACACGTTTTTAAAAAACATGCTACCTTATAAAGCACAGACACATTTTTATTTTAGCCAAAATGCAATCTTTTTCTTTTTTCACATATTGTGATAGTTTTTAACATATAAATGATAGCTTATCACTGCCTGTAGTTGGTACTAAAAATTCAACAGACACCACTGGAATTTGCAGAAGGTACTTGGGGACACCTCTGTAAGGGATATTATTAATAAAAGTGACTAATTACAATAATTAATAGAGATTTGGGATTCTGATGCAGAATTGTGTAAATCTGCTTAGACAAGATTTTTCAGCAAGAACTGGTTTTCAGAGTTTTCCAGCTGTACAGATTTTCAGTGCAAAATTGCATTGGCACTGAGTATCCAGCCACAGCCAGTAAGCAGTCACCAGAGTTGTTTTAAAAGGATTGTAAAGGTGACATTTAGACCCTGCTGCATCCCTCCTGCAATCCTGGTCCACCTGGAAGCTCTTTGCCATGCTTATTGCCAGTGTCACAAAAATGTCATTAAAAATACAGAGATAACATTGTCTTAAGTGAGTCCATGTACTCTCCTGTTCTGGGGATCTGGACAATGTAGAAACAAGTATTTTAGTACACGTTTATGGCACAAAACATTTTCTTAGACAGCCACCAATGAAATTTTGAGTTGGACTTTTCTATCACCCTACATGTGCAAAACACATTTACTTCCACAAAAAGAGCTAAGCTTTATTTTAATTCTATCTATCAGTTAGTATCATTTAATTTCCTTTCATTTCTGGAAATGCCTATAAATTACAGCTTAGGCTTCCGTTTTTTGCCTACAGAGTGTTGAACCAAGACTTCATAGCTAGTCCTCAAAGACAAGTAACCACACCAGCAAAATAAAACAACACCACAATGCAGCTCTCTAGTAACACCTGTGTAAGTATTGGTGAAACATAGAACATCAATGATCAATTCTGTATACTTGCTTATGAAGGAAAAGGGCACTTGTGCTCCTCAGTGAGATATGTTACAGTCTTACATACTCAATCTAGAGGCAGCCCCCTCCTGTGCTACTGGATATTGTCAACTTTGATAATTCCACACAGCTGGATTTAATAATCTCTGAACAGGGTCAACTACTTTTCTCACATGTTGTTTGGAGTTTTTGTCTGTTTGTTTGTTTGTTGTGGGGTTTTTGTTTTTGTTTGTTTGTTTGTTGGGTTGGATTTTTTATGTTTTTTGTTGGGTTTTGTTATTATTTTTATTTGAAAATACAGCTGTTCAGTGAACTATATGTCAACATATATTTTTGCTAACCTGTTCATTCCATGGAGCATATATTCTTAGATCTTGACAATTTTTTTTTTTTTCAGATAAAAATTATTAGGAAACATAGTGCTGTACTTAAACCAATTTCATTCTTTTCAGCCTACAGAACAGCAACAAATGATTTCTTCTGAAAAACCTAAAAAAAAGAATGAAATCAGTCTGATTTCCTCACTCAAAAAAAACCCCCAAAAAAACCCAACACATAGATAAGACTGAAAATGCTCTCCCCACTCAGGATATTGACAGTACATTCAACTTATTAACAGCCAGCTGGCCAAACAACAGGCACGATGAATCAATGCATTTTATGTTACAGAGTGGCAATGTGTAGACAGTGTCTAGATCACATGTGGTATCTGCAGTTAGGAATATAACCTCAGCTGGACCTCAGTGCCTCCTCTGGCTTCATCTCCTTTTCTCTGTGTGTGAAGCCTCAATCTGCACAAACACTTGTGCTAGCCTGAAAGAAAATATAAGTGGAGGGAAGCCAGGACTGTGTCTATTTATCTGTGCTACCATAGTTCCTAAAGTGTTATATTGTTTAGCTACTGTACAAACATATGGTATGAAAACAGACCTTGCCCCAAAGAGGTGGCAACTGGATGCATCATACAAGTAAAACATAAAAGTTCATGTTAAAGAATGAACATATGCTCTACATGTGTGAAGCAAAAATAAAAAAAGAAAAAATAATAAAAAGCAATAGAAATAAAAAGACTACTGAAAAAATTTTTCACGAAAACTAAATCACTCTCCAGCTCGCTCACTACACTCATTATAACTGCTAAAAAAAAGTAATTTTGCAGTTGAGAAAAAGAGATTTAAGCAGCCTCTTCTGTAATGTCACTTCATAGTTCTGAATTCTGTTATTTGAGAAATGACATACCAAGTCACTGCAGAGGGGGAAGCAATGCAAAAGATTATTCCATTCCCTGCTACTGACATCAATGAACATTTGGCCTTAGAAAATGCAGGCACCAGTTTGAGGTCCTTTGGTGTTCCAGAACTAGAGACATAGACTTTATGTCTCATTAATAATCTTATTTGTGTGTTTTCCTTTTATTTATTTCATCCCATTATTTTGCCTCTTCCTCTCAATAAAACTAAAAATAAACTCTCACAAATGTGCTTTTCAGATTCATGTTCTTTTAAAAGAGCAATACTTTAGTCATAAGAACATCACCTCCAAGGATCAGTTCAACAAAATCACAGTGTTCTCTTTCAGATAAGAAGTTCAGACTACAATAGCAATATTTTGTGCATGGAGACAGCTTTGAAATACATGAAAAACAAGTAAGAAAAACACATATTAGTTTATATGCATATACAGTGTAAATCTAGATGTTCACTGCAATGCTTTACTGAGAAGAGGATATTTTCCCCCTCATGACTGATTTTTAAACTCCTGTATTTTTTTTTAAATTAAATCTATCCCTGTTGGCAATGTGGATATTATAGACTAGGTTTTTTCTTGTTCTATTATTACATGATACCTAAGAATAACAATTGGTCAATTATCTTTTATCAAGCACCATCAGAAAGGAAATTCAATTTTCCTGCATCTTCTCTCATCACAGAACAAAGGACATTTCCTAACCTCAATGAGACTTTAATTAGCATGATGGTGGAAAAATATATTTTCCATCATTAGGTGGTTTAGAGGCTTTAGTGTGCAAATCATGGTTTTCTATTACAGTTCGAATTGGTTAGATAATGTTCTTCTCATGGGGCAACGAAGCAGACAATTTCTTTTTTTCACAAGTTTAAAACCTATAGCTGAAATGTGCACTGAAACAGACACATTTACTCATGTCATTTCAAGATAATTCTATTTAAAACAATTTAGTGGCATTTAGAGTCTCAGAATGTAGATATTCAATGTAGACTGTCTCATGTTTCAAATGTGGAGAAAGTAATGATGTGGGGAGCCGATTCACAAAATAGATTGTTCCTGGCTTTGCTTTGTGGTATCCTATTATTTATGGGGTTTTTTTAATTGTCATAAGTATTTACACTTTGTGATTAGTCCTTTGTGGTATATATTTGATCTTATTCAAGATGTATAAACTGCATTTTGACTTGTTGGGCTTTAGACCTTTATCACTACAGTGCAGGATAAACAGACTTGGGGTACTTTGCAGACAAGACACAGAAGAATAGAATCCAAGACAGAGAACGAGATCTGGGAAAACCAACTCAAAAGGTGAATCAGTACACAACCAGTGGTGGTGGAGTCAGCAGTTGTAATTTCATACATATGTAGCTTCATTGCTTTCACTTGCCCAAACATTTCAAGCCATATATTGTTAGGAAATTAGAGATGGTTGTAACAAACATGCTTAAAAGAATCATAGAATCAGCTGGGTGACAGATCACACCTGTTTCAAATTTTAAAGCCCCTTTACTGTATCAATATTCAGTAAGAATACACATTGATGGTCACTACCAATCATATCACAAAGTACCCAAAATAATTAGCTATTAAGAAATCCATCCTAAATCAGCATTGAGTGTACAGTCACAAAACTCAAACCTTTCTACTTAGCATTGGTGCATATGGACTTTAGTCAATGAGATCAAGGTTATCAGGCTTTCTAGCTCATGAAATAGGAAAACCAGGACCTAAGTGGGCTGTGACCTTTATTCTCTTCCTATCAACCTTCATTGTTGATGTTATGTGCTGCTCTGAACCTTTCCCTTAAAACAAAAGTGGGTGGTCTCACCTGCTTTTGGCATCTTACTTCTGGTATTGGGATTTCTGGCTTCTCATATTCTATAGGATTCGTACAGTCCCCTTGAACATTTTTCCCACTTGTTTTGAAGAATGCTTCTGATTTTACAAGACACTTTTCTTGTCTGATCCACATCCTTCATTCCTATCTTGCGGATTTTGGTATTTGCACATGCTTTTCTGCACCTGTTTTTGATTTTTTTTTTTTCCAGCTATACTAGAAGTCTTTGTCAGCCCATTTGTGGTGAGGACTAATAATTATGTATTTAAACTTATCCATATTACAAAATGCTAATAGTAGCATTTCAATGTTAAAAATTGCTCACACAATCTCTCTTGTTTTACTCATTTAGTGTGCTTATTATACTTTGTTTCAAAGCAAAGACTATGCTAAGGTTTATTCTAGTTTTAGGGTTCTGGCTTCCTTCAACAGAGAGAGATTGCTTGTCTATTCAGCACAGATGAAATTTCAGACCCAAATCATGTAATGGAAAAGTAAACTGAAATAAAAACTAACCACACAGTTACAAACAAACATTCTGTAGAATTTTCATCAAAGCTTATATGACTGGTACTGTTAATTAGGCAATGATTAGGTTAAGTAACATTTAATAAGGTGACATTAGGTCAGGTAAACATCTGACTGTATTTGATTTTATAAAAATCCCAGAAAAATCAATGATTAATGGAGGGACAGGCATTCTGATAATAAGTCATGTTAAACTTTTCATGAAGGACATAAACGATTAAATATCACCATTCCAAAAAGTTTCAGTCTACCAGTCTTTTCATCCCTCTTGCCTCAGGTAATATTTAATAGTGTCTGAGACCACGTGGAATCCCTCTTCCACTGCCTGCTGAATATATTTATGAAACGTATATGAAATATGAATATATATATGAACATATATGAAAGTTGCATCCTGTGAAACTCTGTTACAGCTCTGAATTAGCTACTAGATGGGCAATTCATGAATGCCGCCCATCCTTTCTGTCAAAATTTTTTTGTCCAAGATTTGAAGTTTTGTATATAAACGCAGTGATCATACCAGTAGACTCATGAGACGAGCATAAAACTTCCTGTTCACCCCACGATGTCAACATGAGGATATGTGATGTATTGGCATTGGTTAGGTCTGATGACACTGAAAAATCCATGTTGAAGTCAATTTAAATATGATTTTGTTAATAGACTATTTCTAAAAGAATTTCTCCTCTGATAGTTTTTTTAACCCATTTCTTTTAGACACTTGTGAAACAATGTAGTGCTGTGTTATCTTGTAAGGATGGAACACAGAAAGGGAAGAAAAGATGGGAGAAAAAAAAAAATCAACCTTGAAAAGTCTCAGGTCCCTATATAGTTCTGCTCAGCCAACACGGAAATGTGTGAAGACTCTTCAAAGTCAGGCTGTGGAAGCTACTCAGAAACACAATCAGTCTGCAACAGACACTAATAAAGAGGCAACAGTACTGCAATTTTCTTGTCGTATCTTCTCTGGATGACATGCAGAAGCTTTGTTTCTATTTAGAAAATGGGAAAATGAGTCAGGAGATCAGTCCAGTCATTTGTACATGTACATTGAAAGCTTAGAATTAAACAGGGAACTGAGTCCAGAGCTCTAAATTTCCAGCATAAAGCTCTTTACATCTTAGAGTGGACCTGTTTGCTTGTTTGGTCATTACTCCTATTATAATTATATTTTTCAGTTGCATTTAAAAAAAAACCAAACAAACAACAAACACCAAACAACAACAAACTATAAGAATGGCCACATTGTTCAGAAGAAGATTGACAGTGACCATAATGAACACACAGAAGAATGAGAACAAAAGAAATGTATTTTCTTCCTAGTAGCTGCTCGGCCACCAGCCACTTTGTGCTCAGTTTCTGGTCAGGTTTTCTTGATTCAGTTATGGCTTGTCTGCTTAGCAACCCTTAGTAGGTGTTTCTTCCTTGTACGTGCCCAAGCCTTCCCTTGAAACAGATACATTTCTAATGTTCACCTAACTCCCCAGAAATGAAGCTACTGGCCATTATAGGGAGAAAAACCTGTTACTTTCATGTTTAGGCTAAAGGCAACTAGAAACCAGGTATCATCTAAGCCATGACTCTGCTGGTAGTCCAAGAACAAGAAGAGAACAAGCTGATTTAAAGTTGGGGTTTGTCTTCTTAACATCACTTCTATTCTTCTGAATTCAGTATCTATTTTTCATTGATCTAGCTGTTTTCTCAACATTGAAGGTACTTTAGAGATAATATTGAGTTGGTTTTCCCTCTAACTTCTAATGGTCTTCTATTTCCTGCATGTTGAGCATAAGCAGATGGAAAAATATCAGCTAAGGATGGAAATAAAATCCCTAAATGCATAATGGCCTTCAAAACTTATTTGAAACTACAGGTGTAGAGATTTAGCTTTCATCTGGTATAAGCTGATGAAGTTCCTCAGAAAGAAATGAAACTATGACATTTAATAGTAGCTGAGGTTTTGACTCTGCCTATAAATAGCAGATAAATTCTCTTGTCCTGCACTGTTTTTTTCAGCATCATCTCAGCTGTCGGGTAAATGGTCAACAGTCTGGATGAACAAGAAATGCAACTTTATCAAGAAGAATGTATGTACTTTTTCCTCTGTCTTGGTGAAAACTAATTCATAATAACTATGGGAGCTCTGAGCAGTTCTTAGAGTTCTTTAACATTCTCATTTTGTTAGTTGCTGAATTTAAATCATGCCTTTTTAAATAATTGTATGACTTATGTTTAGTGGAAATTCTAAGGATAGAACACATGATGATTTTTATCATCATGGCAATTTTTATTGATCTTGTTTTTTTAAAACAAATTGGCTTATATTTCACTTCAGTTTTCCAGTGAATTGAGATTTAGCCTTTACTTAACACTTTAGATGAGAGGTAGCTTCTACCTATAATGAAAAGTTGTGATGTATTTCATCAAGCTGTTTATCACCAAAAATCGAACTGCAGCCCAATAAGTAAACTTTGGAGCTTGCAAAAACCAATATATTTGAATGCACTAGGAACACCCCAGAAAAGTCTGCAAACCAGTTTTTTTATATGGAAAAGCCATGACAGAATCCAAAGCTGATATGTCACCATCCTCAGAGAAAGAAATGAAAGAAACCCAGAGAAACCCATCTCACGTGGTAATGCTCAAACAGCTAGCAACCCAGTGTTTATCCTTTCTCACTGGATATTACAAGTCAATCCAAGAAATAATGTCAAAAAACTTTAGCCTTCAGAGGAATCAAGTTGATATCTGGAGTATTTATCTCTATCTGGCTAAAGAGGAGTCTTCATGTCTAAGGTAGATCAATGGCTAGTTTTTGTATTGTTCAAGGGGGAAAGGATATGTTGCACAGTTTTGTTCAGTTGTCGTGGACTAGCATGGAAAAACTGACAGAACTGGCATGCTAGTCAAAGACTTTCACTTCCACAGGTTAGTGAATATGCAGCTAAAATCTTGGAGAAGGGGAATGATGCAATGTTATGTTGTAAGTAGTACTGATGAAGACAGTGACTGAAGAATTGCAGGATTACAAGGCTATCATTGTGGCAGGGAAATGGCAGGTGAAACTCATGGTAGATGAATGTCAAGAAATGAAAATAGAGAAAGAAAATAACCCTGGATTTGTGCAGAAAATGGTGAATCCTGAAATGGTAATTGCTATTCCGGAATCATACTTTGGTGTTAGCACCTGCCACCTGAAAACATCTGCAGTACTACTTAGCGAGCTTGAAAATCAAGCACTTCAAATGATAGGAAGTATTAAGAAACAAACAGAAAATAAGACAGAATAATTATTCTACTGCATAAATCCATGTCAAATCAACAAATCTATTCCTTTGATATTCTATGTCTGTAGTCATGGATCCAAAAGAAAGAATATACAGGGAGTGTGAAAGATTCAAAGGACAATTAAGAATCATGAAAGGCTTAGAATTGCTTCCCTGTGAGGAACAATTTAATAGAAAAGGACTATTTCTCTTGATGAAAAAAATAAAAATCACACCAGTGTCCTGTTCCATATACAGCAGAATTATGAGATCCTTATGGACACTAGCCAGCTGTTAGAACCTAGCAGTCAAGCTAGGAATTAGCCTAAGACTGTCACTATTGATTTATTATATTAGACTTTATTTTTTTCCAAGCAAAATTCAAATAAAGTAAGAGATTTATTTCTAAGGTAAGACATATATATTCATATTCATATTTCATTGGGTGAAGTACTGATAGGAAAGCTGAGGACATGAACAGAACCAATACTATTTCTTCTTCTTTACCTTCTGCAGAGTTAAATTAAGTTGATCACCATATGGAAAGTTAGGTAGGCACAAAGTGAGCTTATGATGTAAATGCCCATAACATTACATATTTAATTAAAATGACATTATGTTATAATAGCTTAGGCTTAAACAACTCAGCAAATAGCTTAGTACTGTCATAAAGAGATCAACCAACTTGCATAGCTTTTGGCTTGCACAAAATCATGAAAACAGAACTTACTTTTCTACCTATTTAAATGAAGAACATAAAAATTAAAGTAGGTATAAAATGGTCCCAGAAGTGAGAGTCTCTAGATTGTTCAAACAACATCTTAATAGGAAATAAATAAATAAATAAATAAATAAATGCTAAATGAGACAATTGCTGTTTTCTTTAGAGCAGTAGTAACCATAGAAACCAAATCCAGTGGTTATTTTCATTCACAAACCACATTTTTTTGCAGCAAAGTAAGGAATTCTCTAAGCAAATTGATGGGTTTCACCCTGCAAAGTGCAGCTGCAGATCAGTTAGCGCTTGTTCCAAATGCAGCGAGCAGGACACCTGCCAGCGCTGCATAGCTATCAAACAGCCTTTGGAGGGAGAAAAAAAGGAAGGAAAGGGATCTCCAGGTTATTAGCATAGAAGCAGAGCTCCAAGGGGGCTCCTCAAGGCATGGAGAACCAAGGCAGATGGCACTCTGGGTGTGGTGGAGCTGCCCAGTTCAGAGTTCAGTGCCAGGCAACATCCTGCCCCTGCTGAGCGCAGCGCAAGCTCACAGCTCACACTGGTCTTGTGGGAGCTGGGGTCTGAGCCACACCAAACACACACACTGCCTTCAGAGGTCTTTATGTTCAACGGCAGCACTCTTGTCAGGCTGCCACCTGGCATAGTAAAGTCATGCCTTTCCAAACATCAGTGATTTATCAGCTACAGTCTCTCATGCAGTTGGTAGCAAATGACCCTATTATTCCTAAGGGAAAAGCATTCTTCCCTGAGGAGGAAGGTTTTCTAGGTCATCACCCTGGTCAGAGAAGTGACAGTGGAATAAGCTGTGGAGTCATGAGGCACACTGAAAGTCAGCCTTCCTCACCAGAAGCACTTAACATCTTGAAATGAAACAAAAAATTGAGTAAAGAGAAACAAAGGTGTAATGTATTTTTGTACTTCAGACCCTTGTTACTGAAGCAGCATTATAATGTATTGAAAGGAAGCCAGAAAATCACAGTCTGGCATTTAAAATCTGAAGATCACATTGAGGTAAATGGATCAAAATGCCTTATCTTTATCTATGCCATCTTTCTTCACTGGAGTACTTTTTGTGCCTAAAAGGGAAAAATATGTTACGGACATGCAGTATGAGTGGAAATCAACTCTCATTTAACATTACAAAAATATATAGCAGTTTCCTTCATAATTTGAAATACTACTTTCCTTCTTATTGAAAGAGTAGAATGATGAAAATATTCTCATTCATTTGCATTTCCTCTTCCTCTTGGCTAGAACACAAAGCTGAGAATAAGGATGGGTTTGTTGAGAAGGAAGAAATAATCTCACCCAGTCTTTGAATAGTTGAGAGTGTAAGTCATATGAGGAGTGGTGGAAAGAGATAGAGTTGTTTAGGCTGGAAAAAAAGAAGCCTTATGGCTCTCTGCAATTACCTGAAAGGAGGTTGTAGTGAGGTGGGGGTCAGCCTCTTCTCCCAGGCCTCAAGATGTGCCAGGGATGGTTCTGGTTGAGCATCAGGAAAATTTTTTCACTGAAAGGATAGTTAAGTTTTGGAACAGGCTGTCCAGGGAGGTGGTACTGGTAGTACTACCAGTACTACCATCCCTGGTAGTACTCAAGAAAAAAAAACAACCAACTGGACATGGTATTTAGTGCTGTGGTGTAGTTGAAAAAGTGGTGTTCAGTCAAAGGTTGGACTCGATGGTCTTGAAAGCGCTTTCCAACTTTAATGATTCAATGATTTTATGATTCTATGAATAAAACATTCCCAGAAATGTCTAGAAAATGATGGCCTTTTCTAAATGTTGCTCAGCACAGCGTATGACCTGAGCTGCTCTGAAATGTTGAAATACAGAGCTTATTTATAATGATTTATTCACAGAGTAGGAAAAAAGTTATTGCAATTAAACACTGGATTAGAAACAAAAAATCAGAGTAAATATTTGTGATTGGAATCTATTTTTTATTATTTCCTTGGGAAGAACAGTCCTAAGTTTATGATCTTGAGTCTGAAGTTTATAAAAAGAGGGTAATGTTTCTTCTGATTATGATTTTAAACAGAATAAGTGTTACAGTTTATCAGAACCACATATCGGCTGAGTACCCTAATGGAGTTTTTGGTTATTTGTAGTGCATATATTAAACAATGTGTTTTAAATAGCATGTTGAATGCCAAGTTCTCTTTGTTCCATTAGCTGAAATGAAATGTTCATGTGTCTCTATATGTAATCATGGAGTCCCAAAATATATTTCCGGATGTATGCCAATGTAAATCATAGTCCAGTGGACTGAAAATGCTGTCATCCTTGCTTGTCCCCTTTCCAGTTCCTAAGACCAGGATTGGCTGGGGTATCAATAGGATAATGAGATATTACATGCTTATTCAATTGTATATTGGTAATGCTGATTATCAGAAAGGCCAGAATTACCATGAAATCTAGAAATCACTAAAAACATCAGTTATTTAAAGTGATCTTCCATGCCACATAAACATGCAATTTATTCCCTATACTGATCAAGTTTCTTTTGCCTTTTTAACACAGTCCTGCATATGCCAAAATATATCTCATATATGAAAAGTGAATTTTTATTACAGATTCACGAGAATACCAGTGCATTTTATGCCTATGCCTAAAGTTGAAGCTTAGACAAAAAATATGTGGAAAACTGTGTGTTTGGCTGTGAACTCTGATCATGTGATTCTTTAGTTAGAATTACTTGAGTTGGCCATGAATTTAATTAGAATTATGCAGTGCCAACTAATTTTAGCATTGTAGAAATTCACAATTAATTAGCTGGTCTCCTCTTATGAAACATAAATCCCCTCTTATTCTGTTTTATATTGTGAGCAAAACTTGTTCCATCAATTTCTTTTTGATCTCTTAAAAGATATAAAACTGTACATTAGATCATAAAATGTATTGAAGAGTTTTGTTCTAAAATCTACAATTCACATCATTATTGATTGAGGCATTAACTGATACTTTAATTACATTCCTGTAAGATTATATTCAGAACTGCAACCCTGTATCCATCAATTTATTCCATCCTCTTTGGTTATTTAAAAAATATTATTTTCAATAAGCTGCTGAATGTCAGTACTTGCTAATTACTAGTTTTGATGACTGAATACATTATAACATCAAGGAATTCTATGCATATAATATTAGGATTTTTAAAAAATAAATATAGAGGTTTTACAAATTATTTCACAAAAAATTAGGCTACTTAATAGAAAAGGTAACAAGTTATAATCTAACACACTTTGAAGCCTTATGAAGTTATGCTTTACTCTCAAAAATGAAAAAGACAATTTTTGTTCTGTATCTATGAATTGATCATTCTTTGTCTTTTATCAGATCCATTTTATTGATAGTAATGCATACATTTTATTAATCATTAGGAATTAATCTATTTTTTCCTGTGAAAATTGTTGTTAAATTTCACAAAAAATAGCTTCTTTAAATTGAAAATCCCACAAACCCAAACACTGAATACTTGCAACTAAATACTTAGAGGAGGTGTGTAGTGGAATGGAAGAATTTGACAATAATTTAGAATACATGGTAGCATTAAAAAAAAATAAATTCAAAAGTCACATGATATTGAACAGAGTCTATCTAAATTTTTTTTAAGACTTCAGATTCAGCCAATATTTTGAGAGAGTAACCATGTCCCTTATCATCTCTACATGTCCTTTTGGCTCCCTAAGCGATCAGATACTACGTGACATCTTGAGGGCCATAAACACAGCAAATTCTATGTGTTTTGGCTTAACCTAACAGATACGTAAGCATGACTCATATGAGATCCAGATTTAGTGCCTCAACTGGATCTTGTCCCTGGCAAATCTGATATGAACAATTATGGAATCAGTGAGGAGCAGTTGGAGTGTGATAACAACCTTCAGCGACACTAGCTAAGCTATTATAGCTCCAGTGAAGGCAGCTACCTCTAAGATGCCATGGAAGAGATATGGAATTATATGACAGTGGAGTAAGTGAGCTAAAACACGCAGATTATTATAATGTAGGCAACATATGTCCAACATAATGTGAGAATATAACCCTAATTCTATAAATTTATGGGACAGTTCAAGACTAAAATGCCTCTTAAGTCATGATAGGAATTTTTTTGATGCATACAGATGAATTTGAGACAATACTCAGCTAGAATATGAATTAAATAAAAATATTTATTTAAATATATTTAAATTCTACATCTTTATCATGCCAATTTAAATGCAGAATAGCAGACCATTTCTGCTTATAAAATATGCATTGTTGTCTCTCTTAAGGTCATAGGCAAAATGCCAAAAGACTTCAGTAGAACCAAGATTTCATCTATACTGTCTCATAATTTATCCTTTAGCTTTGTGCATAGCTGAAATCTTTAAAGGCAAACTTTTGACTTAGGTAATTTAATGACAGAACTCACATAAACATAAATAAATCTAAGATTTAATTGCAAAAGTTCAAGAAGCAAATGCTGGATGATGCATCAGTGAATGTCAGACCAAATCCAGACTTGAGCAGATGTGTTGTTTGTTATTGGAGACTATCGGCAAGTGAAGGCTATCAGGAAAAAAAAAGAAAAATCACATACAAATTTAATTAAATAACATATACTTACATAGCAGATTAGTGGCAAAGGTATTTGAATGTTCTTTTTTTCCCTAGAATAGCACTATTTTCATAATAGTATACTTTCAAATTTCCTATAACCAGTAGTTGTGTATCCAGCTGTGGGAGGAAACATGTACCTAGAAAAGTCTAGACAGTGCATTTTTATTTGATAAGTGTAATATTGCAAATAAATCTGCCTCTCATATGAGATTTATTGTTGGAAGAGAGCTACTGAGCAGATCACTCATCATCAGGCATTTATAACAGCCAGTGCTTCTCTTGCAGGGACTGACTGATGTGTTGACCATTTAACATGTAAAAAAAAAAAAAATTAAAAAAAAAAAAGTTGAGAAATAGATGTGAAAAAATAGCACATACTGGAAATGTAAATAGGTAGATTAAACATTGAATAAAACCTGTGATATGGGAGAGGTAGCTTGGATCAGGTTAGTGTAAGCCCTGGTCCTAGAGAAATCATGGCAAAACCCTCATTATTTTTAAAGAAGTGAAGATTTCACATCAGACTGTATCAACAAAGCAGGGCTAGAATTTAGTTCTGTCTTTAAAAATAACTGAAGGAAATAAGACACGAGTAGAACCTGAACCTGGACCTTGCACCCAATCTGCAAAACTCACATGGGCTCTGAAGGAAGGGTCAGTATTCTGGTCATGAGCATATATTTGCTGTTACAGAGACAGAATATTTTTGGAATTGAGCAGCCTTGTAAAAGAGTTAAGCAAATACATACACTTTCAGAACTTTCTTGTTTTCTTGACTTTTCATAACACCTGCAGTTAACTAGGGTTGCTTTGCACTGTCAGTTCAGAACACATTTCACTCTGCAATGTCTTCAATGTTATCTTTGACTTGAACTCAGGTTTTGTAATATAGTGTATGCTATTTGTGCCAAGTTAACAGATAACCTTTTCATGTGCTGCACCCTGAGATTTGTAGTTGGCATTATTCAAGCCTATTGCTTTCAATTAATGCTGTGAATTCCAGCAGATATACTAGGATTTTTTTTGTTGCTCTGTTTCTCCTTTCTCCATTTACTTTTGATGACTTGCACTACTGACACAGGACTAAAGGACACAAGTTTTGATCCCCACATTTGTAATATTAAAATAATTATTTTTCTCTTACACAACACTTTCTCATTTTCTGTTTTACTTGGGAAATATAACTTGTCTTAGTTTCCAGGCAGATATTTAAGGAAGTCCTTTATTAATAAGGTTTGAAGTGCAGTCAGATGTGTGGAGCCCCATATTCTTTAAGCCAACTGTTTAATGAGAACATAACACACTGCAGGGGAAAACGAAATAAAACAAAACAAAACCCCAAAACAAGCAAACAAACAAAAATACACACACACGCACACACAAAACCACCAACCTAAATCTTTTATGCCAGTTCTGAAAAAACATGGAACTGAATATGTCACTTGATATCTAATATGGTAAGATATCCCCTAGCGATATTAAACTTTGTAACCTTACAACCTGCGTTACTTATAAAACAGATGTTTAAACTTCTTGATACAGATAAGTGTATGTAGTCACACAATTTTAAATCTAATTAGTGTTTAATAAGTCATTGGAAATATTGTCATTCAGCTCTTACAAATTAATCCTGATCTCTTAACACATGCTGATATTTTGAAACAGTAATTATTCTGGAAAAAAAAAAAAGAGGTCTGAGTTAGTCTGAATTAACATAAACAGCTCCCATGCTTATTCTATGTGCTTCCAGCAGAAAGGTGTTAATAGTCTCCTCATGGTTGGACAGGAAAAAGGGATTGAAAATTGTTCTGCATGGTGGTCAGCACAACTAATACAGATCAGAACAGAACAAAGAACTACAGAGCTTTCAGAATGACAGTCCAAGGCAGAGTGGTGTACCTTCTTTGTTAGCAAATTACATGCAAATTGAACCTGGAATCTGCTAAAAAAACTGCATTCTTTCCAGCTCACACACTGGCAATTAAGACTCCATGCTGAAAATAATTGACAATTCTGCCAGTAATGCTTGTGTCAAAAGGGAGTTCAGTCAATTTTCCAGAGCTGGACTGCCTATAAGCTGCTAGGAGCAGTAATAAATGCACATATTCACGCACAGAGATGTATACATATGTGTATGCCATATATACACTTAAAATCATTTATATGTATATATGCATGTATAAACATATGTATTTATATGAAAACATATGTATTATCAAACTAAAAAAAGTTGGAATACAACTGATATACACCTATGTGTCTAGTTTTTTGAACAAATAGCTGTAAACAGAGCACAAAGCTTGGTCTTGTACAACAGCCCTGTTCTCACCATAGACTTGAAAATTGCAAGGGCTTCACAGTTTTGCTTTCTCAGTCCTTCTTTCCTTTAAATCAGTGAGGGAAATGGCTAGAATGAGGACAGTAAACTTTCAAAACTCAATACTCATCATCAAACATTAAATGCCATAATTTTCAATAGGTAATGCACTGACATCAGCAACATGGATGAAAGCTAGTATTTTTACTATTTGTGTTTTTTTGTGGGTTTTTTTGTTTTGTTTTTTTTTCCTGGGGGGAGAGGGGTGATTTTGTTTAGTTTTGGGAGGGTTTTTTTGTGGGTTTGTTTTGTTTTTGTTTTTTTGTTTTTGTTTTTGTTTTTGTTTTTGGGGTTTTTTTACTGTTGTATAAATACTTATATTCTTTTTGGCATCAAAATTCTCAAGAGTGGAATTTCTAATTCACAGAGCTGATTTAAATATAAAACCAGGAACTTGCACTATAAAAATTTACTGGTTTGGTGGTTTTTTTTTCCTTTGTTTTTTTTTCTTGTTTGTTTGTTTGTTTTTTTAATGGAGGCTTTTTACAGTGGCAAGATTCTGGAAAAGAGTTAAGGAAATGACAGAATTAGGATTTGATGCCTTCCCACTAAGGTGGAACTCAGGATAAAGAGTTGGGACAACAAAACCAAACCCCCATGTCAGAAGATCAGAAAACAGATGGTAAAAGACTGCATATGCAGACTCAAAGGAGGTCTAGATAGAGAGAACACATGAACACTAGAAAACAAGCAGCTCATCCAAATTCCTTTGAACAGTGAGTAAAAAGTGACAGATTTAATCATGCCATGACTACAGCTGCCACTACTGCTTGATTTCTCATCATCCTTGTATGATTTTACAAACCAATGTAGCTTATAATAAGAATTTGGAAGATAAGTATTGTTAGAATGTGTAGCTGTTGTAGTCTATGAACTAGTGGGGAAAATGTGTCAGACCCTGTATTTAATTTTCCCAATGTAGTTACAACCAGTATCACCTCAATGGAATTGTATCTACCAAATAGTTCACTTTTCAGCCAAAGAAGTTTACCAGAAAACAGAATCACTTTGAATTTCTAAGTGATAATACAAAAGGTGTTTACAGCAGAAACAGGACTGAGACAACGTTGAAATAAGTATTGCTTAGCCTTTTGATTAACACATACCAGCACTGAACATCAAAAACTATGAGCAGATGCTGCCACACCTGTTTGGAATCAGAGCATTTCCAGGAAACCCTAACCAGTAAAGACCAAGAGCTCTAGTTCTGAACTACAATGTATTGGTTTCAATTCAGATGAGCAATATGAAAGGGATCCCATGGTAGACCCTGGACCCCTTTCTACAATGTTTTCTTTACACTTTTTTACGCTTTCAGGAAGACATAGCACTGATTTCACCACTTCATTGGATTAAATCTCATCTATCTGACCACTGTGTAAGCTCAAGTGGTAACAGAAGCAGTAAATACAGTTCATAAACAAAAGGCATATATCGTACAGTTCGTAGCCCTCTTTCTCTGTTAACAGTCACTTCTAAAAAGCTAAGTTTCTGAAATATGCTATCTCTCTCTCCTGTTCCCTTATTTCTTGAAATAAAATGTTGCATCAGGAAACAGATGTGAAATGTTAAAAAAGGAAAACATTTTTCAAATATTTGGCAGTAGACAAAGAAGCTAATAGCATTTACGTCTCATTTGAGACATATAAGCACATAGTAGGAGCTCTAACCTCTAGAAATTTTCAGAGAATCAGAGATGCCTGAGTAGACCAAGCAGCTGAAAAAATGAAGAGAATGAAGAACCTCTTGCTTTGAGGTTGTAGTGGGTTGACACTGGCTGGACACCGGGTACCCAATAAAGTCACTCTCTCACTCCCCTCTGCAACTGGACAGAGGAGAGAAAGTACAATGAATGATTCATGAGCTAAGATAAGGACTGGGAGAGATCACTTACTGATCACTATCATGGTCAAAACAGATTCAAAATGGGGATATTAATTAAATTTATTACTAACAGGGTCAGAGCAGAAGAATGAGAAGTAAAATAATCTTAAAAGCACCCTCCCCCCAGCCCTTCCTTCCTTCCAAGTTCTACCTCCTCTCCCTCCAGTGGCATAGGGAGATGGGGAATGGGAGTTGCTGTTTGTGCTGCTGTCAGGGAGACGAGCCTTTCCCTGCTCCCCATGGGGTCCCTCCCACAGGAGACAGTCCTTCATGAATCTCTCTGGTGTGAGTACATCCCACGGGTTTCACAAACTGCTGCCATGTGGGTCACTTCTCCATGGGATGCAGTCCTTCAGGAACAAGCTGTTCCAGCATGAGTCTCCTAAAGGGCCACAAATCGTATCACAGGAACTTGCTCCAGTGTAGGCTCCTCTCCCCACAGGTCAGCCAGGCCCCTGCCAGGACCCTGCTTCAAAGTGGACCTCCCACGGGGTGACAGCATCCACCTGTTCTGACATGGGCTCTTTCATGGGTTGCAGGTGGATCTCTGCACTCCCGTGGTCCTCCATGTGCTGCACATGCACAGCTGTTTCCCCATGGTCTGCACTGCGGGCTGCAGGGGACTCTCAGGTCCAGTGCCTGGAGCACTTCGTACTCCTCCTTTTCCACTGATCTTGGTGTCTGCAGAGCTGTTCACAAGTTCTCACTCCGCTCTTCTCTGCTTGCAATTTCCTTCTGCCTGATAACTTTCCTTCCCTTCTTAAAATGTGTTATCACAGAGGTGTTACTATGATTATTGATTGGCTCTACCTTGGTCAGCAGTGGGAAGTCTGTCCTGGAGCTGGCTGGCATTGGCTCCACCAAAAACAAGGGAAACTTTCTAGCAGCTTCTGACAGAAGCCACCTCTGTAGCCCCCACCCCTGCTACCAAAGCATGGCCGCAGAAACCCAATACAGAGGTGAATGTTTCAAATCCACCTGTATCAGTCCTGAGCAGGAGATACTGAAACAGTTTCATTTTGTTTGCCATCAGACCGGAATAATTGACGTTTTCAGCCAAAAAAGAAAAGAAATTATCACTCTGCAGAACCATCCTAAACCCCATGCAAATTTATTTTTGTTTTTTTGGGTTTTTTGTGGGTTTTTTTTTTTTTTGGTTGTTGGTTGGTTGGTTGGTTTGGTTTTGTGTGTGTGTGTGTGTGTGTGTGTGTACATGTGGTGCAGACTTGCAGTGCATTGTCAAATTTAAGTCACTGTTGGCCCGAGACAAAATGAAGTCAAAGAGAAATCTGATCTCTTAATGGCTTAATATGCATTAGGGCTACTGATGAGCTTAGTTAATGAAGGTCATGTGGCTGTTACCTAGGATCTCAGTATCTTTTAATGATCTTTAAATTAAGATTAAGGCCTACAATATATCATCTTTTATGGTCAATGAAATTTACTTTAAATGCATGTAAATATCAGCATCTCTTTTCGTTAGGATTGTCATTATATTCATTCGTTCATGGCACCACTGCTCATGAACATATTGGACAATGCTCCTTTCTATTTCAAGTGAGTGTTTGGAGGAGCCCTGTACCAAGCAGTGCTGGAGATGAATTGGCTTTCTGCTTGTATATGTTGTTGAAGCAAACAAAGTTCTAGTATTCAGTAAATGCTAGTTAATGGGAACTCCAGGTGAAAAGAGACTATTTCTGACTATAGACTGTGAAGAGGAAATGTAACAATAAGAGTCTGCCATCCATGGAGATGCTAGTAGAAATCCTGGGGTAGCATTTGGAGGTGTCTTAGCCCTGCATTGGCGTTCAGAATTGGTGTAGAGAAGAGTGCCTTAGTAAGAAGTGTATCAACCTTGCTGAATCAACCATTTGCAGAAAAACAGTGTATTACTCAGGGAAAATGATTTTGCATATCTTTATAATGGAGTATGGCATCAGAGGGTAATTTATTCATGGTATTCCTCAAGACTCAGTCCTGAAAATAGTCTGATTTAATATTTTCTTCAAAGAGAGATGTGCAAAAGGATAAGAAGACTGGTGACATTTTTGATACTGAAATATTTGAGAAGCATCATTCACAGAGTGAAAAATCAGGATATTTATACAGATTAACTAGATGACTGCAATGGTTGTAATAGCAAAAGGAGTATAAACTTTTTCAGGTCAAAGTTCAATAACAGGAGGCTGAAGGCTAATAAAATTAATTTCTCATGCACTTTCGGCACTTGTAGCTAGCAGTAGCAGCAAACAAAAGTTTGTATGCACTAGCTGATCAGAAGATAAACCCGATTTCCACTGTAATCCACTAACTAAAAAATTAGGGTGAAAAATTGTGACATTGTATGTATTACTGGCTTTTTCATGTTTTAAATATTCTACACAATTCTCATAATTCCTATAGAAAGAATCTAAAAGTAAATAAAGTCACAACAGATTACAGAAAAGACTGAAGAATCTCTCAGTAGTTTATGTCTGTACTCCACTTACTGGACTTAGCCAGCCTGGTAAATAATTTTCCTTATTTAACAGTATATCAGCATTAAAGAGTCAAAATGCAAAAATGTGTTCCATCTGGAAAGAAAGTAATGGAAAGAACACTGCTCAGCAACAATGACTTCCATGCACACAGGCCAAAAAAGGAAGTAAAAAAAAAAAAAGAGGTGGAAAGTGTTGCAGCTGTCTTAAATATTCAGTAGAACATTTCTGTCAAAAGAATGGCATTTGGAATACCTTTACAAGTGAAAATAGAGTGGCAAAACCCCTTAATGACTTGAAAGACAGAAGTTGATCCATGTATGAAAAGAAGGATTAAATGGCAAGGCTTCATGTGACAACAAAGACTTGGATACAGTGACCCTGGAGATCTCTTCTAGTCCCATATTCCTATAAATCAAAAGTCCTCTAATCCTATAAAACTTCTGCACGTGGTGGGTAGTGTCTGTGGAAGCATACAAACCTGCTTATGTGACAGAGGAGGCCTTAGTCAGAAACTGAAGTCCTGAGTTAGGTTTTTGTTGAAACAATATCAAGCATTAACCTCTTAACACTCTTATTTTACGAGATGTAACCTTTAACTGAAGAATATATATACCCTTATCTATTACAATCACCTGCTCACTTTTCTTTCTGCAGATAAGCAGAATTGTGAGTGAGGTTACAGAATATTTTAAGCTTCTTAAACTCATAATTGCCTGCGTCCCTTCAGGGTTCTTGTCTAAAGCTCCGGCCTTGACAGTTTGAAAGGTGCACAGTGTACTGAGATTTGATAAGCATTTTAAAAGCGATCATTGATCCAGTATTTTAAGCAGTTTTCCCTTTTATTTAGAATGACCTACATGTACCTATGGATGACATGGCTTGACTGTTAATTGATTTAGGGGAAGAAAGATGACTCCTTAAAAGAAACTTAAAATAGTTAATAAAAATAATGATTATGTGCCGCATGAATTCCCAGTCTACTGCTAATTGAAAAGGAAATTAATCTAATGGAAGAACTCTCCCTCAGCATTTTATTGGTTTTGAATTCTTACAATGCACAGTACATAGAATAATTAACAGCATGGATCAGTTGCTGAGAAGAGAAAACACTTCTTCAGTTCAATCCCACAACACTTAATCCACAAGCAGGATTCCCTAGTTGTCCCCTCACATACAATTCTTTTCTTTAATTAAGTTGCTCCTTAATTAACAGCACTCATCAAATAACGGTCAATGAATTTGTTTGATGAATTTAGCCTTTTTTTTCTTTTTTTTTTCTTTTGTCTTTTTCTTTTCACAAATTGTATTAGAAAAGACTGGGAATTTTTCCAAGATGTATTTTATCAGTTCATGTTTACAGATATCTGTAGTAAATAATTCTGGGTTGGTGGTTTATATTACTTCAGTTCCTATTGGAATTTCTAATGACTTAGGAATCTGGTTTAACCAGTTTATTAATTTTTAATATATAAGTGACTATGTTGTACATAGCTAGAGCCAAACAGGCTGATAA
The DNA here is from genome assembly GCA_013396755.1 of Sclerurus mexicanus. Taxonomy (NCBI): domain Eukaryota; kingdom Metazoa; phylum Chordata; class Aves; order Passeriformes; family Furnariidae; genus Sclerurus; species Sclerurus mexicanus. Next base: position 24,597 of record VWZF01005461.1, read on the forward strand.
TTTTGAGATTTTTACTTAGTTGTAATATTCATAGTTCATAATACAAACTCTCTTGATTAGATCACCAATTACATGAGAATAAGCAAAATATTAAATAGCAATCATAGTAACTAGACAAGAATTCTGAGTGATAAGCTGCCAATTGATTTAAAATATAAGCCATAAAAAAAAATAAAATCGTAACTCACTGGAGTATTAGCACCCACTATCTATACATGCACTTGTTTATTCTTGGAAAGCAGATGTGAGACCACCAATATGATAGAAATGCAACATTTTTTTCTCTTTCAATTGGTCTGTAATCTGAAGATTTTTTTTTGCCCTTGAACTCAGTAATGCATATTAGTGCTGCATGCAAAGACAATTGAAGTGTTTGGAGAAACCTGCACTGACTTCAGTATTTTTGGATCAAACTATGATATATCAGAAGTGCCATCTTCCTGATTTAGAGGTAGTGCAATGATGTATTCTCACAATATCGACCTCAATAATAGTGAATAGATACATGACTTCAACAGGACTGCACTTCAATTCTGGTTTTATGACTTAATCTTCCCACTTCCTCTTTAAACTGTGGATGAAAATTTGTCTTCTTCCCAAGTGGTAAGTCAGTTCATCAGTGTTCAGGACTACACGGGAGTCTTTTTATGCCCACAGATGTTGAGATGTGCCCAAACCACATGTTCAGCAGGGCAGGTGAAGAATTGTCAGACCTCTAAACTGTTGCAAGACAAACCCCAGCCATGTCCTACAGTAAGGTGGGTGAGAAACCAAGCAGTGGGGATGTCTGATATTTCTCATTTGTTCACAGTATTGTTAGGGAAAGAGCTTGGGAATACATTGCCCTCTGAAGGCGTCCAGGTCATAGTGTTAATGTAAAAAGGGAATGTGGTCTGGATATCACTCTGTGAGGATGTTTAGTACTTTCCTTTGATTATGAAGTAAACCTTTGATCTCTATTAAATTCTTTCCTTTTAGAATATATAGAGACATATTTTTAGAAGACAGATAGGCCATAATACACAGAAGGTAAGTACTGGAAGTGCCATTGTGTAATTTCTTTAATTAACATTGTGTTCATGAAAGAAGAAAGGAAAAATTCTTCTGTTTAAGGGGTTTGGGATTCTTACACCCAGCAAGGAAAAAGAAAAAAAAGCAAACGTTGGGGTAGTATTATCAGAAAGGTATTTCAGTAGCCATGGGGAACACATATGCTAAATTGGAAATATGGGTGTGATCTGATTTTTTTTAACAAACAACCATGCTGTAATCTGAGTTTTCTGAATCATAATTAATTGTTCCTGAGTTGTCTCATGACTCACTCATCTTGATTGGAGATGGAAATTATATGAAGTATGACTCACAGTCCTCTAGTATTTGTCAGATCTTTCAGCTGCAATGGGCTTGCCCTGTAAAAAACAATTCAGTCTTTGAAATCCATAACTATGATTGCTAATACATGCTGTGATTGCTGATTATAAAGCTCCTGTGATAGAACTATATATGTTTGGGTTTGCCTGTCAGAATTTTTATTTCTTGCAGAAGAAAAGGTGCTTCTTGTCTACTGCAGGCACCTTCCAAATGTCCTGTGTTCCGTGGGAAGGACCACATTCAGAACAACGTAAAAGCCTGTGTTGTGGGAGCCTGACTTTCCTATACATTTTCCCACCACAACACATACGTTAAATATAACAAGTTATAACACACAAGTTATAACACAAAAGTATTTAACACACAAGTTAAATATATCAGAATCCATGATCAGTGATACAGTACTGTTTTCTAATGTCTATAGCTCTAACTCCAGCAATGTTCTATGCATGAGTTCCCCAGAAATATTTGTCAGCTGTTTATCCATTGACATATCTGAAATCTAGAGGCACCAAAGCTTTTGCTGGTAGCTTTCCCTGTGCATCCTGTCATGCACTGATTAGAGAATACTGAGTAGCTTCTAGCAATGAGATCATGTTATCTGAAGATTCCTTATGCAGTCCCTGTGCATAGCTCCATCCCCTGAAATTCCCTGCTACTTTCACAGTAGAGATCTGATGGATGCACTGATATTTTTCTGTCCAGATAGGCATGCTTTTGCTTCAAATAAAAGGCTGTGAATCTTTTTCACTTACCTGAAAGTATGTTCCTCTTCATGCCCAGAAGCAGTGTTGTTTGCACCTAAATGACTAATTCTCCCTCAAACATGATGGAGATTCAGAGTAAAATTACCTGCAGGGTCCAAACCAGTATGCCTTCTCGCAGTTTCAAACCTCTTGAGATTGGCTTCCCCTGTGAGTAATGACAGTGCTGTTTTATCCAAGAGTTCTGTGGTTTGAGAGCTGATTAACAGGAGGGAATACAATTCACATCTTTCTACTTTAGCTATTCTTCCACCTTCCTGAGGAAGTCTATAAACAGTCCTAGGGAGTCCTCTTAGTCCTGTCCCAGAATTTAATCCTTAGTCCTGGATTAAGATGTTATAATTTATATTATTAAAAAAACCCCAAACATTAAAATGTAATAGGGTCAAATCACCTAAAGAATAAGACTTGGCCTCAAATTTGTTACTGAGAAGTAAATATGTCAACTATGAAAATACTCAGGAAGTTATTTGATTTCCCTGCTGTGTCTAGAGTGCCTGGAGAGGGGCATACACTGAGAGCTAAGAGTGCAGAATCATAAAACCTCATCTGAGGTAAGTGCCTTTTTGCAACCCAAAGTAATACTTTTATGCTCTTGAACATATTTTACATATCCCTCAAGCTGTTTTTTCCTCTAGACATTTAAGTGGCTCCCCATTTGGTTCCTTATCCCGTTTGACAGCTGCAAATCTTCCTCTCTGTTATGCAGAGAACCACATTGCAGACCCAAAGGCTGGGCTCACAGCTTGATGTTTTAAGGATGCAATATTCTATATTGAACCTCTCAGCTTTTGGCAGGACTTTGTTTTGTGTCTGTATAATTAGTCCACACCAGTTGTTCAACACAGTATTTTCCCAATGCTGGGATTACACAGTACATTAGAAATCACTTTGTAGTAGAGGCAAAGTAGCAGGGAGTCCTAAATGTATATCCCCAGTTCAAACTCACACCCTAGATTGTCCAAAAGCCCTCCCAGCACACTTAGAGGCCACTAGAGGAATACTGCACTCCTTTCTTCATCTCAGAACCCTAATGTGTGATATTCTGCATATTGCCATGCGTGGTGTCTCAAAAGGCTTGAAGTCATTTCCTATATCTGACACAGAGCCACAAGCCACAGGAGCAACTAGAAAAAGAAACAGACTGAGAATGAGAAAAGGGGACAGAAAGGTAAAGAATTTGAAATGTAAGTTAAGGCAATCAGATACATTTAATTCTGTTTTGCCAAGAAAGAGTTCTGTGAGTTTAACAGCAAAACCTTATGGACTTCTAAGTTGCTAAAATCCTTTGGAAGTTACATGTAAACCCAAGTTAATTGAAATTAATTTAAAATATGTATGCAAATGTAGGATAGATTAATGATACATTAATACTAGTCACATTAATGGCATCCCTTTCTGGAAAATGCAGGCATCCCTTTCTGGAAAATAAATAAATTTATAAACCCAAGTATTTTCCTTTCAACAGAATTTTAAAAAACAGAGATGAATTCAGTTAAAGTGCTGGAACATTATTAGTAGAGGTTTTATATACAAAAACATTTGAAAAGTAAATTATCTAAAGGAGGCAGTAGCCCTGAGATATATAGGTCTCAATTTTTTGAGACCTGCACATAGTGTAACAATTGTCAGAAGACAAGCCTGAAGTAGAGGTCTTTTTCCTGATTCCAACTTAAGATTAGATCCTTCTACAAAAGAAGAAAATAAGGACAATTTTGTGGCAAGTACTATTTAAAAACATCTATAATTATGTGCTTTGGTCTGGAAATAAATGTACTCTTGCTTTTCCTTGAAGAGACATCACTAATCAGAAAGAGCATATATACTCAATGATTGTTTTGTGTTTCATTTGCATATGTAAAAATGGAGATGTGCATTTTATATTAATCTAAAAATTAATATTTTCCTCTAGATATTATTACGAAATACTTATACTAATTTAATTTTTTTTTTCCTGAGATTTTTATTGTCCTCTAGTCTTGGTCTCTGTGTATATTTAAACAAATATGAAGTCATATCCAATGCATGTACCATATTTTACTTGCACTCCACTTAAGGTTCAATATATACTCTCTGAAATCCTTAGTGTCGAAAGGAGAGAGGAGTGGTTGGGTTTGCAATAATCCTTGCAGTACCTGGAAATTCCAGGATTTTGGCCATTGTCCCCTGAAACCTCTTTTACAACTGATGGTTTTATCTGCTGTTCTGCCACAGAACCATTGTCCAGTGATGGGGACGCTCAGACTGGGGAAAGCTAGGGCAGCAAATAAAATTCTGTAATGGAGGATGTAGTGGAGTTTACTGGAAGTTATTCATCTCATAGATGATTTTAGAGACAGGCATGGATAAAAAGGTAGAAAATGTTCCCAAGGAATTCCAGAAAGATGATCCTTATGATGGGCTTAACTCTGCAGACTATGCTTAGTGGTAGGGACAGGGAAGTAAGGGAAGCTGGAGATAGCACTATTTAGGTCAATGTGTTGTACAATCTTCCATTGTAGAAATAGGTGAGTCTTCACACCCTGCTTGTGTACTGAACTAGAGAAGCTCCTGAAAGTCAGAGACCTTGATGCAGACCTTAGCTAGAGCTCTGTACTCAGGTAACATGGTGTGTTAGTAAAGAAATTGATTTTCATGTGTGTTTTCACTGACTTCATTAATAGTTGGGTTTTTTTTCCTTGGAAAAGTAAGTTGGTTTTATCTTGTTGCCAAAAAGCTCTTTAGTTATACGCAACTAAACTTATTTACCAGCCCACAAAATGTGATTAATCATTTAATGTCATCATCTGACTCTAAGCTAGGAAACATAAGAGGGAAAGAAAGTTAATTACTCTCTCATCTGGCTTTCCAAATCAAGAACTGTTTGCTTTAAAAGCTTCCAAAAGGGGTGACTAAGTAGTCTTGTTTTATTAAACTATATATATCTATATATATATATATTGATTTGCTAAAAAATTCAAGGTTAACTTTTTCATGTGGCATCATCTGGACTATAGGTCATACCTTACTGAGGGCAATGTTATTTTTTCCTTAGTATGTGTATTCTGAGATATTTTCTTGCAGGTATGACAAAGGCCTGGAAAAAAAATCAATGTTCCATTGTGACCCAAATATAAATAAATAAATAAATAAATTGATTAGGCACTCTTAAGCCTAAATATTGACTCTAGAAACACCAGCATCTCAGTTTACATTCTTCAGGAAAACTCACAGAGCGTATTGACTATCTCCCTATTAAGAGAAGAAATAGCACTAGACAATTTTATTACTACATTCAACTACCATATCAGACACAAACAAAAAGTCAGAAAACATGGAATTTATACCTCTCATATAGTAGAATCCAAAGTTCAGTAGATACCATCTGGAGGATTCATTCTCTTTAGATTTAAAGCAGTGAGTTCTCAGACATAATGACATATTGTGAAAGTGTTGAAAATTCAGCTTGGAGAGGTACAGTGGGATCATGTACATAGTGGTTTATGACTTTTCCCTTCAGTGAGTTCATCCATAAACCTTACCTGCTGTTCAGGTATATGGGCACCAGGGGTCTTGAAAGACTATATATATAAATATTGGTGGGAGAATGGGACAGTTCTTGTTTTGAAAACTGGTAGAAAGTCTAAGCAAAGCTTTATATGAAATCCAGTGAGACACTAATGATGAATATGAATAGTTCTTTCACTGCTTTTTAAAAAGAAAATAAGTATTTTTCTTAAGTATCATGGAAAGGACCTAAAAAACTGAAAAAAGATTTGGTAGAGACCTCCTATTGATAAGAAATGTATCTCATTTGATATTAGTTGGATTATGTCCATCTTCAGAGCCAGAGTCTGCATTAAAAAGGTCACAAAACATGAAAAAGCCTTTTAGATTTTTCATTTTGGTAGGATTTAATTTTGAAAAGCTGATAACCTTTCTTAGTTATTTATGCTTCAGAGAAACATATAAATGCCTCCTATTCTACTTCCCAAGTTATTCATAATATGCTACCTTTCTTACTGAGTAAACCATATGGTATATCAGAAAAGAGTTTTGTAATGTAGATTTTATTTATCTTGCAGAATAAGGTTTTTAACTGACAAAAACTAAAACAAGACTGTATTCTGGTGATAAGTAATGAAGATAGGGCAAGGGGTAGAGGATAGTTTCACTGCGGCTGTTGCTTGAAACAGTAAATTTTCTTAGTTTAAGGTAGGCTGCCAAACCTCATTTCTGGAGTCACAATATAACCAGTCAAATAAGCCCATTTAAAAGGAAATCAAAGGCTTTTAAGGTCCTACATCCAAAGAAAGTGCTCTGGATATGATGAATTGAGCTGACTTTTTTCAGTTACAGAAGTGACTTTCAGACACTACCCTCACAACCATTCTGAGCTGAGTGTTTGGAACGTGCTGTATGATTCACATTGAGCTATAGATTGCATCTACTGGATCCAGATCCTTGCTGTCCCTTTGAAGCCACACCAACTGCATTTCACCTGCCTCTGCTACTTATCAACTCATTACTTTTCCTGAGAAAGCTGATATAAGATTCCCTGAACTACCTCTTCAGTACTCTGTCCTCTCCTTTCCCAGGCTGTCTCCAGGACTGTGTGGCCTGGAAGACTGATGGTGTTGAGCCTCCCTAGATGCAGACCTAAGGCAATCCATAGAGATCAGAGCTGTGCCTATGGTCTGTTTTCTGGCCATTGTTGGTCTTCATTCCTTATCTTTTAAAAGTGTAGGGAGCTAAATAAGAGTATAGACATCTCTATAGTTGTGTACAATAGCTGGGAAAGTGACGAGAACACATCAGCAACATTTCTGCACATAGATAGCAATTAAATTTCCATCCTTTCAGGAAAGTAGCTGTGAAAGACTTTCTTTCAGAGGCCCATTTCAGTCTGAACAATTCTTGCCACAGAAATAAATCAGGAGAGGTCCTGCTCCCATCATTCTGTCCAAACACTGTCCTCCTTTTCTATGACTTGGTGCTACTACTCTCCATACACCTTGAAGGTGGGTAGAATACAACAATCCTTTTCCAGCTTATGATAACTTGCAATAGCACAACTTTGTAGGCTGAGATGTTAACCATCCAATTTGCATTATGTTTCTCAGCATATTAATAAGAGCTATTTGCTGGGTCTTGAAAAAGGTACATGTTTGTCTAAGAAACTGCAATGAGAACAGCAGTTTGAATGTCAAACACATGTAATAGATCTTTATTTAAAACTCCCATCAGAAATCTTTGGAATCTTAAATTATTTGGGCTATTAATTTACTTAATGAGTTTGTTGTTCTAATCTTGGATCAACAAATATTTCTGTCTTACAAGAAGTACTCAGAGCAGGATGATTGTTTTCGACCCCTGAATTTTAATTAATCTTAGCTTGCATGGAAAACAAACCTCTATTTTATTGCATAAAAACAAGTATTTTGAAAGTGTTATTCCAATTCAACCTATTGATTGGAAGAGAGTGCTTTTAAAGGACCTATTCAGTATTTGTGCTTTTAGGATTTTTTTTTTTTCTTTCACTGATAAACCAACAATGATTTATTCACTGTGTTTCAGAGCATTTATAAATAATGACATGAGATGGGAATAACTTAAAAGGAGCAGGTGTTCAAACTCTTAAAGCTGTTAGAGTGGATATGCACATAGATCTTGCTTGTAAAAAGGGATTCTGGGAGTTATAAAACTAGAGCTGTGTAAGCTTGGGACTGCCTGTGCTTGTATCGAGTTCAGCAAACTGACAAGGAACCTGCCAGACTTGTCAAGTGTGCTGTTCTTCAAAAGCAGTTAGAAAGCATTTTTTAATTGCCCGCAAGGGTATGTAGGGGTTTGAATGCATTGGGAAAGCAAGTTTTCTTATTATACCATAAAGGGACAAAAAATACATGCTGTCTCTGCTTGCTCACTCTCCTGCATACACACACACACACACACACACACACACACACACACAAAATACAAATATAATCGAACCATTGAAAAAAATGTTACAGAAGGGAACATGTCTTAAAAGGATAAAAATACATCAGAGACAACTTCGAAAATTGCAAAATTTAAATTTTTTCTTTGGTACAAATTAATTTGTGCTGTAAATTCATGTTTATTTAGATATTTGAATCAAAGATTCAAATGGTGATCAGTCCTTGGCTTACAGAGCAAAAGATGTAGCTGCCAGCTCTGCTCTAGAAACTACCACTATGTCAGAAGAGCCTCAGAACATCACCTACACAAATGAAACTACAGTGACAAACCCTTACATTCCTGTACATGGGAAAATAGATGGTTGATACTGCGTGTTACAGGTACCCAACATTCCAACTCTGTAAATTTCACCTGCTGGGAGACAGTGAACATTTTATCTCTTTATCAAAATGGTAAGTTTTGATAAATTTGACTGATTAGCAACAAATCTTATGAATCTACTACTATGTTGCTTTGAGTATTTATAACAACTAGGAATGAACATATATACCTGTTGCTGTAGCTATTTTTTTAGTTAGACATAGGGAAGGATAATTTAGCCTTTTAAATATGTAATTGAACTTGTTTGAACATAACACTATCATAGATAAACAAATTACTTGCTAAAGCTTTCCATGTTCAACACTGTTTAGAAAAGTCAGTTACCTTGGCCATGGGTCTCTAAGCACTGTCATGAAAACTTGAACGTGAGAATCTAAATTAACCCTTCAAGATATTAACTAATATGGAATTCAAGTTCAAGTGGTCATTTTTCAATCTTAGATCGGTCAGAAATTACATTGGAGTAAAAAAATATACAAAAATATTAAAACATCTTAGACATACCTCAGCAACAACTTTATACCACTTCAGTAGTAATATGTAAATAAGGTAGTAAAGTATTACTAAAAATGCTTCTCAAAGCGTAATTTAGCCTATTCTGGAAGAGCTTTTTCACAGTTTGTAAAAGTTTATTGATAATTGCTTCTGTAAAAAAAAGCTGGATGATGTTGTAAGTCCTTTAAGTCCGTTGAGACCTAGGCTATCATGTGGACAAATAATGTAACTCTTAGGAAGTTCAGCATCAAGAGAAAGTGGATTTGAAACTAAGAGCTTGGGGACTTTGAAGGGCAATTGCTATTTGTATCTGGATATACTGAGTTGGTAAAAATAATTCACTTGATGTTGAGTATACCTTTCTCTGCTTTGAGGTTGGAAAAAAAAAATCCTTATTTTGGTCAAAATATGAAAATTCCATGCTGAAAAAGCCAGGGTACTCCATGAAAGTCAATGTCAGTTTTGTCTTTAGCTTCATTTGTACCATCTTTCAGCACAGATAATTTCATCTGGTATAGGTGGAAAAATTACTAGATGTTACAAATTTTTATTGCACAGCTACAGGCAATAAAATGAAACACAAAGTTGTCTACTACAGATGCATATTGTTGATACAATACACCACCTGAAAAGGCAGCTCTTGGCAGGTTGTCCTTGCATAACAATTTTCCCAGGTTCCACATCAATGATTTCTCTGATAATAAGTCACTGAGTAACATAAATAGAAATATTGATTAGAATAGTGACATACAGAACTAACATATAAATAACTGTAAACTTGCCCTTTACCTAATTTCCCTTCCTCATTAGTGCAGAAATATTTTTCATGTTACTGTCATTGCTAGAAGCTATTTCTTAGAATACAGCAGCTCTCACCAGAAATGAGAGATGAAGAATTTTTGCATGCTGCTCCACTGCTTTGAAATTTGTGTGTTTTTCTCTAGAGAAAATGACTTTGTAAGGTTGTATAAAAGCAACCAGTGATTCAACAATATAAGCGGAGAATCACATGAATGTTCCATGAAGTTTGAAATGTCTCCTTTTATTTCCTGTGGTTGGAGAAGGATCAAAATCAGTGTTTTGTGTAACAAAGTACTGGGATAAAACCCAGTAATTCTGAAATTATGAAAGCAGAAATTATTTACTTTTGACAGGTATTATACTTAAAGAGTTTGTCTGTTTGTATCTGCATATAAAACTATGTATTTGTGAGTGCAGTTGCAAGAAATTGTAATGAATTTTTTCCTAAAAGAGCTTGACCTATTTACATATATGTGATATATTTTTGTAAGGTTTTATAATGTTGTACCTTATGGATGATTTTGTAATACATTATTCTGTAATGTATGAAAGTGGAAAAACAACTTTGTATACCAGGAAATACCTAATCACAGATTTTATTCAACATTATACTTTCAATAAGTCACTGAAAAGTCAAAATTGGAAAATAGGTTGAGCTGCAAGATAAGGGCATGGTAAAATTTTCTTCAGGAAATTAACCCATGAATTCTTTGATATACTTCTCATAAAAACAAACCAAAAAACAAACAAAACTGTTTTAAAAATAAAACAGAGAAACATTATTTCTGATTAAAACCAACTATGAAAAGTCCTCTTTCCCCACCAAAGCAAATTATCATTGAGGAATATAAGAGTTTGAATTCCTTGTACATCTCTGAAGCAGCTCATTTTTAACACTGTGAAAGTAACAAGAGTTTGTTGTCCTTATTGGTGTGATCTTGGAGGGCCAGGATTTATTTCTCTTCATATGCAGTATTTTTTCAGCAGTTGAATATATATCCTTAGAGTTTTTACTCTTATGCATGCATTTTGTAAAAATTGATATTAGAATCTAACAATGCTGTTAATTGTAAACTTTAGTTGTAATTTCATTATTTTGATTTTCATTGTAAAATGCTTTATAATGTTTAAATAAGGATAATACATGCTGTTTTCTTAATGTGGGGGGGTATAGAAACTCAAGTTGCACTGTCAATTACTCTTTTGAAATGAACTTACTGGAACTAATTTTTTAATTTGTCAGAGGGACATTTCTTAAGGCTTTTTTTCCTTTCCTTGAAGCTACTAAAGCTATGAACCAGTAAGATCTTGCACCCTATAGAGGGATGATTTTTCTAGTAATTGAAGTACAAAATGTCTGAAACATCCATGCTCCATAGCTTGAGCAAAAAACTATTTGTCCTGCATCATTTTTAACTAAGCAAATTATTTGCCTGTCAAAGTGTGGCCCAGAAGAGGCAAGAATTAAGGGCACAGAAACAATGGAAAGCAGGAGAAATCAAATTTAAAGCATTAGTATGTTACTAGAGAGAAGTGTGTTCTGCTACAAAGTGTTTCCGTGGGCTCTTCTACCTACCTTGATGCTAGCCAAAGAATAGTTAATGCTTATTTAACTACTTCCATATCACCTATTGACACTTTTTGTGTATTGTTATAGAACTATTGCAGCACGCATGTTGGTTTGCCTGTAGAGTACTTTTACTAGCAGCAATTTTCATCTTCAAAAATTCTGTGTCTGCTATATCTTCAACTGAGTAGAGTGAGGTTACACTGAATTTTTCAGGTACCAGTTTAGTCTCACAAAAAAAAAAAAAAGTACTTAGGCCTTAGGTATTTTGAAAATATACTCCCTGAAACCTACATTTGGGATTTGAAGGGAAAATAAATGTCTTAAGAGCACAAACTCCACTCATATTCTGTTTCCTGTTGCCTATGCATTTTCAAAAATCTGCATATCAAATTTTCAGCATAAAGCACCACAGTTATTTGACAAGTTAAAAAAGAAAAAAAGGTTTAAGAAAAAAGTGTGAATAAGCCATGTGTTTTCTTGAACTTATTTTGTTTATATTTTATCATATTTGAAGCACACCCATTTTTCTGCATCTCTAACACACCTCATTACAACACTTAATATGTCATTAAAAAGAAAGGACTAATCAGAACAAAGTGCATTTATTGACAAAATATTTCAGATTTTTGCTACAAATTAAGTTTCAAACCTACATCAAGAAATTTTCATCAACTTTTTTATAAAGTCTATTCTTTTTACACTTTAACTCCAGAGACCATGTCTGAGAAGGCAGATCATGTCCTTGCCCCAAATTCGTATAGCTCAGATTACTACAAAATTACCCAGGTGTTTTTCTCTAAAATTTAAAGCAGCGATCTACATTAGTTATGTATTTAGAAAGGTCTTCTGAAATCAGTAAACCTTATGTGAATTTAACCTCCGCTAAACAACTGTCTCTAAATAAATAACTTCTGAAGTACAATTATATATAACAATTTGAATATTATAATTTCTTTTGACTAATAAGAATGATGAAAATCAAAACCTAATAGGTTAAAAGGAAAGTACCTGTCTCATCATCTGAAGAACAGTTTCTTGTTCCCTGTGGTGATGACAGATTTGACTGATAATTACTGTACAGGTAGAAAATAACTTTTTAACAAATGGATAAAGCCTTACCATTGCATATATTATCATGTATATCAAGCCTTATATATAATGTATTATGCATGGGATATTGCCTCCACTCAAAAGAGTTTTTCTTTTTGTCATTATAAATATCTTCTTTTTTTTAAAGACAAAAAGCAAGACTTTGCTTGGATAAAATATTGACTTGCTAAAGAGAGAGTAAATATTGGAGGGGTAGGCCTGCTGCACAGAGAAAAGTCAAGACCTCATGTCTTTTCTTTAAGAGATGAATGAAAAGCTGTTGTTTGGTGAAAGTCTGAAGTTCATTAAGGGTAAAGAAATGTTAGCCCTGCTAATTCCAAATCTGTCACAGGATCAGGATATTGGCAAAGTGTTGAAAGGATTGAGTAAAACTGGCATTAAGCACAGTTTCTTCACAGGATGACAGAGGGAAAACATTTTTCCTAAATTTTCAGAGTAGTTATGTACTAATCTTCCACCATTTGGTACAGCACTTTGAAAGTGGAGAAAAAAATGTTCACGTTGATAACTCTTAGAGGTGGTAACCTAGAGTGAACACTTGATGGGCTGTTATGCTGTGTTTACAAGCACACAGCTTCAACGTGATAACTTTGATATATAAAAAATGCCAAAAATGCCTGTTTGCATTAATTATTTGTTATACTGTTTTGAAAACAAACAAAAAGCACTTCTGTTATAGGCCTATGTTTTCTAAAAATATTTCCATTTGGATTAAAATGAGAGCTCATTCAAACAAAAAAAACAAACACATTCTCATATTTGTGATGTTGAAATGGAGCCCCTTTTCTCATCCTGGAAAACTTTAATCTGATTTTATGTTCTACAAGAATATCTAATCTGTTTCATGTGTTCTTCTTAGACTAGAACAAGGCTAGTGAGCTTTCATGAAATCAGTCCTATTTTGCATTGTTGTTCATTCAATGTGATTAGAGACAGGAGCTCAAACTTTAAGATTTATGTGCATGATTTAGTGCATGACAAAGCACTTTTTGGGAACCTTACTGGTTCTGAAGCTTATTAAATTTCTGTGGGCTAATGCAGATTTAAAATAGGTCTAGATGTATATGCCTAAGTGTGTGTGTGTAAAGAACGTTACTGAAAGTCGCATACCTCATTCAAAAAGTACTTAAGGTTTGTCTCCAGAAGCCTACTAGTAACAAGGATCTCACCTTTCTTAGTTATAAAGGCTTCTCAAGTTCTGTGAAACTTCTGAACTTTCAAGTTCTGGCATACAAGTGAGATTCCAACCACTCAAGCATTTTGGCAGAGCTCATACACATTTAACTTCTTTTCATCAATATGATGATAGTCTTCTACTTTCTTGCATGTGATATGATACAACCTGTTAAGTTTTAAACATCCCAGGTGATACAACTTTTGTGTTTCTGGATATCCATAAAGTCTTTTATTTGCAATGCTTTGGTGCATAATCTACGTGAAATGCTTTAGTGCACAATAAAGCCTAGGGCTTTGCTTGAGGAACAAATACATTTCTGGGTTTCCATTTTAGCGCTGACATTACTCTTCTTTGTCTCAATTTCTGAATTGGAAGTAGCTTTCTGAATGAAGCCTCTTGCTCTTTCATCTCATCCCATTGTTTCTATATGCAGTATCTCATTTTGCAGGATACCTTGCTTATCTGTCTCAAAACCCAGCTTGTAGCCTTCAGCAGTAGGTGTTCATCCCCTCTGCCTTATGTGGGTCAGAGGTTTCACCACCACACACCCCAAACCTCTTCTCTTGGCTGGGCGGTGCAAACCCAGCCTCAGCAAAGCACCCTGCTGCCTCCTCAAATGGCTGACTGTTTTGAGTAATTCACCATTTCTGTCCCCACAGAGTGTTAAGGAAACTTTCCTATCTGGTCACCCAGGAGGCAGTCTGGCAGTCACACTCGCACCACCTGAATTGGGAATGAGTCGCCTTCGAAGTTACATCCCCCCCAACACTCATACAGTCCAACCAGGCTTCCTTACCAGCTCAACCCCAGGCTTCCCACAGCAGAGTCTCAGTCATCTCAATCCTTAAAATGATTTAATCATGAGGCAGCAACACAATAACAGCTTGAGCTGTGTGCCTTCGAGGAAGGACCTTGAACAAAGGAAACCTTGGGCCTTTGCAAGGCTCCTGCTGTGTCTCTGGGTGTCAGGTCCCCTGACTGGGGCACGGATCCCTGTGCCTTTTGTTGTGCAAAGGGTTGGCAGGTCATGTCCTCTTACCTGGGGCTTCCACCACCCAGAGCTCAATCTGCAGCTGACACTGCAGCTTGCAAACTGAGCTACCTGCAGTATATGTATTCCTCAACAAGCAAATCATAATATCATAAATCTGGATTTGAATACATTGCCAAAATGTGATAGGCTTTATGATGATTTTCTTGAACAATACTCCTTTCACATGTTCCATGGATTATGCATGGCTTGTGCTCTGCCTCCCATGGAATACTTATTCTCTGACAGTTCATCCAGTCTGGAACTGGTTTGGAACCTGTACCTAAGAACAGATTTTCACTTGATACCTAGGGTTCTTGGTTCTTCCAAGATAAGTAAAGTGTGTATTTTAAAATCCTTCAGGCAGAGTTAGGAATTGGACCCCAGGCTGTCCATCTATTAAATGAGCATCTTGCAATTAGAGTGTTGGAGAAAGAGAGATATATATGCATATACAGCAAGAAATGGGTGATTTAAAAGCTCAAAAACTGTATCATACAACTTGATTGTGTGTGGAAAGACATGTATTTACAGACTAATATTATTTTGCTACAAATTGTAAAATCTGAAGTTGAAAATAGTAGAAAAATTACAAATAACAAAAACCAAGAAATAATAATATATATAATTAAATATAAATATTAAATAGAGACCTGTACATAGCAGCTCATATTAACATTGAGAGAGACAGCTCTGCATTCCAAAACAGTAAGGAAATAAAACAAAGGGTGACTTTGACACGGGGGGGGAAAAAGGGCCTATAAACAAGTCTATACAGCAAATTAGAAAAAAAGTTTCTAATCATTGCAACAGTGAGAGCTTAGAATAGCTTTCCAGTAGTGTTTGTGCAAGCAGCAGTTTATTAACATTTAGATGGTCCTGATGCTGTTTATGAGAAGAATTTTATGACCGATTGACTGTGATTAAAAGATTTCTAGCCCATACTTTTTATCCTGCTTTGTGGAATCTGGAGTCTGATGGCAAAAAAATACACTGTTTAAGAAGTACTTTCAAAAGTCACCTTCTCAGAAACGTCTGGTTTTATTTCCACAGACAATAGAAAATGCTTATTTGGCAGCAAAGATCAAGGTAAGTAGAAAGGACTTTGCCCAATCAAAGTGCAACAGCACTAGTTCAGTCCGTTGGCTACAAAAAGGTATGGCGTATATGCCCATGCTGTGTTGCAGTTTCTAGGTAAATGGATAGAATGCCGATGTTCAGCTATAAAGGGGGCAGACGGTTTCTCAATGATGGGTTCAGAAATCCCAAACTGGCCTAATTTGGATTATGCTTTAATTCCGTGGCCTTTCCAAGGTTCTATTATCACAGACGTTCAATGTAGAGTTCTGAGGGAATTAAACATTATATGACAAATACCCTTATTATGTGCCTGTGTAATCCTTTAAAGGGGTCAAGTTTCAAAGAAATACCATTAAATAGATCAAATTATATTCCTGAACTGCTGTGATATCACAAGAATTCATATTCAAGTTACATTTCTAGCTCTATTTCTTTCCTGATGCCAGTTACGTATTTGAAGGCGGTCAATAACATTCTTGTATATATGGTTTTCTGCACGTAACTTCTTTGTTTAACTTAAATTGTTACAGATTTATTCCATTGAAGAAAACAAATGATATGTCTAATATACTAGTTTGTTTTCTGTGCTTAGAGTTTGAGTACCATTTTAAGTGGACAAAAAAATAGAATTTATGTATATTATTTTTTCCTGGATCAAGGATCCATAAAGGACCTGCAATTCTAATGTGAGCTCTGCTTTTTCTTGGTCAAAAATTCTTTTCTTCTGGGTGAATCAAATTGAGCTTCTGTTTCACTCTGAGTTACAATTAACACCTAATGTCAGTAACATCTTTTTTTTTTCACACTTACACAGGTATAAAATGAGGGAAATTCCCCTTAATGCAGTTCTGTGTTGCCTTTCCCATAGTAATAAGAGGTGAATGTTTTGATTGGAGATCAGACTGATGATGGTCAGTTGCAGTTCTGCTTCAGTTCAGACAAAAATAATTAGGTGCAGTCACAAATTGATACTTAGGGGTCCCTAGGCCAATAAAATTTTCAATAAGGATATAATTCACATTGGATTTTCAGTCATCCACGTATAACTATCTAGTGCTATTTGTGATGACTGGGGGTATTTCATCTGGAATCCAAGCAGTGGTTAGGATTTTCAAAGAGGTGATGTCATATATGCATCTTCTCATAGATATCTTAGGTCTCCTGGTTATCTTTTAAAAAAGTAGGTAACACTTTGTGGGAAACAGTATCAGGTCATGTATTTGTATCAGGTGATATTCTACATTAGAAATGGACAAATATCCAAGGAAAATCTTGTGTACTGAATACAATAGTGCAGCAAAAATAAGTTGCAGCTTAGAAAGCATTTAATATTTTTATTAAAATTGTAAGATGTGGGAAATAGTTACAGTGAGACTTGAGGAAGATTTAAAATAGTCACTTGAGATCCATAGATGGAGATGGACTGCAGATAGTATGGGTAATAGTACCATGAAGAAATTTTTTAAATCATTTTTATAGCTAATATATTCTTCATTCAAGTAATAGAATATATATTGAAACTGTGTCTGCTTTCCACCATGATAGTATGAAGTAACTAATTCTGTTTATGTAATTTGGGATTCTACTAGCATAAAAGTGATGTAGAAAATTAATCAGGACCATTATATCCTCTGTCTGTAAACCAAATCTACATCTGGATTTTCTTGTGAGAATTCCACTTAGACTATTATTAAAAAAAAAACTACAAAAAAACCCCAAACTGAAATAACTAAAAACAAAACAAAAAACCCCAAACGTCCAAAAATCCAACCTACCCATTCCCCCCAAAAAAACCCCACCATCTCAACACATAATGAACTACAGATATTAACCAAAATCCTTTGACATCTTTTCTTTCTCTGTCTATTCAATCTGTTTTCAGATATAAAACCTCAATAATAAATGCATTGGCTGTTTTAGTCAGTTGACTGTTCTAATTCCTGAACTAGTGTTTCAGTAGTCAAGCTGCTTAAAGACTTCTGAGATTTTAGATAGCTTACACCAAAAAGAGAACATATGAAAAAAACAAGCAGTGGAGATAAAAGTAGAAATAAATAATCAGATTCAATCTTAAATGTAATTCATAAGTCTGGTTAGATCACTGTTGTATGTCTAAAATCCACAGAATAGCTATTTTGTGTCTCATAGGGAATTGTCAGGAGTTTTCTTTTTTATTTCTGTTGGTATCAGAACTTTCCAGAGCTAACCAAAACTTTACTTAGGTACAGAAACAGGATTTTATGCTATGTAAAATGTATCAGTCAGTTACTGTATTGCAGCAGCACTGTACTATGCACTGCCTAAACACAGTGGGATACAAACCTTACATCTAAACACCTTTCTGGCTATACAGGCCAGAAAAAGGCAAAGTGTAAGAAGATAAACAGCACTGAAAAGGTAAATGATTTGCCCACAAGTTAGGACTGTGGCAGAAGCTTTGAAAACAAATCTAAGTATCCCTGAGGATCCCTGAGACTGTGGGACATGCTCTGTCTCCCTCCTCAGCTCATTCCTCTTAGCAGACCAGCTGAGCAATTTCCACCAGATCTGTGGGCACCTTCCAGTAGCCATGGGTTCTGACAACAGTTCAGAGCTCTTCAATGTTCCTTCAATTCTTTTTTTTTTTTCCTGAATATAGTTTCTTCTCCTAACGTTTATTTTTTGTTCAGTCATTTCTGTGCTAGGTTAAACTTTTTACTTCTGTTAGGAGCAATAAAAAGGGCAAAAGATACCAACTCTCCTGATTGGCCCTGCAGTGTTCTGCTCAGTAGGGGAATCCTTTAGTTTAATCCATTTCTTCATGGAAAACAGCTATTTTCAAATCCATATTGTAAACTCATATTCACATAGGAAGCCAGTCCCACTCCTCCAGTGTTTGCTAGTTCCAGTGTGTTGAGACAGATTTGGATACATGAGTACAGGGGTTAGATATCTTGCAGTATGTAGCTGTCTTTGTGCTTGACAATGTCAGAAGGATGGTGTCATCTGACTCTCTTTCGAGTTTTTATGGACTGGACATAATCTTGCCTACTTGAGTCTTTCTCATTTTTTAATGAATTTTCATGTCTGTGTTTTTCTTTCCAGATCCCAGGTATTTTAGATCCCAACTATTACTACCTCAACTATTTCATGTCCATCTTTGCTTGCATAGTTTTCATCTACAAACATGTATCTATGTGAAGGGATGATATCAAGGGGATTGAGTCAGGCTCTTCTTAGCGGTGCCAAGCAATAGGAGGAGAGGCAACATGGAGAAACTGGTGCACAAGAAATTTCACCTGAGCATGAGGAAGAATTTCTTTAATATGCAGGTGACCATGCACTGGAATAGATTGCCCAGAGAGGTTGTGGAGTGCTTCTCCCTGGAGATATTCCAGAACTATCTGGTTGCAATCCTGTGCAATGTGCTCTAGAACAGCCCTGCTTGAGCAGGGAGGTTGGACCAGATGACCCATGTGTTCCCTTCCAATCTTACCCATTACATGACTCTGTAAAACTCTTGCAAGTCAGTAAGTCAGTATTACTCTTCAGAAAGACTAAATGAAGATCACATAGTTGTGCCACACAAAGCTGGGCTATGTGTCACACTCAGGGGTTGCACAACAAACCTAAGGATCCTTACTTTCACTGATTGTAGGCAAGATTCATCCCATCTACTTTTCGCCAAAAAAAATCTGAACATCAATTATATGG
The DNA here is from genome assembly GCA_013396755.1 of Sclerurus mexicanus. Classification (NCBI taxonomy): domain Eukaryota; kingdom Metazoa; phylum Chordata; class Aves; order Passeriformes; family Furnariidae; genus Sclerurus; species Sclerurus mexicanus. The sequence goes on from VWZF01005461.1 coordinate 43,988, forward strand.
AGTTTGATGTTCCACCCTTAAGGAGAAGGAAGCACCTAAGACCCATAAATGCTTGTGGTCAAAAGGAACAACAAGACTCAGAGGATCCCCAAAAAATCAGAAAGTGTTACTAGTAAATCACATACTTGGCATGGAAATTTGTATATTAGTCCCTGACCTACTATATAAACACACAGCAGTGGATTTTGGATAAAGGGGTAAGGTGAAAGGGAAGAGAAAAAGAAAGAGATGAATTAAAGAGGGAGAGAAAGAGAGAGAGAGAGAGAGAAAGAGAGGAAAGAAAGAGAGGGAAGAGAGGGAAGAGAGGGAGGGAGGGAGAGAGGGAGGCAGGAAGGAAGGAAGGAAGGAAGGAAGGAAGGAAGGAAGGAAGGAAGGAAGGGTAAGTTCACCAGTCCAGTGTCAATTCAGCTGATGAGATGTCAGTCCTGGTTTCAGCGTTGATCCAGCTGCATCAGTCTGACTGAAGGGATGTCCAGGGTCCTGGGGATGCCACCCAGTCCCTGTGGGACTTTTTATGAATAGGTTTCTCTACCTAGAAGATAGGCTGTATTGCTTTCTATGCAAATTTGTTACCATGCATTCTTTCAGACCTTTATGGAAATGGCTCAGAGGTTTCAGAGGATCTTTGGTGGTCTTCATCCCCCACTACAGGCCATTTCTGCTTCTTGGCCTTGTTCCAGCACGTGTGCTGGTTTGGGGTTTTGTTTATTTGGCTTGGTTTGTCTTTTTGTTGTTGTTTGTTTGGGTTTTTTTTTGATTTTGTTGTGTCTCTGTGGACTAAAACAAAGATGTTTGCCCCAGAAAAGTGCTGCCCTACCTATTCATGGTGCCTCTTCTCCAGCCACATCTTGTTCTTTCTCACAGCATGTTAATATTGACAATCTTAAGTTATTACTGACAATTCTTGTCTGTTACTACCACCAGTCCTTGGTTGACTTCACTGACTTCACAGCCGTACCACTATCAGTGTTTGAGTTGTACACATTAGCCTCTTATCTTCTGGGATTCTACACGGAGTGAGAAGGGCACCCTCCTGAAATTATTTCATCATGTCTTAAGATGTTTTCCCAAGCAAGGTGGAATGAATCCTTTATCACTTCACTGATTTCAAAAGAAGTATAAGTTACTAGTTTTGGCCAAAAATCTACATGCAGTGGGGCTGGAGAAAAGATGTTGGAGGAGATTGTCACCATACCTGATCAAAAAGATTTTGTTGTTCTTATATAGAAACTGAAATCCAACAAACTGAAGCCAGCTGCATTAGTACCTGTGATAATTTGCAAGGGAATGACTTATAAAAGTTTTCCTATAAAATAAACCAAGAAGCCAGCTTTCAGTTAGTTCTGAATACCTTTTTTCTTCCTCCTTTCTCTCATGCTTTTTTAAGAGTCTTCAAAAAAATTAAATGGAATATCTTGCTTAATCTATACTCATTTATATGATGTTTAGGAAAGCACAGGCCAATAATTTATCTGAACATAAAAGTGGATGGCAAAGAAATGACGACAAGTGAAGAATTAAATCAAGAGACTGAAAAATGTTTGGATGCTATCTCATTTACTCCAAAGAGCTAATTGAAACAAAAGAACCTCTACAAAAAGAACATTTATAAAGTTGCTCAATAGGTTTTATTTCAAATCAAGGATTAATTATTTGAACTGGATTAGAAAGACTCTTTTGGAAATAAATGTCATTAATTTCTCAAAATTTGATTTATTTGCAGGTGATGACTAATTAAAAGTAAATAATCACTCCTTGCACTGCAGGCCAAAACAAAAATCCTCTAATACATATGCAAAATGAAATTACTCTTGACAACAATGCAGAGTTAAACCAGTATATATATAGTGGTTTATATATGGTTTTATATATGTATGATGCTGCTGCAATATGCCCTGTCTTGTAGAGAACTGAGTTCATGATCAAACAGGAATTTTGCTTTGTACACCGGTGGAGTCTGGGAGACTGTTGAGATCTAATGAAAGCATTTTCCTCTGGGAGGTTTCTGTTCATGTGCAGATGTCTATCACCCACTGTGAGTTAATTCAGAGTGACATGAAGCAGTAACTTCACATCGTACAGACTTTGTGCTACTTGGTGAGCACTGGTGGTGTAGCATTGTGAAGGAGGTATCATATCACTATATTACAGAATGTTAAAAAGGTGATTTTTTTTTTGTTTTTTTTTGTTTTGTTTTGAAGAAGAATTGCATGTAACTGTAATCTAAAGAAAAAATAATACATGGAAATCACTTAGAAATGGGGGGAAAAAATCCCCATTTAGTACTATATTATATATTTCTCATGCTTCTAAGATGTGGAAATCATCTATATTTTGTGACATGGCAATCTCTAAATAAGGTTTCCACAGAAAAAAATGCTGAAAGTTTACTCAAATGAAACGAAGCCTGCTGCAAGTATTGTAGTGTGGTATAGCAAGCTATTCTCAGCATCTGTTCAATAATTCTCCTCAAAGATGATAACCAGGTTTGAAAAATTAAGTTTTGATCTAATGGAACTGCCTAACTCTGTATCACATTCCAGAAATGCTGGTAGTCTGAGATACATCTGTGTTATGAGGGTTTGTACTACAGGTAAAACTAACAGAGCACTAATACAGCATTAATGAGCTGACCTAATATACTTTTCAAGGCCTTTGAACCTATTTGCTACTGTGAAATCCTATTGACTCTATTTGGTCAAAATGAGATAGAATAAAAAGTATTAATTAACTTACATTACTAAACTCACATACCTAATTAAAAAAAACAAAAACAAACAACAACAACAAAAAGCCAAAAAAAAACCCCCAACACAAAAGCAAAAACAAACAAAAAGACCTGTACTAGAAGCATTCAGGAAGGTTTTATGAATTATACAGGCCTTGCAACAGAAGAAGGTGTATAGATCAGGGACTTCCCATTTTCCTGTCTAGCCCTTTTCTTCTCCTCAAACATGAAGCTGCTCCTACCACCCCTGCACAGACCATAACTAAGCACAGGCAAGGGTAGGGATGAATGTCAGTGTCCCAATACCTGGTTAACACACTAGCAAACAGATATACATCCCAGTTTATTTCCTTGTTCTAGAATACTTTATCTGTTTTAGACAAGTAAACTTTGATTTGGGTCTCTTAGCTCCCTTTTTCTCACTTGCTATAGCTTCAATACTTGGTGGAATTCCTTCCTAACAACCTCGGAGGCAATGCCTTTGTCTGTGGAGACTGGATAACAAAGGCAAACTGCATATTCATGTGGTGCCGCTGATCACTTGTCTAGTTTTTTGTTCTGCTCTCTCCCCAGGTCAGGAAGGAGGGGGGGGAGGGAGCGGCGAGGGGGGCAGCTCGTTCTTTCCTGNCTGTATGTTCCCCTTTGTGACTGTTTGAAAATTGGCCAAATGCCAAGAGCCAAAGGGCCCAGGACAAAGGCTCCAAAGGCCCCTCCTAGCCACAGGGAAAAAGGGGGGAGGGGGGAATGGACGACCCACAAAACTGAACTCCAGTAGAACTAAAAGAGTTTATATATATTTACACATATATACACACATATACAGAAGAGAAAAGAGAAAGAAAACAAGTTTTCACTTCCCCCTCACCAGGGCAACTGCTGGTCCTGTATCTAAGGACACCTCCTCCCGACCCAGCTGGCTGATCAGCAGACCCACATCTACAGCCCACTCTCACACCGAGGGTGACCGCGGGGAGCTCTGCTCTCCAACACTGCCGGAAGAAGGACTGACTCCTGACTTCCGATTCCCCCTCTTTATATCTTTGCTTACGTAAAGAAATGAGATGGAATACTTCCTTAGTGATGACCCAGTTACCAGGAAAAGTCTAAACCAAAACCACTACACCCTTCTTCCCCATTCTCTTCTCACCTGTTCTTTCCCTGTACAGTAAAATCAACCCTACCTTTTTCAAAGCATATGTCCTGAATACTGTGTCCAGTTGGGCTAAAAACACACAGCCCTTCATTCTGACTTTGTCTGTCTATTTTCTTTTTCTCTAAAACAACTTAGCTTTAAAAGAACAACTGGCCTGTTCATCAAAACTGTTGCTCTGCATGGTCTCAGTCTGCAGCTCAATTACATTTCAAGAAAGAGCAGAGTCCCAGGAAATCCCATGCTTCTATGCTTTCTGCATATAAGACATTTTGTCAGCCATCCTACTTTCTTCTTTTCTTCCCACACTGCTCAATTGCACTTGTCATTCTCTGACAGGCAGGCCAGGCTGGGAATGGTGGCTGGAATGGAAAGAAGAGTCTCAAAAGAAACCAGTTATATTTAAAAACAAAGAGCTCTTGAATCCAATTAACTCTATTTCAATAACATATTTTTCAGATTTTTAAAATGCTAAAAAATTACTTCTGAGGTTTTGCCTTCACCGGCCTCACCTCTATACAGCAAGTTATATAAATATATAAATACTACTAAAACATTTACCTGAGAAATTGGTTAAGTTTGAACAGAAATATTGCTGACCCAAGAGAGTTGACCTGATTTGCTGGCTGTGACCCAACCACTACTACTAATGATAACACCTCCTGACAAAAGGGTGAAAAATAATTGGTCTTTGTAGGTTTCTTTTCACCTGTTTCCAGAGTTTACTCCATAAAAGGGAATTCAAATGTCTTTTCAGAGCTTAAGTTTTGCTGCAGACCTGCCCTAACTTATGTATTATACTCTTATTTTTAAAGCAGTTGAACTGGGAGGTGATATAGTAGGTTCCAATACAGCTCTTTAAATAGAAATTAAATTTTACATTATCCCAGTTGCCTGAGGCTACTGTGCACGAGAGCTAAGCAGGAGACTGGTGAAGAGTCCTGGGATTTGGATGATTTTACTTTAAAGAGTCTCTGTCTGTTACACTGTAAAATGTTTTGAAACAATGGAAAGAGATTTTTTTAATCTCTTCTATGTATTTCCCTGTTTAATTTCCATAACACTCACAAGAAATACATCCTGAGATCGCCATTATGTACTAGGGAAATTTCATTTATGTTGTGTTTCCTGGAAGAACCAAATTCCTTTTCTGGTTTTTAATTTCATGCCTATGATTTATATGCTATATTTTCCATCATCAGTATTGCTATGGGCTTGAATCTGCAAGGGCCTTTTAAAATCTTGGACTTTGGCAACCACCTCTTGGCAAGCATTCACATAGGCTTCAGGAGACCAAGCTTCAGTTCCCATGTTGCTGGTTTGTTGGACAAACTTGATCAATTCACTGCACCTCAATCTGTGCCCTAATTCCAAAGTTGTGAAATGAAGGTGATCATCCTGAACCTCAATTGTAGAAGAGGATGAAACAACAGAAGGTAAATATGTTTGTTAAGGTCATCATACCTTAATATTTTATTACATACAGCTTTGACCTGGACAACAGATTACTTGAAGCCTAAGGTGTCTCCCCTCCTATGAGTTCAGGTTTTTTCTTATGTTTTGTCTGTGATTCAAAGACCCAACTAGGCACAAAGAATGGTCAGGTGGGTGTGCACTGACCAAACCAAACTAAACCATAACTTATGAAGCCTCTATCACAAATGAGTGTCTTCAGCTGCTTAAAGAATCACCATCAAAGGTTTTGACAAAAAGAGGGGTTTAGTGTGAATTTAGTGTGAATGTGTGACTCTAACACAGTTTGATGTCAAAGTTCACTCTATTACTTGCTTCACAGATGAAGCATACATAGGAAAATTGGATTAGAATCAATTTAGCATTATTTACAGAGAAACTTGACATGCAAAAGGGGTATGGGTGCAAAGGATATGGATACAAAAATGTAAGGGTGTAAGATGGTTTAGCAACACTTAATCATTGACTCATTCAATATTTATAAAGTGATTCAATAGAATTTACTACAATTATAAGAGATTTCATTATAGATTCATGATAACAACATTCATACCATAATTGATAATTACTTTTGAACGTTTCAGAAATTAGTTTTTAAGAATAATCCTCTTGATTTCCACATTAACAGAATAAAATTATGATTATCATATTTTTATAAAAGTTTCAGTTAAATTCAGCTCTTTTCAGTTTCTGTATAGTAGAGACAACCATCTCATGATCCAGGTTCTGGGTTCTCACATAGGGACACTCAATTTTCTGAGAATTAGTGGATTTCTCTTGTGTTATGGTTTAACTCCAGATGACAGCAAAGTACGTCACAGCCACACACTTATTCCCCCACCACTGGGATGGGAGAGAGAATCAGAAAAGTAAAAGTGAGAAAACTTTTGGGTTGAGATAAAGACATTTTATGGTGGAAAGCAAAAGCTGCACATGCAAGCAAAGTAAACCAAGGAATTCATTCACCGCTTCCCACAGGCAGGCAATGTTCAGCCATCCCCAGGAAAGCAGGGCTCCATCATGCATAATGAGGACAAATGCCATCACTCTAAATGGATTCCTTCTTCTTCCTCTAGCTTTTATTTGCTGGAGATGATATGGAACATCCATTCAGTCAGCTGAAGTCTTTTGTACTCCCTCACAACTTCTTGTGTTCAGCCTAGTCCCTGCTAGGGTCTTTTAAAAAGCAGAAAAGGCCTTGAGTCTATGTAAGCACTGCAAAGCAGTAACAGGAACATCTCTGTGTTACCAATGCTGTTTCCAGAACGTATCCAAAACATGACCCCATATCAGCTACTATGAAGAGATTAACACTACCCTAGTCAAAACCTGCATATCTTGAAAGTCTATATTTCCTGGATTTAAAGTGCAAATGGGACCCTGTAAATAAGAACAAAACTTCAATTAAAACAATACTCTGCAAACCACAAAGCAAAAAACAATAGCTTTGAGATATATAAGCTTCTTTACTTCTCTCAGCAGAGGGATAATTTGGAAAAATATGTATGTTTGTTCTAGCTTGTCACTGGTCACCACAGCATTACTTCTCATGAAAAGAGACTGCATATATCTTGAGTTATTTATAATTCTCCTCTAGGCATGGAAAAGTGTGCAAATGGTCCTTACCTAAAATAAATAAATAAAAAAAGCTTTCCTCTTTGCCCTGGCATATTCAGCAGCACAATTATGTAGCACTTCAACCAAATATAGGAAATGTGAGCAGCCTGTGTCCTTGGCATTATGTAAGTCAGTAGAAAAAACAAAACAACCCCCCCAAAAAACAACAACAACAAAAACCACCAAAAAAACGCAAGCCAAAACATTAGTAATACTAAGCTTCCTCCTTTTGGATAGAAGAGACAAAAGGAAGATAATAATCTCTCTAAGGGAGAGTCTTGGATGGCTTTATATTTTGAAGTAATAACTGCCCTGCAACCACACATGTAGCCTGTAACAATACAGCTGAGTGTCTATTATCTACTCTTTGCAAATTTCTGATCCATTGCAGATAAGCAAACTTTCATTCAAGATCCAAACCCCTGATTTCTAGATCTTAAAAATGCTTTCTCTTTGGGATTTTCTATTACCAGTTTTGTCTGAATTCCCAGAAAACTTTGTGTAAGAGAATTCTGCACCTGAGTAACATACATTGACAGTAGTTGATAAACCGTTAGCCCCCTCTCCTTAACATGAACAAGATGTTTTCTCTACATATTATTAGCCATGAAATTTTTTTATACTGTTCATGAGTTGTAAGAAAGGACAGTTAACACATCAAGCACCAATCACTTCCATTCTCTTGATGAGGACCTGATTACCCTAATGTAACTTGGTCCTCTCAACTTACAACCAAGTTTTCACTAGGTCAAGGAGTTTCTTTGGGAAAGAAATCTCATTATAGCTGTACCTTTGAATATCTGGATGGTGTTTTATCATGATCAGTTTAGTAGTGTGAATGCATATAGGACACTCATGATAAAAGAAATGGTTGAAAGACAAAGAATGATTGCTTGCAACTATAAGCTCTGCATGACCTTGAAAATGGAAGATCACAAAGAATTCAAATATATGATGCAACATAGAAATGATTTAAAATACTCTTAAAGGAAACAGCTGTAGCAAGATGAGAAGAAAACAGATAATTGACACCAGATGTCCCTCTCAGACAGTGATGAAAGAGTAATTACAGAGGGAGAGATAGCATCCTGCAGAGAGCAGATGAGCTTTACCAGCAGCTCTACAAGAATACATAGAGACAAACATGACAAGTTTCGCCACCTCCTACGACACAAAGAGACATGAAGAAAAAATCTTACCTTAAGCTCTCAAAAGGAAGATAGAGAAAGTCATGAAACCTTTAAGAGGAAAAATACCTGGAACAGATGGCATCACTAGTAATATCATAAAAGTTGGAGGGAAACCAGTAACCCAGCCAGAAAAGCTAATCAACTTGAACTATAGTGAATGAAGTGTCAAAGGACTGGAATTATATTATATTCACTCTTCTGCATTGTAAAAATGCCAAAGGTGCTAAGAGACATACAGCCTTCTTATAGACTTCCAGCCATTTCTTATATTGTTGAGCACATTAGCTGAGCAATTGACTTCTGTAACAAGTACAGTTCAACTACCCCAAAATAGATATGAATACTTAAAGCACATTTCATATTCATGTAGTAAACTACTAAATGCACATCGTTTCGTGAGATAAAGACTCTCTGTCAGACTCTGTCTACATGCCTAAGTAATGATATAGCAATGTGTGAAAAATAAATTCCCTCAAATCGAACCCTAACAAAATGACTCAGTGCTCTACACACGCTCCCTAGGGAGAGGATGAGAGGGATCCTGAACTATTTGTGACAGATGTTAGTCAGAGTGCTTAAAGCTCTACTGGGAAGCAATTACACTACAGTGATGAGGGTGGCTTGAGAATCTATACAGAGGAAAAAATTATGAGCTAAAACTAACCTCTGAATATGCCTGCATACCCCCTCTGTATAAATGTTAATATTGGTAAGAATATTTTCAATCTATAATAGACATTTCCCAAAGTGTAAACCTAGTATTTTTTAAAAGAATTTTTAAAGTAACTTTAGACAATGTTTGGAACCAGTCTGATTAACTTTGTTCAGTACCTGAACTTATATTAAGATCCTTAATTTCTAGCCATTTAACAATATGTGTCCTTAATAAAATCACCTGTATTTTAGCGCTGCTAAATAATACTGCTTCTCTTGGTTATATGTCTATATCTTGTATTACATTTGATATTGAAGAAAACAGCTTTTAAATGACCTTTTACTTTATACATTTTTCCTAATTTTATTCTAATTTTGTAATGCTATATTAGTCTAAAAAAAGCAACAAATTGGTTTGTTGTCCTAAAAATCAGAATTAGTTTTGAAAAATAACTTCATGACAAAGGTGCTTTTTTATTTCCTGTGGAATGTTATAGCTATTTTTTTTTCTAATCAGTTAATGTAAGTTGGTACACAAAAGGTGAAAGCATGCTAGAGTTTTTTTGTTAGTCTGTCAGAATGCTTCCTGAGGAACTGTAATTAGATAGCTCATTGTTAACATTATATTCCTAAGGTACTCTAATTATTTGATAAGAATATTGATGGGACAGTGAGTGAAGAATTTAATTTCAGGTTGACTTCCTAGCAGATTAGGAATATAGGAACTTTTTCCTTATGGGACAGTGAAAACATTATAAAATGGCTTGAAGGAATGATTCAGTCATCACTGAGAATGCATTCATGATTTAATATTAAAATGTTGTGTTCAGAAACAAATTTTCATTGGCTGGAGAGTGCCTTATCAGTACAGATAGTATCTTTGTTGATAGATCAAGCCATAATTATATCTATACAATGAGGTTTGGATTAGAGCCATGGTGAAGTACACTGGTTCTTATTATCTCTTCTTTTAAAATGCACTAGTAAAATAATTTGGATGTCAATCTAACAGTTATGCTTTCTTGAACACTTGTATTGATATATGCAAAAAAGGCAGTCCTGCACTTAAGAAAACCTTGATAGTATTGGTGTATTTATGGTTTCCAGTAGTGGAATTTTCAGAGGGAAAACTAAAAACCTACAAAATATGTTTGCAATGAATGCATGAATGTTCCACATAGGGAGCTTATGCTCTTGAATAGCACCATGGAGTGTACTCCATCAAGAAAACTGGCTGTCCAAACAAAGAACATTATCAAACACATGTGAAATTATAATTATGCAACTGTCATTAGTCAAATCAGCAGCCGGTAGAAGAAAACTCTAAGTGACAGATGGAAACATTCTTTTTCTTTTCCTTTTCCTTTCTCTGTTTCCTTTTCCTTCCCTCTTTTTGCTGAGATGAGACCTGTTTAAACTGGAACTTCCTGGGAAAGTGGGGCAATAAAAATTAATCACTTTCTCTTAAATGGTGTTCAGCAATACTTTGTGATTTTGTTCAAAACAGTTAAATAACGAACAATGTTGTCTTCTGGTGGACTCTGTTTTGTTCTGTTGAGAGTAAATATGGATGAAATCATTCCATGTCCAGTTTTGTTTGGAAAAAGACAAGTAACTGTAGAAGTAGAACCAAGCAGCATTTTTTGGAACAGTTTTATATGATTTTATGAAAGGCACTAAAGTCCTTCTGAAGTAAAAACCTCTGTTTAGACAACTTCCTAGCCAGCATAAAATGCATATTTCCTTTTAAGCATGTAATTTATCCCTCTGTAAAGAAATAATGGGTTCAATGGGACCATTTACATTTAAGCACAAGTTTAATTGCTTTGCCAGACCAGGGCCTCATAATATTACTGACTTTTTTTTTCAGTTACCAAAATATGTGAGAGAAACCATGAAACCTGACTGAATCAGTTCCAGAAAATCATAAAAATATAAAGCAAATGTTTTCAAAGTTTGTTGTTCCCAAAAGGATTGAAACAGAAATATCAAAACGATTTTTTGAATTTTGTTATTGGCATATTCTTGATCCAACTGAACTGTATACGATCAGATTTCTGAGATTCCAAAGGAAAAAAAAAGTTCAAAATATCTGAGGGTTTTTATATTTGAGCTCCATTTCCCAAAACCAGTAATCTGCACACAGATTCCAACAGACTTTGAAAATTTCTCTATACTAAAAACTCCATCTGTTAATTATCAGAACTGAATCCCAGTATTTGAACTTGAGTTTCCTCCATTACAAAAATCAGTATCAGCAGTGACTGCCAGTATAAACTAGATTTTTGAGATTCTGTCCTGATCTATGATACCCATTTCTGTGTACCCACCCTTAAACTAGGGGCATAAACCTGAGAAATGTATTAATTTGATTTTCCATTATTTCCATTGTCTTAAAGGTATAGCTACAGAAAGAAACAAGTGATGCTCAGAAGAAACAAACAAATAATACTTAGATGAAAGCTATACTACTGGAAATATTTACTTTTGATTCAGAAGATACACCTCTTATATAGCATCACAGAATCATATAACAGTTTGAATTGAAAGGGAGCTTTTAAGGGTCATTCAGTTCGACTCTCTGGCAATGAGCAGAGGCATCTTCAAATAGATTGTGTTTCTCAGAGTCCCTTTCAACTCAACACTGAATGTTTCCAGGGTTGGGCCATTGTGCTGGTTTAAGGGTAAACCGGCAGGAGAAATGGACCCACCACGAGAGAGATTATGAGTCAGAATTACAATTTAATGAAAGGTACTACAATAAATACAGACACAAAGAGAAAACTGCTTTCAACTCACCAAACCCAGCAGTATAACCCAGTGTCCCAGGGCACAAGCCCAAAGGGGTTTGTTAGCCCTTGTGCTGAGACCCACGTGGTTCCCCCAAGTCCAAAACAAAAGGGAGTAAAGAACCTGTTGGTGCAGACGATGGCTGGGGTCTGGTCGAGAGTGATGGTTTCCTCCTGTCAAGGTCCTGCTGCTCCTCTAGATCCAAGAAGTACCCAAGGTCTTCCTACCCCCCGCTTATGTACCTTCAGGGAGCACCCAGTCCCTCCCCCAGGGCGGAGACTCACACAATGGATGATTAACTCTGAGTCATGGGATGTTGTTGAACCGTTGATGGCCCATTAGCCGCCACACCCCCTCAGGCTGGGTGTGAAGGTGCTAACAACTCCCTGGGCGGCTGCTGCAAATGGTCCATTGTTTTTGGGAAATGAATAGAGGGGGTAGAATACATAGCTTTGATCCCCCCCACACAGTGATAACTGGTCCCACCTGCTGAACTAGGACAGCCATCCACTACCTCTCTGGGTAACCTATCCAGTGTTTTCCATTCTAAAAAAGTCCTTTCTTATAGCTAATCTAATTCAAGCCCCATTTAGTTTAAAACCACTCCCTGTTGTCTATCACAGTAGGACCTGCTAAAAAGTTTGTCTCCATCTTTCCTATAGGCTCTCTTCAAGTACTGAAGATTCTCAGTAAGATCAGCCCAGAGCCTTTTTTTCTCCAAGCTGAACAATCCCAATTGTCCCATCCTTCCCTCATAAGAGCGGTGCTCCCTCCCTCTAATCATCTTGGTGGCCCTCCTCTGGACTCATTCTAACAGTTTGATGCTCTTCCTGTTCTGGAAACCTCAGAGCTGGACACAGCACTCCAGGTGAAGTCTCACAAGAGTAGAGCAGAGGAGCAGAATCACCTCCCCAACCTGCTGACCACACTTCTTTTGATGCAGCCCAGAATGTGGCTCACTTTCTGAACTGCAAGTGCATGTTGTTGGGACATGTCCAGCCTGTCATTCACCAGCACCTCCCAGTCTTTCCCGGCAAGTCTGCTCTCAATCCCTTCTTCCCCCGGTCTGTATTGATAATGAGAGCTGCCATGATCCAGGTGCTGCAACTTGCCCTTGCTGAATTTCATGCGGTTACCATGGCCCCTCTTCTTGGGGGGCCAGGTCTCATCATCCTGTCTTTCAGGAGTGTCAACTGCACCACTCAGCTTTGTGCTGTGTGCAAACCTGCTGAGAATGCACTCAGATACACACCCTTGAGGAACAACACTTGTCACTGACGTCCATCAGGACACTGACCCATTGTCCAATACCATCTAGATGTGACTGTTCAATCAATGTGCAGCAGAACAAGGTGATGCACCTGATTACCTTTGAAGTCAACCTTGCCATTTCCAGGATTACTAAACCTGACTCAGGTCAACAGTAGCCAGTCACGAGTCACCAGTCCTCAAAGAAGCTCATGGTAAAATTTGCATTGATTTCTATACGTAAGTCCTACTTCACACCACTTGGAAAACATGACTTGATGTCTGTCTGTGAGAACAGACAGTGTTAAAAGAGTTTCTGATTAAATTCCTGTGCTAAGCTTTTTCCATCTTTTAGAAATTCTTTTTAATATCCAACAATGTTGCAGTGAAAAAACAATAACACCCAAACTGACTCAAAATAGATAATGAAATACATCTCTTGTGTGTGTGGTACATTTTTGGAAGAGGTATGAACCTCATGGAGAAGAAATTAATTGCATGAGAAAGATCAAATGTTATGTATTTACATATATTTATATATATATAGCCTTCTCAAAATTTAGATTTTCCTTATAACACTTCTTTGCATAAAAACTCATCATAAACTCACTGAGTTTTTTATATGTCTTCTCTGGGTAGGCTCAGGTACAGAAATATAAATTTGCATGGTAAATATGAAAGAGAAATTACAATTTGACTGTTTCTTCTGTGTAGCATGATGGAAATAATAAGTTGGTTTTTTTGTTTTTTTGTTTTTTTTGCATCTACCTTCCCTGCAAAAAAAACACATGTTCATACAGACAGGGACATTAGTAACATGTATCAGAAACTTTTTTTTTCCTTTTCCAACCTCTACACATATTTGAGACTTTTATATACTGATAATCAATTTTTAGATATTTTTAAAATACTCTTTCTGAGCTGCTCTTAAGTTTTGTGGAAAAGTAATGCAAATGTTTATTTCTTCTGATTTTAAAATATCCACAGCATGTAACAGTTACAGATTGCAATAACTGCTTTCTAATGCTTCTTTTATGTTGCTTGCTGATATCTAGAAGCTGTATCTTTTTTTTAGGATCAGAATCATCTAATTGAAATCAAGAACTGACACTATTTTAGATAGATAAATTTAATGATGACTCAATTAATTTTTAAAATAGTCTTTGAAGGCTATTCTTTGAGACAAAAACATAAGCAAATTTCTCCATTTGGGGCATAAAGAGGGACTATATTTCTTTTAAATGATAATTGCTGTCTCATATATTTATAGATATATAAATGTGCCTGTAGCAATGTAAATATGTTTTCTAATACGTCCCTGAATATTGGATCAAATGGTGTTTCAGGAAACATAACTGATCTCTGTATTACTGCAGTATGCTGATACCTATCCTATTTCTTCGTTCATGTTCAGAAGCTAATGAAGGAGGAGTAGACCCTTTGGACAGCTTGCCTGAATATTCATCTGACTTGATTCATGGCTGTTTGAAAAGGTGGTTTTATGGATGGTTTTTTGTAATTTCAGCCTCAAAGAACTGCTCAAGGTGATATAAGATCTCAGTGCCAGGACGGAAACTAGAGATGACAACAACCTGTCTTCTGCCCTCATTTAACTACTCAAATTTTCAAGTAGTGCAAGAGTAATACTAGAAAATTCTTCTAACTTCGATTTTATTATTTCAGTTAGTTTCTTAATCTATTACCTAGAACTTCAGCATGATTTAATTATTAGTTTATTGCCACACACCTTTTTTACATATCTAACTATAAAATGGCAGTAAGCACATTCATGAAGATACAGATGCCTTGTCAGTGAATCAACTCAGTATTTCATTTGTCCATTATAAAATTATATTCCAAATTTTTTATATCTACCCTTTCATGAATTTATTTTGGAGTTAAGTTAGCTTTCCTATACGGCAAGAGCTCTTCATGTTAGATTTATATTTAGTTCCTTTGATAACTGAGGTGTAGAATGCCTAGTAAACCTAACACATGATGTGTGGCTTAGGTCATGGTCTTGTTGCAAAAAATACTCTTTGAATCATTTTTGACAGCTTTATAAGCCTTCTTATATCAAAGACATCAATAAACCATGCCTCATTAATTGTGTGAACATCTATTGCCCTTCAAGTTTCAAAGTTAGAATTCACGTTTTTCCTTCCTGCAATGATGTGAAGATGCTTGCCTTTCTCACAAGTGCTGCTCCAAAAGAAAATGATTCATGGCTTCTCAACAGCTTTCTGAGAAGCAACATAAATCTCATTTTAAAAAATACAACTGAAGTTCCCTATTAAGAAGGAAAACTGAAAAAACCTGACAATTATTCATAAATTGAAAAAGAAAGTATGAAGCACATTCCAGAATGGGCCTTGGAGATGTGTTTGTCATTTCGAGTATAGTGTGCAGGCCTAGCTTTGGAAGGTGAGACCAAACCTCACCCTTTTGTGGGGATAAGACAATATGGCTGTAGACCCAAGAGCTGACAAGCCCTACTAGTTCTCATGGTCAAGGTTGGGAAGACAGCAGTAGACTCTGTGAAAGAAGAGTACACTCCCCTAAGTATTTGAAAGACCATTACAGTTTGAAAATGGAATAACAAGTGGTCTCAGTAGTGATTGTCAGCAATAAGTAAGAAAAGGTAGAAATATAGTATACTATAGTATAAATATAAGTGGGATGAGGAAATAGATGAGAAAATACTATTGTTTTAATCAGGCATTTTTTAAAAAGTTTGAAGCACAGAAAATGATAGATTCATACTGATTTTTAATAAAACATACAATACCATAAGCCCACAAGAAAAACTAGTAAGCATCTATCACTTTCTAAATGCAACCAAGAACCTCAGATTCCTTTAAATTAAAGTGAATTGCATAGGAATAGCAAATAGTGAAAGCAATAATTACTGAATTTCTATATTCATAGAAAACTGGGACTTCATAAATATCAAATAATGTCCTAAACCATATACAGTGTATGATAGTTTTCAATATCTGTAAATTCAGTGATTATGGGCACTTATCCATTATTTACCTATTTTTGTCAGTATAAATAAACAAAAAAGCTGCAAACATTTATTAGAATTGAAAAAATGATGAAAAACTATAGTGAAGGAGTTGAACTGATTTTGTTCTTCAGATAGGCACCTCATTTTTTTTCCTATCATGTATTTGAGATAGGAGGTAACAGAAAATATTTTTGCCTTTAGTGAAACTGTATGCACTAAATCCCACAATTCTTTCCACATCTCAGGGTGTTGAATCTTCACATATAAAAGATAGACTATAGCATTTTCAGAGGATGTAAAAAGCATTCAAGTCTGGTTCAAAACAGAAGTACTCAGTATTTCTGAAGAAATACAAGAAAAAATATGATTTATTTAATATAAGAGTAAATTAAATAAAGCAGAACCTTAAAACTTTGGGAAACAAAACAGTAGGTTAACACGGGATGCAAGGTAAAAGGTTGCCACTTATTCAAATTAGCTATTTTTTCTTTTTAATTTGTGTAGTTATATAACTGGGATTAATGTAATATAAAGCTTCAAGGCCCTTCCTAACCTTTTAGAAAATGAGACAGGAGGCTATGGCCATTAATAGCTATTTCAGAAGAAAATAACTAATAGGAATGTTTTACACTGAACTTTGACTGGATGAAAGATCTGTCTTCTTCTGTGCTTTCCAAAAACTTACCACCAAACTCAAGCAAATAGACATCCAGTTGGTGTGCTGAGGAGGGACACTGCAATGTGCTGCTTTGCTGTGCTTAAAGATACTGACCTTCCCTTTCAGAGATTTGGCTCAAGTGCAAGATATTGCCAAAAAGTACTACAGTTTTGAATGGTCAAAACCGGGGTGGGTGTGGGTGTGTGTGTGTGGGTGTGTGGGTGTGTGACACATTGCTGAAATGTTTGAGGCCATTGTCTCTGTGGAAGGTACATTCTCTGTCTCTGGGCTCACTTTGAGAGGGGAAGTTTCTTAGAAAGAAGTATAACTGAGACTCGTCCTTTTAGAAATAATTGAGGCTAATTTCTTATTTAGACCAGCCTTGAGAAAATGTAAGTCTTCAGCTAGTAAAGAAATTATTTCTTTAATATTTTTTTTGCTATCAATATTTATTTCATTAAGGAACTAGTCCATTTTGGTTGCACTTCAAGAAAATGATCATCTGGAAGAAAATAAGCCTACTGACTCACAAGGAAAGTGCAGACAGGATTTGTGATGTCCAAATCAGACACTCTCAGTCAAAATGTATAAACATGAAGGAAGCTTATAAAACACCAAGTGAAACTTTGGAAGGAAATGGAAATTGAAGGTTAGTGGAGTCAAAGGCTAACATTATTAAAATGTTTAGTACTGGAACTTTTTAAAGATTTGAGTAGTGTAAATATTTATTTTTTTATGTCTAAAGAATAGGTTTGTAGTGTCTTACTACTCAAAGGAAGGACTTAGAGATCTGACATAGTAAGTCAAGACAACTTTCTGTTGGCACTATAGAAATATACTGTAAAAAATCAAAAGCAGCGGCTCTTCATAGAGCACTTTACTTGAACTCTAGTATCTTCACCTCTCTTATGGAGTACTCACTCGAACTGTGAAAAGGGCTTTCCATCTATGAAAAAAAGCATTTCTCTCCTCCGCACATCTATTTTGTTTTAATAGCAAAGAGAAGTGAGATGAGTGATTTTGCACTCATAGTGAATGCTGGCTTAATGTTATCACAGGGTTTTTTTCAGGCAAAAATATAGTGTTGTAGCAGAGAATTTCTTATTAAATATCCCCATCTTTTACCAAGACTATTCAAACCAGGAAAATGAAGATTGGTAGTAAGAATAAAGAACAACTAATGCTCTGAATGCTGATGTTTTCTATCACATTCTTTTTCTGATACTGACTTCCAAGTTTCCAGCTACTAAGTAATGTCCAATTTACACTGCCATTCTGGCTTACCCCGACATTTTAGCTCATTTAGTGCATAGAATAGAGGTCTAGATTTGTATTAGATTTTATGTAGAAAACAGGTGCTTCTGAGAGAAAATAATTTTAGCTCCATCCTGAGAAACACGAAAACAGAGATATTCCTATCTTAAAGTCAATGGCTCTATTTTTATATTTTTAATCTAGGGATATATTTCATGAAATATACACACATCAAACACCTACTGGGGTTGGACTGACTCATGAAAGGGTAGGTTAGGTCTATGAATCTAAGGAATTCCTTGAATTTGATCCTTCAGATGCTTCATGAAAACACAGCACATGAAAATCATAATAAACAAACAGAGCAGTATTAAGTGAGAAAGTGTTATTCTACATTTAACTAGAAACCTGCGCTTTGCAGAGCTGGATTAGTGGGAAAATATGAGACAAAAGTATTAATTAGTTAGCAGGTAAATGTTCCTATGACTCTGTAATGAACATATCATAGGTTAAAACCTGGTCTCTTAAAGATTTCAGGAATATCTGCAGGTCAGCTTTCAATAACTAATTCAAAGTGAAGATGCTCAATTGTGTATGAATATATTAAAATGTGTTCAGATGAAAAGTACATCTGAAAGAGGGGATATGTGCATGTTACATAAGTGCAAGTAGCTCACTCTGAGGAATACTATATTCTTTAATTATTCACTGAAATACTGTATTCTTGTAAATTATTCACTTCTATGTAGTCAATATGAAATAGTGTTGCAACAGTCACTGTGCCAATATCTCACAAGTCACTGAAGAAACGTTGTACTTGAGGTAGGTACTATCAACTCTGCACAGATTATATTTGACTTTGGTTTTGACTGTTTGCAGTTACTGGGAAAAAAAAAAAAAGCAGGCATTGATCAAAGCTAGTTAGTCTGAGTAACTTAGAAAAGTAAAACAGTTTTCTTTGTACTTACCTGAGGGGAAAAAAAAAAAAAGAAAAAGCTTTGCATTTCTTCTGTAACTGTGAAATGGTATCTTGCTATTGAACAGAAAGTCAGAAATACCAAAAATGGGGTAAACTACTAGAAAAGGATTTAGCAAAGCTATTTCATTTTTAGTTATTCTTGTAGATATTAAACCTTGCTGTAGTTTCCACCACAATAAGTATAACTACATTTTATGATGGTAAAATGCTGCAGCAGATCAGATTGGGATTTTTATTGTACATAAAGTATTGTACATATTGTACGATACTTTCCAGAAGAGTTCCTTTCTTTCGACCACTGAAATGCATTTCCCTACATGACTGAGAATCTCCATTTTGAGGTAAACCTGATGGAGCTTGTTCTACCACCCCTGAGTCTTTGTCTCCCCATCTATATTAGCATTCAAAGATTATGTGATGCTCAAAAGATCATTTGAATATCTGCATTAGTCCTTCTAGCTTTGTAATGACAGTTACAAGAAAGCAGTATCACTCCTGGTTGCAGTCCTGAAACTGACAGCTTTCCATCTCTTCAGGCCATATAGCAAACCAGGATCAGAAATCAGTAAAATGTTGTTTCCAGTCCACTATCACTCCTTCAGATGCAGCAACATCTAGGTCTATAAATGCCATAGGGCTGACAGAAACAATTAGGAGATCTCGAAACAGTCATCTTTTCTTTGTTCTGGTATAGATCCTGAAAACTGGGTTTTCTTGATAAATCAAATTTGTATGAAAACACAAATATCTGTCTTGAACATGTAGGAATGTTTTCCAAAGCTTTATAGTCTCACAAAAGACAGATTTTACAGCTGCAGAGTTAGACAATGTGATGGAGAAAATTTCACCTTTATGCAGAGTTCAGCCTCAGGCTGGCTAGGTGCAGGAGCTCTGCATGAAAACATTTAATGGACTGGCAACTACTGATGTGAGCGAGGACTACTTTCTGGTCACGGTGGAACTAACAGAATTTGGAGTTTTCATTATTTTGCAGTGCCAAGATATTGATTTTCAGATAATGTCAACAGAGGATATATAAAAATTTATTTTGCTTTACTTTAACTCTTGTCTTTATAAAAGAAAAAATATTTATATCAGATGTAAGTAGAAGTTAGATTGCTAACATACTGAGTCTTTTGTTCTCTGTGTTGAATTCTTGCTGCCCTCTTTTTCTAATATGTGCTTGGAATATAAAATATTTACAATTCTTTAAAACTATTTCACTTTTGACTTCCTGAGTTGCTGGAATTTTCTCTTAATTTTTACTATTTTAATAAGCCAGACAGTTTTTAAAATATCTCTACTAATAATATATATTTAATCTGTGAGGAAAATGACCTTGACCAACAGTGACAGTTGGATATTCACTATCTGAGTTGAGTTCCAATATAATTGTACTTAAATCTAAGGATTTTCTCATCTTCTTTTGCTTTAGCTCTATACGGTCCTCCTTATATCTGTAACTATAACAGATGTCTCAAAAACAGTTTTCTCAAATTTACTATGAAGTTGTTTTATCCACTATAGTTGTACAAAATAGCTGAAGATTATTTAAAACTGAGCATGCTATATAAAATATAGGTAGGAAACACAGGAATTATTTAATCACATAAATATGAAATCAGAGTTTGTGTGTGGCACTGGTATAGGTACATCTGCATTTTTCTACCTTGCTAGACAATTTAATCAAATATATCCTTTCTTCCTGCAAATTTACAGTCACGAATACTTTAAAAAAATGGAACCCTTAAGGATAACATGTTTAATTCCTTTATCATCTAAATACAATAAAGATGGTTCTGCAACATCAAGATATGTTTAGACATTCTTCTGAATGCATGCATTTCTGCTGTGCTCTTTTAAACTCACCTTCTTTTGAAGGTGAGTGCAGCCTGCTAGAGCATGCACTGAGTGTGTTTTCAGGGGATTCTCTCAGTGTGAATACTGTAGTAGTACTGAATTGCTAAAGAGGTTTAGACTTTCTGAAGGATCTTGCATAAACGTAAGACCTACAGTTTCAGGACACAAACAATATTCAGCCCAAAGCCAGAGTACTGAAAAAAATGTTCCTGTGTAATTGATTGACCCTTCCCAGTTTCCAAGTTGACCAACTCTCTGTTAAAACATCCAGCTTTCCTCAACATGTGCTTCATTATGAATAATATTAATATTAGTCTCAATCTGCACAGAAGGAGCTCCCATCACATTAGCCTCTTAAAAATTAACTTCCAAGGCCAGTATTTATGGAGTAAGAACAAAGTAGGAAAGTATAGAAAGGAAAAATCACTTATTTTTCTGATGTAGTAGGAATGGAAGAAACAGCAACAAAAGGACAAGAGTGAAATTAAAATCTCTGCAGAAGAGTAAGGGGCCATAAGTTATCTTTAGTATTCTACACAGGCAAAGTGCTTTCCCAGTAACTGTCTGAGGGTAAACTGAGTCAAAAGAGAACACTAAGTACTGTAATACAGGAACTGAGCATTACAGCCCACCTTGATCAAATACAAAGTTAGTCTATAGGTAGGTGAGGAATGGTGCAGATTATTTCATCAGAGTACGTGAAAAAGTCGTTCTCTACTGTACAGTGATGTGAGATTTCAGATTAATTTCCTTCTAAATCAGTGCCACCAAGATTTCCAAGAATGTAGCAAATTATCTAATTTCTTTTGTGTTTGGTTTGCTTCTACTAAAGAGGAATTGTCAGAATCTTCTTACTAATACCTACAGTGAAATAACATAGAAATCATCAATGTACTGGAAATTCAGGGCAGAATTTCAAACGCTTCAGCAAGCATATCATGTGTCATGTACTATTAACGTCCCATAAAGTGGGATACCTGTGGTATAGTCTGAAAAAAATCCTCATATTGTGAGGTGAATTCAATACTAAATACATCAGACTTTCCAAACTGAGTAGACATCTGTTAATCTACAACAGCTGTGAGATGAGCATATACTCATTAGCTCTATCTTATGCATGGGAAAAAACCCAAACCTCACAGTCAGAAAAAGCAGACATGTATTTGCAAGAGTATAAAGACTTCCATAATGCTTGATCACAGAATCAGTGAGAAAAGTGTTTTTAGTTTTGACACTAGAAATTAAAAACTGCTGTATAAATCTAGATACTACAAGCCATTTGTGGTGTGTTTTGTATACATAGAAAAGATAAAAAAAATCTCCAACTCACAGATAACTTTACATCATTGGTTACATCACAATAGGTTTATATGCCATGCACCTTCCTTCGATTAGTTCATTAATTGTAGAGATTTTTAAATTTTTAACTCCTGTATATGAAATCCCATTAGCTTCATAACTTAAATGCAAACACAGTTCCTTACCTGATACTTTGTAATTCCCTTCTCTTTCCTCCAGTAGATTTTTATAGATGTAAAAAAGTGAACAATCTATTTTCTAAATATACTCTGGAATTGGTACTGACATTAAATCACAGAACCTTTTCTGGATTTAGTCCTTCAACATAAAGCACAAAGAAAGTGAGACATGACATGTTATCAGGGTTATTTAAAAAAAAACAATAAAAAGGAGAGCAAAGAGAAACAAGCAAATGTTTAGCAAAACAAAGAGTATAGATGTTATGTCATGAAAATGTCTGCATCAATTGCTTAACTACCCTGTAAAAGAATCACACCTTTGCTGTTAGTAGATGCAAAAAAAAACCTCTCAGAAAAGTATGTAATATTGCAAGAGAGACAAAAGTGCCCATTAATGTGTGAGGCTGTTCTCTCCAGACTGTAAATTGACCATATAAATTCAAATCATTCTCAGAAACAGAAAAAGAGGAAAAGTGGTTGAAAATATTCTGGATATTTTCAGTCAGTGGTGGCCTATGCCCTTTTTTTTGCTAACCTGCCTTGCCCTAGTACTTACTTCTGTTCTACCTCAATTTGCAACATATAAACTTGCAGAAAAAAAATATAACAAGGTTGTGATCTCTGGAGGGCTCTCTCTTCGCTAGATGATTGTGATATTTTAGGAAAATTAAGACTGTTTTCTCCCTCAAGCCCGTTTTTTCTTTCACTCAATTCTTGCTTTACCTCTTCACCAACCCTTGGTATTGAGAGTTCATAAAACTGCAGGTTTGCCACTGCAGACTTTGAACACCATGATCTAGACAAAAGCATATAATAAAGGAATCAAATTTGAATTCCTTTTGCTTGACTTCTGGTGTTTAGATTTTCAGAATAGACCTGGGTTATTTTTATATCCAAAAAGTGGTACTTGAGAAAATGGCTTTGTACGGTGTTTATGAATTGCATTGTAATGTTTAGTGGTTTTGGGGTGTTTCTTTTGTTTGTTTTTGTTTTTGCTTTTTGTGCAAACCTTTCTGATGTTCTTTTTGTTGGAATGGTTGAGTTGAATTGTAAACTGAAATACTTATGTGAAAATCCCATTAAAATATGCCAAGTCATCTTCAATGCTGCCAGAACTTCCATAGCTGACCTCATATCATTGAGATGCAACATCTCACCCCCCAAAGACAGTGACAGAAGCTCCCAGTCTCTCACACACATTCACCCACACAGGGTGAGTTCAAAGTTGATGTGGAATGGCAATTCTCAGCTACAGCCCATCTTTCCTTAGGTGAAGTAATGGACACGTTCTGTCCTGGTTGTTCTCTGGTCCTACTCTACAGGTGGTCTGAGTGCCAGTCTTCATACTTGTTGCAGGTGACCCATGTAGTGCACTGGAAAAATTCTGCCAATGACTCTGTGTATATGATACAGCAGGAAATATGAAGCTCATTAAAGTGAAAAACCTGTCATGGATGCATGTAGGAGAATTAGAAAACAAAAATAATAGACACACATACCTCACTGTGATTTAATTCTCTCATTTTCCTCTTCACATAGTATGCTTTTTTTTTTCCTTTGTCTTTTAGAGTGCACTTGGAAAGCAAGAATTAGATCTTTTCTAGTTATTAACTGGCAACCAGACAAAATTACTGATAAAGGTTTTTTAAAATATCTTCTGATTTCATACATCTCTATTCTTGAGATCCAATCCAATACTCCTCAGAAGACCACATTTTCAGAATCCTGAAGACTTCTTCTCATAAAGAAGCTATTAGATCACTTCAAGGTGCTTTATTTGTGCATGAGAAAATGAAACAATCCAAAGTCAAGGAGAGAGCAAAGACCAAGCTGTGACTGTCAAAGTTGCAGGTTGAGCACTGCTTTTGTCTGCCCAGGAAAAGAAGGACGCATTAGCAGTCATTTTTCTAATACAGCTTTTTTTTTCATCCTGTGCATCTCTTTCAGATGTGTTGGCTAACGCAGATGCAGAATCTGTTTGCCCTTGCAATTCATTTAAAGGGAATTAATGATTGGGTGTTGAGTGATTTTCATCACTATGTGTCTACTGACAATACCCCTCGAGTTTGCTGTGGAGGAATGTACCCCAGCCCAGATGTAATCTGTTACGTACTGAACTGAAGTCAAACTTCAGAAAATATTACTTTACACTGTGCAGTCATTTAAATTGTGGGTGATCCATGAAACCATTTTTCTTGTAAAAAAGAGGCATTTTTCTTATAACTACTTCTGTCAGTAATTTACTGCTCTGCACTGATAAGCACTTGGATATTCCAAAACAATAGAAGTAAAATTTGTAATTTATGAGCAACCATGCCTTTCAGAATAAAAAGCTAAGAGTTAAGGGACCAGACTATGAGTCTTTTCCTAATACTGTGAAGTACTTATTTCTGGAAGTGAATAGGTCTTCTCAGCTGAGCAGGTGCACACAAGGGTGGAACCTATGCTGTTTAAGTAATGTCAGTCTGCCCTTGCAATTTTAAAGGTTATTATACAGCTAATGACGACTAGCAAGACACGATGTGACAGAAGTCTTTTGCTCTGCAGCTGACACTAACTTGCCAAAAGGCACTTGATTAATTATAACATTGTAAGATAATGCATTGTGAACCCATACCAGGCAAATTACTCTTCACGGAGCACTGACAGTGTGTCTCTCTTCCACCTATGTAATTTATTCTAAGCGTAACAGTCAAAGGAAACACACAGCCTCAGAAAATTAGAGCTGCAAAATGACAAACAAAAAGCGAATTAGACTGCAAGCTTGAAACCATTTCTCATGGTGTGTAATTATAATCACGTATCAATCCTCCAGGCTGGACCACAACCTCTAAAAGGAATAACATGCTATGGAAAAGCCAATGCAAAACTTCATGATCTCTTACCTATGTTAAAACATACTTCACCCTCTCTGCCATTGTTTCCTTTCTCATATATTTGACAAAAACACAATGTTGCATACCTTGCAGCAGTCTTTTTGTGCTGTGACCTGCATCATGTCTGCACTGCTTTACAACAGCCTTCTACAATGAGGTTTCCATTTTTTAAATTATAAGTAATATCAGTGCTATACTTTCATGAGCAAGAACACAAGACTTTTCTGTAACTCAGCATTTAAGAAAACCTCAAAAATTCACAAAACAAAACCAAACCAAACCAGAAAAGAACCCAGGAAAGATAATGTTGTGACATCGCATTGCAATGTAATTTTCTAGCAAGCCAGAATGACATGCCGAATTCAAAAGAGAAAAAAGAAAGCCAGTATATTCAAAGTGGCTAAAATAACATTTTAAACCTCTAGAAATAGCAAGGAGCAGGCATGTCTTATATCACTATTATTAGGAAACATATTTTTTCTTAGATGGCCTAAGAAGGAGTAGACCTTTGGGATGAAGCTGAAGTATCACGATTTTTTTTTTTGTAATGGATTACTTCCCTTCGTGAAGTACATCTGGATACCAAGAACCATATTATTTCTAGTCATAAGTAGTGATTTGCTCAGTGTGAGATGTCTACAATATGGTAATTGAGCAGGAGTAAACTTTGTCTAAGATCATGAAACAGCTGTATCATCACTAGGCATCTAGAGACTTTTCACCACTAAAGTCTTTAATTCTGAAAAGGTCCAAAGCCTTCTATAAAAGAAGAGAGAAGAAGAGTAAACAACTAGAAAAAAATTGCTAGATATGTCTTACAAATTAGATTGCTTTCTCAGGTGAGAACACCCAGAAAAAATATAAAGGACCTTGAAAAAGAAAACATAACCAAAAAAAATTATCAGACGCTAAAACAAGCAAAGAAACAGAGAGAAATGAAATTTGACTCTGAGTCAATTCAGAGTTATTCAGTCTATCAGCAAGTTTATTGAAATTAATTCATCTCAGATTTTAGGTAGTGGGAAAATTTCTTAAAATGGAAGTTAAAAAACTACAATGCGTTTAAAATTGGTTTGAACCTGCCTCAATTCATGAACTACGTAGAATAATTTGCGTTCCAGTGACAGCAGACATTGTACTAACAATGAGTACCTGCCTTACTAGGAGGTACAATTGTCCATAGTGCCACTTGGAAGGATAATCTAATGAAAATATTTGAGGGGATTAGATGGCTTCTCTTAGTATTACAGCAAGAACTCAATGAAGGCAAACATGAGGGAAAGGTTAAATATGATGTAGACCTAGCTATTGCATAGAAATTAATTTCACAAACCGCTCAATCTTGCAGAGAAAAGTAAACTCCTTTCTAGAGTTTATGTAGTGTTCATTATGTTCAGGTTATAGTCTCCAGTTAATACATCATTGGTGATAGAGTGTCATGTAACATTATCGGTTGTAGATCTCATTAACAAAAACAATCTTTTGCTAATGCAGATTTGTTCTCAGAAATCGAGATAAATTATCCCAGGAAGAACACAAGGATTATGTGCTAGATGTCTGTATTTCACTGGTTTTTCTAAACTACCATAGCAGTATTGGCAAAGTTTGTAATTAAAATCTGACTATGGTACTTTTAACTTTGTGGAGGACAAGGGGGCTGAAATTTCTTACATTTTTTCCCCTGGGAATTTCAGCACATATGATTCATTGTAGAAATGGACAAATTAAAAAAAAAAAAAAAGTAAGTCCACATTTCAAAGCTATGCATGACTTCCTGAAACAGCCATGGTCTGGCAGCAGAAATTCATCACACACATAAGCCTCACTGAATAATCTGTAGTCTTGTTTTAGAAAGAAAATGTTTCTGTCAAGGTCTGGGGGTATGAGATCTCTGGTCCATGCATACATATGACAATATCTTTGGACTGTACATTAAGTGAAAAAGATTGACTCAGTAATGTTAGCCTACAAATACAATTGGAAAGACAGTTAATGAAAAACTTTCACATACTGAAATTAAAAATT
Source organism: Sclerurus mexicanus (assembly GCA_013396755.1). NCBI lineage: Eukaryota > Metazoa > Chordata > Aves > Passeriformes > Furnariidae > Sclerurus > Sclerurus mexicanus. The sequence continues at coordinate 70,978 of VWZF01005461.1, forward strand.
ATTTATTTTTAGATGTTAGATGTTTATTTGAAGCAAGTGTGGATATTCTTTTTTGAAAAACTACTTGGCAAAATTAACTGCAGACTAGTTTTATCAAGTTGCACAAAAAGCCTTTTTGATGGCATCTTTGATTCATATTGTTTGAAATACACAGAATCACAGAATATCCTGAGTTGGAAGGGACCCTCATGGAAGTCTCCTGCAGGCTCACAAAACCACATGAAGTAGCTGTCAGTCTACAAGACAGCCTCAGAGCTCATCCACATCATGCCCTCTGGAACCTCTGATTGGCTGCACCACTTCTAACTCTAGCTCGGAGCTACGGAGTGGTCAGTGAGCTGGAGGTCCCTCCTTGGCAACTGGCCTTGCTGGCCAGACTACATAATGAAGGAACGTGGACTCCACTTCCTCTTTTTCCAGAAAGATTACATCAACTGGCTTCCCTTGATCAGCTAGGTGAGTTACCTTGTTTTTAAAGGAAATCAGGTTTGATATGCAGGACTTTCCTCTCATGAAGTTGTGCTGGCTGTGACCAATGACTGTGCTGTCTTTCAAGTGGTTTTCAATGCTTTCCAGAATAATCTTCATAACTTTACCAGGCACTGAAGTGAGTTTGACAGACCTGTAGTTTCCAAGGTCCTTCTTCTTGCCCTTGAAAATCGTGACAAGGTTTACCAGTTTCCAGTCAGCTGGGACTGTTCCAGATTCCCAAGACCGCTCAAAAATCAAGAGGTCTTGGGATGACATCAGCTAGCTTTTTGAGGACTCTGGGATGAATCCCAACAGGTACTATAGATTTGTAGGGATCCAGCTGGAGCAGCAGATCCTGCACAACTTCAGGGTCAACTGAAATCATTCTCTCAGTCATGGTCCTCCATCTCAGGGCACTAAGACCTTCTTGGTCCATCATCTGTGTTGAAGGCAGGGGCAAAGAATGTGTTAAACACCTCTGACTTGTCTCTGTCCCTGTTTGTGGGGTGATCATTCTCATCCTTTAATGGGATGATGATATTTCGCTACTGCCTATTGCCATTAGAGAAAGATAGTAAAAAAGACTTTTAGCAGGACTTTGTGAAGAAAAGAAAGAAAGGGATCACAGAAATGGTAGATTATTCATAAAGATGCCATGAATCTCAGGGAAAAAATGTTCAGCTTACATGCTCTATTTTCAGTCGACATCAGAACTGGATTTCTGCATCTATGAATAGCACATAATTAAGAAGCAATCAGCGAACAATACTTTCAAGATCAATTTCTGCAATGCAACAAACAAACCACACCATAGGATTCTTGCAAAATGTTAGTAAACACACTTTCTAAGTACTCTTCTAGGACTAATCCCCCCAGGCTCTGATCCCACAGATGCACTCAGCATACTGCATGCTTTCTGCTCATGCACAGCCCCACAGCAGATATGACTCACAGGTCCCGGTCCCATTTGCCCTGCTTCCAAGCCCTGTCTGGGCTCTCCAGCCTGGCATGTACCCTTGCTGCATCCCAGACCCCACAGGTTGCCACACACTGCCATCAGTGGATGATCACCTTACTACAACTTCCTCATTGATAACTTCTTCACAGTAATATTTGCTTTAGTGCAAATAATCCTATTGGTGAGAAATTTGGGTGCTGCAGCCAGGCAGAGGGACTGCCCTCCCACTCCTGCAATCTGGCTGCTGTGCCCCAGTCCCTGCCCCCAGCAGAGGTGATATGGGCAATGCCCACTGCCACGCTGGGCTCCCAGGCTGCTTGCACAGCAGCATTGTGGGCATTAGAAAAAGATGAGGGGAAATGGATAGAGAGCAGTCATTTGGAGGGAGAGGGGAACTGTTTACTCTCCAAGCAGATGAACAACATCAGTGGGAAAAGCACAAGTCAAGAGTCTCCAATTTTTCATTTGCCAAGCAGGCTTCTCAGCTGCCACAGGTTTTCAGCATCACCTGCATCCTTGCCATGAGGCATCACTGTGTAATAGTGTGACTCCTTTTGCAAAAATATGCTGTGCAAGGTGAGTAAAACTGGTAGAAGCTTTACCTTTGAGAAAAGCTCCTGCCTTTTGGAACAGGATGTAATTGCTTGCCGTGTGCTGTTGGTGAGAAGTACATGTTGTCAGGATGTCAGTGGCAAATAAATAAAGGAATAATAATTATAATCTCATTGACAGTACTGCATGACTACCCTAATTTACAGCAACATTAATTAAAATTGCCCTGTAGGTTATGCAATTTTAAAACCTGCCTCTTGTGCAATGCCATGAAGTAAACACAGACAGTTTACAAAGGGAGCACACTGATTTGGCAGCTTCACCCTGAAACTGCAGGCAGATGGAGGCAATAGCTATAAAGAATTTTTGGAGCCTCGTTTTGTAATTACTTTGAAATCTTAGATAACAGTAACAACAAAAGAAAGATACAGAAGCTGTTCACATTCATTATAAGGCTAGGTTAATTCTGTCTCTGTGATGTACCTTATCACACAGTTTTACAAAAGTATCTTTCTACACAGAAATGTCACCCTTCAAAAAAACAAAAAAGTCAGCTGACAAGCACTGTATTTTTTAATACAGAATTTTTAGGTTTTTTCAATCATATGATTTTATTTAAATAAGTTAGCATGTATAATTTTCTCTCTTCTGTTCTGTTCTTGGGACTCTTGTGCTTTTAACTAAATAAAGATCCACACCAACCAAATGCTGAAAGAAGTCAAATAGTCTGTGCACAGAGTCAAAGCAATAGGATGTTTGCTCTTTCTATCCACTAGGTAGTGTGTTACAAATATAGAGATATATACTGGATAATCTAAAAAATGTAAAAAATATGCATAACAAATGCATTATATAGCAATATATTATGAATCCTGATGGTAATGGCCATCCTTATATTTATTTCTTATCCATTGTTTCCTTGGATTCTTCAAAGTGTTCTGCTTTTCAAATTCAAAAATTTATAAGACTGCAAATACACTTCAATATCCATCACTGACCTGATTTAAAAAAAAAAAATAATGTCAGTTATGTATATAATATGACTTTCAGTTGTACTTGCCCAGTTAGTGTTCATACCTATGGGGGGAAAATCTATTAACATTTCACCTCACCTGTTGATCTCATACATGGATACTTGTATATACACAAACCTAAACCATTAATGTACTATTCGCTTTGAAAAATAAAATGTAATTGAGCCCTATAACTAAAATGTTTTAAATTAACTCTTTTTAATAAAAGTTTAAAAGTCAGCAAAAATTAAATATACCAAGAAAGTACATAAAAACATAAGAATATATTAACAATGCGTTCTATGTCAATTACATCCAGTGACAGTAAAAGAGCTTATAGAAACTTCACATTCATTGCAAGTTTTGTTTTTGGGGGTTTTTTTCACATTTTCAGGTTTCTAGCTTACCACAAATTGTGATAGTAAGTCTGTACATGAACATTGCAAGTCTTTATTTCTTAAATGTTATTTTGGCTCTTGTTGCAAACCAAATTTTATAAAATAAATAAATATAGGCATAAGAATTCATTATCAATTATACAGTGAAAATTATGCTTAGCAGGATATATTAACTCTATTTCTCTGCTCTTTGAAATATGGTCAACAGAATCATAATTAAAGCTTTTCAAAGAAGAGTTCAAGTTTTTATCTTTTGTTTCAGGCTTTGAGTAAGAAAAAAAAAAAGATGAAATGATCTGTCTCGGTTATTTTCCTATCCTACTGTAAATTTGTTTTATAGAAACTACGATATAGTCTTGTTTGAGTAATGCAGCTCACTTTTATATAAGTAAACAGAATTCTATTGTCAGCTTCTATATCTGATCTATAATAACTTTTGTTCCATCTAACAAATTCCATTGCATTTTTTTGTTTGTTTGTTATTTTGGGGGCATGAGACACTGTCCAACAGGCTTTCCTGGAGTTTACCCTTTGCTTTCAGCTATCTTGCCTTAAATCGACACCAAAAAAAAAAAAAAGCCTCTTATTTATTAATATCCTTTCAGTCTTTGGCCCTATGTTCATTCATTCAGATAATTTTTTTCACTCTGTTTGTATACTTCATCAATTCCTTTAACTTGTTCTTTATGTAGCAAGTATACATACAATTTCATAGTCTGTGCCCTGTCCATTTGTAGACAGACAATAACGTTGCCCAGTCACAAGATTATATTCATACATAGGTCTCAAAGTCTTTTGCTTTTGGTCCAAGACAATCTCAGAAGGCCTCTTTGGCACCTACTGTGTTCTGTCTAATACTGTATAACTGCATGCAAGTTCATTCAGGCAGTTTCATAAACCTTTGGATGAGTGTATATCCCATATATACACTTACCCAGATCTTTGAGTTTTTATGGCTGTGTTCTTGAATTTCAAGCATAGCTATAAAATTCCTAGCCCATTGAAACTGATGCATTTTTCAGGTGGGGAAGAAATAGGCAGACCCTTGTTTTATAGCACTGCGTACAAGATGACAAGAAGTACAAGGCCAGTCTTGAGGGGGATCTGCCCAATCTTTGCTTATGAAACAAGCAAATCTAAAGACCACCTCTAAAGGTCTGTTTGATTAGATGACAAAATAATAGGAGAACAAAACATTTTTTTTTTCACCAGAAAATAAAAATTTTGTTTCTTCTAGCAATACAGAGAAAAAACAATACTTAAAAATCCTGCTCTTTCCTTATTATACATGTGAGGACAGTTTTTTCTTCTGTCTTGCTCTCTACAGCAGTCATTTTCTACCTCTCCCTGAGTTCAATGTGCCCTTCTGGTCGTCAGCAGAGTTTAAACCTCAGCGTGACTTCTAAGGCTTGTTTGCTGACCTCTTTCTTGATTTAGGAAACCTTCCCTTCCTTTCTAGAAGTTTTCTACCAGTTATGTGGCACTTGCAAAGTGCCTTTCTGCTAATTCAAAGTCCGTCCACTGGTATATTCTCATTACATGTTCTCAAGGAAGGGAATTTTCCTCCCCTCCCAGCTTCTGTCTGGCCCAAAGCATGTTAGCTGTGACAGCTGCAAGTTATATGAAGCTGAACTGGAAAAGAGCGTCTTGGGGTGCCCTTAGTGGTCTGCAGCTGCTCCTTGGCACTGGTTCAGTGGAGCCATCAGAAGGAATGCCGTAGCTGTGTGTGGTGTGAGGTCCTCCATGCAGACTGCTTTGCTCCACATATTTTCACTGCTTTCTAATGAAGACATAGCCCCATCACAATGTACAGTATCACTTAACAAATGATAAATAAGCAATGTGTCTCTGACTTTACCACTCTTACATGTGTATTTTTTCCTTTGGATTTGAAAAGGGGTCTAGTCCTAGAGGTGTAGTGAAATTCTCAGATCCTTGAGGTGTGGATGTGACTTGTAGAGGATCTTTCTCCAGAGGCCTTTTCTTCTCTCTCTCAGATTATGGCATCTTTTAAAATGGCATCATATAGTAAGTAGATCAGTAGTGTCAAGCCAAGTTCACCCTTTACTCCATGGATGGTGAATTCTTCCTCTAAACTGGTTATAAAGAGCTTTGTTTAGGAGTTAAGTGTTCCAGGGTAATACTGTATCATTAAAGTTTGCAGAACATTTTTCTAATCCAGGATTAAGAAAGACATACAATGTTAGAGATAAGAAAGACATACAATGTTAGAGATGTCTGAGCCACACATCCCTTGAAAGGATAATTTCAAATGAATTCATAAGGTTAGCAGGTGTCTTCTCACTTGTGTATCCACTTATTGCTAGGCAAGGGAAATTTTAGAGACTGACAGAAAGATTGTCACTCAACAGACAAGATTTGGGATTGTTTTCTCTTCAGAATGATTTTACCCATTTGTAATTTTCTCTCCACATTCTTATATACAGCACAGATTGCAAGTAACATGATTGAAGTCCTTCTATGCCAGGTAAAACTAAAAGATGTACCTACATCTTTAGGAAGCCTGAAAATTATCTGAACAAATAATTTACAAGAAATAATTGACTTTTTGAATTTTTTATAGTTCAGGAAATAAACACAAAACTGTAGAATGTGCTCACTAATATACATCATTCACTGAGTACTTCACAAAACATTTTTTACTGCAGGGAACATTCAAATCAAATTGCAGTCATTACTGCTGTAGGTGCAATTAAAGATGCTTAAATTTATATTACATATGGTATAAAAAATGTGTATTATATTTTATTGCCATATTTCCAGTTTACGATCCTCACTGGTTACTGTAAGAGAAAGATAATCCAGAATGAGATGCAAAGCTATTTGATATTCAGAATGGGTTAAATTTTCAATTTAGCAATTCAACATAAAAGGTGAAAAGTTATCATAGAAGCAATATTTGTGCACAATGGTTGTTAAGCATGATTCTAATATGATACTGTTTCAAATCCCATGTTACTCATGGCAACTGATTGTTCATGGGAAGAAAAAGAATATTAACAATTCAATTTTTTTTCAAGTTTAAAATGAAAATGAAGTCTTTTTTATTTATTTTTTTTGGCAACTTAGTTCTCCTGAATTTCCTTTATGTAATATCTTTTACGTTTACTACACGAGTAAGCCAAAACAAACATCTCTTTTTCAGGGTCATGCAGAAATCCTTAGGACTGCTGGAAAGAGAAATTCTGTTTCTAACTAGAAGCAATGAAGAAACGTGCTAAGTGAAAATACACATATATCTATTAAAGAACAAATTATGTACCAGATTATCAAAACTGCTAGGGAAGCCATAGGTAAATTAGCTAAGCACACAACAAAAATTTAACAAACATAACAAAATTTGAAAGCAAAGCTTAACTGCAGGGTCACACAAAATATCCATTTCTTCTGCAGATGTGAAAAGCTGTGATATCTTACATGTAATGTCATTAGAAAAATTAACATGGTTATTCTACAACCAACCTGACCTTCACAAGGGTAATGAAGATCTAAAAGTGTTTCAGAATATTATGAATTATTTTTTGCTGGAGTAGTGCACAACTACATTTTTTAAGTGTCATGAGAAGAGTTAAACAAAAATGTATATTTGAGAAATTCATCTTTCACTGAGCTGTCACCACCATAAGTGAGTTGTTCCCCATGAATTTCATGCAAATATAATGTTCATACTGAACATGCTTTGTTATATTTGTGATCTTACCTATTTCCTTATTATGTACTAAGTCAGTGTTTTGAAATATTTTAAGAAATTTCTGCTATTACCAGAGGTTGCTCTTAGATGTGTTGGTGCCCAATGTGCATCACCTGACCACCAAAACCCCTGCTCCCTAATGAAAGTTTTTCCCTTGAATGATGCAGCTGGATTCCGTGTACTAGGAAAAATCATCTGTCTATAAGTCAAATTAAAAGAAAAAAAGAGTCATCATTTGAGAGGTGAAATAGGCTATAAACAGTAAAAATGTCACAGAGAGAGATGGAGCAGTGTTTATTCTGTTGCATGGAGGTACCTTGCCTGCTTTGACATTTCAGTCACAATTCTCAATCTCAGTCAGGTTTCTGCTGTCTCACAGACCACTGCTACAGAGAGTGGGATACTTTACTGAAACCCTTAGGGAAAAAACAAAGCCACCATGGAATTATTGGATATTCTTTGTGCTTTCTGTAGCATTTAATGCTGTATCTGGATTACAGAGCTCAGTATATTGTCCACTTTGACTTCAGTGTAGCTTATGACACTGTCTCCCATAACATCCTCATAGGTAAGATCAGGAACTGTGGGTGAGATGAATGAACAGTGAGGTGGACCAAGAACTGGCTGAATGGCAGAGCTCAGAGGATCATGACCAGTGGACTAGAATCCAGTTGGAGGCCTGTAGTCAGTGGTGTTCCCGAGGGATCAGTACTGGGTGCTGTCTTATTCAACTTGTGTATCGACAACTTGGACAAAGGGATAAAATGTACCCTCAGCAAGTTTCCTGAAAATATGAAACTGAGGGGAGCAGCTGATACACCTGAAGGCTGTGCTGCCATTCAGTGGGACCTTGATATGCTAGAAAATTGGGTAGAGAGAAACCTAGTGAAATTCAACAAAGGCAAATATACAGTACAAGAAAGACTGGGAGCTACTGGCCACGGTCCAGCAGAGGGTCAAAAAGATGATTAGGGGTCTGGACCATCTCTCTTATGAGGAAGAGACTATGGGAGCTGGCCCTGTTTGGCATATAAATATCTCAAAGGTGGGTGCCAAGATGATGGTGCCAGACTCTTTTCAGTGGTGCCCAGTGACTGAACGAGGAGCAATGACCATGAACTAAAATACAAGAAGTTCCACCTCAACATGCAGAAGAACTTCATTATCTTTACCTTGGCAGGGTATTTGGACTAGATGATGTCCAGAGGTATCTCCCAAACCTAACAATTCTGTGATTCTCTGATATGTACTACCCTTTTGGGGTAAAAGCCTGGCATGCAGAGTGTTTTCTGCACCTCAGACTCCATGGGAGGAAAACAACACACTCCTATTATTGGTATGAGCCACAGTGTGCTGCTTTAATACATGCCAATGTGTGATAAACAGGAGACCACAATCCCCTTTTATGACAGGGCCCACTTGAGCAGATAAATGATGGCATGAAGCCTCCTCTCTGCTCTCACATTTGTTCCCATTGCCCAGACTGCAGAAATGTGACCACATCAGTGTCAGACTCTCCAGCACACTCATGACATGCAAGCCCAGAGTTAGAAATTTAGGTAAAAGCATTCACCTTTAAAGAAGGAGGCATGCACTTCTTTCCTTCTTCAGTGAACATTTCTGTAATTAGTATAAAGAACGCTTGCAACTGTAATGGTAAAACTGTCATATTATCTTTGCAAACAAAGAAGTGATCTTGCTAATGACATATCACTTTGTGATGATAGTGTCTGTTCCTTCATTTAGGTGGGTAGGTCACTTACTGTATGTTTCAAAACGGAGATTTTCTTTAGCATCTCAAGGGGAGAATGCAGGTCTGAAGTGCAGGCAAGAATGGCTACACTGATATGAATGAGTTTTGTTACTAACTTTGAGTCAACCAGTGTTTCGTTCTCCCCACTTTTGTTCAGTTCATTACTGTGTTGAAGAATACCTAGACCACCTTTATGCTCCTATGGCATCTTAAACTTTGTCTTTCCATTTAAGGTCCTTTCCATTTAAACTTTTTCTTTCCATTGGCACATATACTGCAATGACCACAGAAGTCTTTGGCCAATGTTATGCAGTAGCAGGTGGAAGGAAGATATGACTAAAACCAACAAGAAAATGAACTTAAAAGCCTTGAAAATTCATTTAGCTTAAAATCTATTCCTGAGTTGCAAAAAATGCAAATACTTGCCATCGCATAGAAAAGGCATTGAACTACATCTTAAAGTTTTATGATGTCTGAGTTATTAAATGCTTGAAAAATGTACTTTATAATGAAACCACTGCCACAGTCCAGCCTTCAGCAACATTCATACTGCTGCTGTATTATCTATCAAACTATTGAAAATTGTGGTGGTCTGATTTTCTTGGTATATTGTGAAATAGAAGTTATCTGCAAATTTACCTCCAACAGCTCCCCACACTCTTGATGTTTCGTCTCTTCATAATACATGAGTCTGGAAAGGTCCTATTAGTCTTTTGATTATATTTTGAGACATTTGGTATCAAGAGAGGAGCAAACCTATGTCCTCTGTCAACATCCTTAATTTCCAGATAAGAGAAGAGGCTGGTTAGAGGGAAATCCTGGGAGGTGGGATAATCCTTATCATGCCAATGTCCTCCCTTATGTGATGGCTCTGCTGTGAAGACCCCTCTGGAGACCATCAAAGACATTCATACCTGGCCTGAGCTATTAATCTTGGATGATGGACTATAACAGGCCATGACTGATTCAATTACACTAACATAATAGGCAGCTGTATGGTCTTAGGTGTCAAAGGTTCATGACATGTGCTCTGATCTGGTATTCCATCATCCATTGTAAAACTCCCTGCCCCAGGGGAGGTACTAGACATTTCCACCTGAACATGAGTGCATATAACTCATTAAATATTTGAGTTTTGGGACTTTCCCCACACCTAATGGATCAAGACCATCAATTTGACAGGTCTGCAACGATCACAACCAACTGACACCAAAGCCACAACTACCAAGTCTCATCCAGCAGGTGATGAATATATGTATCTTTATACTTTTATCCTTTCTTTCTCTTTCTTTTCATTATACATTTTCTTAAGTGTTATTTTTATGCTTTTATATTGTTATATTACTAAAGATGAAAATAAGCAAAATGGCTACATACCTTTGAAACCAAATTGTTCTAAAATAAACTATATATATATATATATTTACAAACACCAATCATTCAGTGTTGTTTCACTCTAATCTTATCTAAGGGATCTACCAACAAGAATGGGGATTACCTTTACAACCTTCTGGGGTTGTAAAGCCCAGGTTCAAGCCACAAGCTACCTGGACAATTTGCTCTCAAGAGTTTGCCCACTCAAACTCTTGTAGAGCCTTTGGTTCTTTGATACCTTGAATTTGCATAAAGAGAACACACTACATATGTTTCACAAGAGATTTCTCTTAGTGAGAAAAATAGGCATTTCGGCAAAAGGCTTAGAGGATTAACAACCAGGTAGAAGAAACATTTTACAGAGCACCCAACACACAACAATCTACACCAGCTAAGTAAAATGTAACCCACCAATTTTAAATTACCCATAAGAGATTAAGGAAAGAGTAAAGGAAGAAATGTGATTAACAGAGTAATGAAACAAGAAGAGAGAAAAACAGTTACCAGCAGAGTCACAAAGCAACGCCCAGTCCAGAGAAGAAAGAGGCAAAATAGAGCCTCCATGCTTCTGTATTTATGTGCCCTGACCACCGTGGTCACCCCTCCCAGATGGGACAACCAATTGCCTGACCACTCAGTGCCCTCCTAGCCAGAGCGAGGGGCGCTGTAGCCCATCAGAGGCTCTAGGGGGGTGTGAGCAGGCAGGCTACCAGGCGGTCCTGTGCCATGTGCCTTCCATGTGGCCATTAGTCTGCAGGCCATGTGCCTCTCAATACTGGAGGCCTGGCACCTCCACCCCTCCCTCCCCAAGCTGGTTGAGTTGACCCAATTAAAGAATGCAGTGAGATATGAATCCAGTCTCTCACAGCAGGATGGGCCTAAACAATTACATATGAAGGACAGAAAGGCTGAAGAGGTGGCTGAGGAAATACACTGGAAAATGTAATTAGAAGAGGCTGTCCTGGAAGGAAGAAAACCTTTCCTCCAAAAAAATCAACCCCCAAACTACATACCAAAAGCATTACAGAATTGAGTATGCTATAATTTCAAATTTTTTTTAGAACATATTTGATGCCTGGGACTAATTACAGAAGAAGATCAAGAAACATAAATAAATATTAAGAAAAATATTAACTTGGCTTCAAATTAACTCTGAATTGTTTTTACTTTGACTAGATATATATTCCTGCATTAAACAAGCAGTGTTTACATGGACCTTCTTGAAATCACCCCATTCTTTTCATCTCTAGGACAAACCAAATACATTTTTGTGGCATCTATAGATATTTATAAAACCATTAAAAAACTTACGTTTTCATTTTTTTTCTTTCCACTGAGTTAATTTTAAAAACTTGCATTCTATCAGAGCATTAATTTTTAATGAATCCAGTTTTAAATTCTATGTATAAGAAAACAACTTCAGAAAACCATAAGGCTTGCTCTTAATTATAGGGCTTTATCTAAAATGGTAAAAAAAAAATTCTCTTTCAATAGATTAGTCTTTTTTTAAAAAAGGGGTTTTTAATATTTTACAAACAGTATCATGGAAACAGTAGAGTCACAATATGTATAAGAAATATCATAGCTACTGTTGTGATCTTTATTATGACCATGAAGGGTTTTGCATCCAGAAAATATCAGATTAATTCAGGTTAATTCAAAGTAATATTAAGAAGAAACTGGAAAACTGAGATATTTAAATTGCTATATGTTTACAAAAATTTTGATCAGTAGGTTTTGATTTCTATTTGCAGAATAAGGAGCAATTCTCATCCTCCCTCTCTCCTCGCCCCTTTCCTTCATTCCTCCTTCTGAATTTTCTCAGTGAAATGCCTATTTTCACACCCTGCAGTGCACAGGTTGAGCCATGAAATGGGCCACAAAAAGAGTTATGAAGTGATCAGCAGAGAGGTAACAACAAGGGGATACTCATACTCCAGACTTTAGTGACTTGTTGATTAACAGAGTTTGGACATCTCCTGTGAAAAAGTAATAACTTCACATTTTTTTCCACTTTGATTTTTCCTCATGTTCTAGCTATTTTTCGTCAATATGTGAAGAGAAGCAGTTTTTTCCCCTTCTCTGAGATTTTTGCCATCTCGTAGATTTCTGTCTTTGATATTAAAGCTACTGTACCAGACAGCAGTACTCGATTATAAAGGAAGGTTCTATAGAGTGAACACTTTGTGTGGTCAGACCCCTATCTCTGTGAGAAATTAGAATAATCTGGCTCATATTTGAAGTTTTAATTTTTGCCAAACTTCAGTAAGTTATCTTAGAAAACTAAAGCATATGGTATCAAGAAAAAAATTATTTTATGTTTCCTTACCAAACAATGAAAAAGGAATTACAAGTTTTATTGTAACTTTTGAGATCCCACTGGAAACACAGCTGTTATGTAGAGTTACCAGTCCTCACAGGGGGATTATCTTTAACGTTAGTTTCAGATCTTGGACTTGCTGTTTTAGTTTATGCCTCTTAAATGTGCTTCTGATAAACTCAAAGCTGGGGGGTTTTTTGGGTTGTTTTTTTTGTTTGTTTGTTTGGGGTTTTTTGTGTTTTTTTGGTTTTTTTTCAACCAGCAGTAAGTTGCAACACTTCTTTGGGAATGACTGCTTTTGCAAGGGTTTGTGTTCTAGGGAGCTTTGGGGGAAATGACTGTTATTACATTATGGTAGTTACAGATTGTGCAAGCAAAATTTGACTGAAAAATTAAGTAACATTTGAATGTATTTTAACACAGTTGTAAGTTTTTTTCTTATACAATCTGTCTGAGAACAGAACTTTGAGTTTTAACAATAGAAACTGTCAGTAAAATTGAAAATTCTCTCTTTGTGGGATCATTTTTTGCCCCAAAACATTATTTTTTCCTTTTAAACTAACTTTGCTATGGAATTTAAACAAACAAACAAAATTCAAACAAACAACACAAAACACAAAACCAAAACAAAAACATTGCACACTGTTTTGTTCAGTCGTCTCTTAATAGTAATGATGATGAATATTACAATGTTGCTATTTGTCTTATCTTGGTACTTAAGAGCCAACACATACAGGTTTCTTTCCATTCCAGATAGCTCACTGTTCTTTAGGAGTTTGCAAAGGAAAAAAGCTGATGTAAAAAGTGGGAAATTAGTATAACCAGCCAGGATGTGTTTACAAACAGGTTTGCAATGATTTGAGTGGTACAGAGTGTATCCATCCCAATATTTAGAAGACACAAGAGGATACCAAAACAAAACAAAACAAAAAGCAAGTAAGACACACACACATGGTTGTAATTACAGCTGTAATGGGAAAGAGTAAATCAAATAGTCTTGGTTTCTTTTGTAACAAAAGAGTATAAAAAAGTTTTATCCTGAACCAATTCTTTGAGACAAGTCAAGACATAGACATGTCAAGAAATGGATTTCTATTATGTTTACATCAATACTTAGAGTTTTCTCTATTTCTTTCTCTTTATTTTACCCACAGATCTGTAAGTGAGAACATTTAGAATGATCATAGAATTTCTGATTGTAGATGATGTTGCATGTTCGAGTACAAACCTACATATATATCCATTTTATAAATTACTTTTTCATTCAAAATGTTGCTTGAACGATTACTTGAATAAAGCAGGCAAGACTTAGTTTCTGTTTCTGATAACAGAACCATGCACCATGGCTGAATACTTCAGGGAGCTGCTATAACTTTGCTAAAGATGGCAGTTGTTAGTTGGTATATAGCAACATGCTACTTTATTTTAGTGCTCTAGTAAGGTATTTGACACTGGTGCAGGTGGAGGATTTCATGGCAGTTCTGTGTCAGAAGTCCTTCTCTTCTGAGTTGCCACAGGGCTATTTGTATATATAGGGACATGTCTGTACTTCCTTGACTAGTGCATATACCTTATGTCACTCATGCCGTACAACAGTACTATTGATTGCCTGTCCAGCGTAGAGGTCACATTCACACTAGTCAGTTGCAGGCTTCAAATTTTGGAAGCTGCTTTTACTAGTCTACTCAAAATTTTCTCCCCTGACTACACTATTAACCTACGTGTCTTCTAGGAGCCAAAATTGGAGATGCGAATATACTTCTCTCAGCCTTTTAAGCATGTTCCTTTCTAGGAACATGCATATGTTTTCTTCCTCTTGCTCACCTCTTTAATGGTAACAGATTTTTGTTCTAAATTTCTGAGCAAAATCTAGAATTTCCAATAACAGAGTAAGGGGAAGCTGTAGTCAGATGGTGGAAAATTAAAATTATTTGACTTCAACAAAATACTCTTTATTGAATACATAGAGACCTCATTCTAATTTTTCTTCAATTATTACAATGGTAATCTTAAATCCCCAGCCAGACATGAGTAGATAGTGGAAAGAAGAATTACTGTGATTTATGTATACATAGATATGAGTAGTGACAGTGCAAGAATTGCTATACTGTCTATTCAATGGAAACATTAACATATTTTTTCTAATTTTAGGTCAAAATAATTAATACAAGTCTTAAATTGCCATGATAAATCAGAAGACGACACAGGACTAAAACATATTCTCTTCAAGAGTGGTACTTCAGAACAACATTCCCTAAAGCACACTTAATGTTAAAAATGGCCATTTCTCAATTAAGCTGACAGCAAATTATAAAGGTTCATTATGCATAAAAGGGATATTTTTTTTAAACTCTGTGTAAATCGAAATGAAACCTTTGATGAATATTTTACATGTTAAAACAAAGGACTTAAAGAGATTGCCTGACATTAATTAGAAAAAGAAAAGTCACTTACAAAAACCAAAAATGATTTTAGGAGATGAAACTATAAATCAAGTTTTAAGTGGAGTTAGAATAGTCCAGAACCCACAAACTTTATGACCTCTTTTTAGGGACACTTCCCAAGAATCTGTGGACTCAAAGTTGAAGCAAAAATAATTATTTTTGGTATGGCTACTATTAATTTTTGCAATAAACAATAAACTCAATGCTGTTAGGAAAAGGAATAAACTAGACTTTATATATTGTATTGAACCCTCATGTTTCTCTGAATCAGTCTTGTATGTATTAGTATAACTTTTAGTCATCATCCATCATGATTAACACTGGAGATATTTTTTAAAAAATCGTCACCTTGCTTACCTGTTAATTTTAATGAAAATATAAGAATTTTTGCTAATTAAAAACATTTCCAACTAACATACAAGAATTTTGGAAATATAGCTCCTCATACAAAATACCTAAGATTTCTGTTATATTATATATGAAATTTACCATACCAGTGGGGCATATTGGTTGCCCAGACTTTTCCCAACTTTTTCTCCCTATTACATGTGCTTCTGAGCAATAGGTATGACAGTGACATTCTCTTGTATCCTGTGCTTGTTCACGTTGACTGCCTCTTTCAATGCCCTGAAAGGCTTTTGAACAAGGCTGGGGGGGGAAGATTTCTTTGATTTTGGTTTTGTATTCCAAGTTTTAATGTTACAGTGATGATTTGAACGTGAAGTTCTCAAGCTGCCATGGCACCTCCCACAGCCTCCCGTGCTTAGCATATTTTCTGTAAGGGGAAATTTTGATAGATTTATCTGATCCATTTCAAAAACAGATACTCTTAAACTATATGTGTTTTGAGTTTTTTCATGCATTTTCTATTTGTCTCATGTCAATATAGAGTTGTAAAAAAGCAGGTTCTGGAATTTATAATTTTGAGTCTGACATTTGATATCTTTGACTTTTCATTCTTATTCCTTTCTCTGCCCCAGGACTACAATTTGGTAAGTCTGTATTTCCCAGTGGATAGAGAAATAGCAAGCTACCATCCATCATTGCTACAGTGCAGTACCGCTGTCAGCCAGAAGTGTAATGAAGTGGCAAATATTTATCTAAACTGCAAGAAATGTATCAGTCTTAACCTAACATTTACCAGAATTTAGATAATTATTTTCCTATGTATTTTTTAAACATATTTTCAGACAGGGATCTTTAAAAAAAAAATTAATTTTACTAATTTTTTTTCACTTGCTTCTGTGAACAATAGATTAGAAAGCCAACAACAAACAGTGTTTTGTTAATCACTATTGTTTTACTGAGAAGGATTAAATTATTTACATTATTTCCTAAAACAAATAAAGTTAAGTTTAATCAGATTAGCCTAATGCTTCTCACCAAACACTATCTTTCTACTAATGGCATGCATCGTTTTCAGAAATGCAGTGAACTGCAGTACAATCTTTCATTTAGCTTTTAAAATGAAGCTCGTATCCGTGATTACATAGTTCCATTTTGGCATTTTGCAATAAAATAGTACTGGAAATAATGCAAACTCTGGATGATAAGCCTATATATTATGTCTTTTAGAGAGATACAGAAATAGCCTAATACCTATTTAGACTGGCTATTTGGAAAAATTTGTCTGCTGAAAGGGTTGTCAAACATTGGCACATGCTGTCTGGGGAAGTGGATGAGTCACCGTCTCTGGAGGTATTTAAAAGATGTGTAGATGTGGCACTGAGGGACATGGTTAAGTGATGAAATTGGCAGTGCTGGCTTCACAGTTGGTCTCAATGATCTTAAAGGTCTTTTCCAACCTGAACAATGCTATGATTCTATGATTCTATATGTTTTGTGAAGCTTTTTTGATATATCTGATGCCTGGTGGATTAGGTCACAACCTGAATGGCACCCAGGCTTTAGAGATGTTTCAGAATATTTCCCATACAAATTTGCTTTCTTCAGAATATGTATGGGTTAGAAGTACATAGTTATGACACAATAGCTGAAAGACTCTGGATAAGAGTATGCCGCTCACTGGCACATCTGCCAATTCTGTCTTTGCCCCCAGAAGCTTTATGACCAGAAGATAATAATTTAGTTCTAAGTTTGTTTGAAAAACTGCCATTTAAAAGCATGTACAGAGATGTGGTTTGAGAACCCAGAGTGACTTCTCAGCCTTCCCTTCCTTTGCAACTGCCTTTGAAGCACTAGAGGGTAGATCCAGAGAGTGAGGGATGGCATGGGAGCCCCCAGCTGTGCAGTCATGGATTTACTTGTCCAGGGATCTTTTATAAAACCTTGAATGGGGAAAAGAAAGCCTGGGAGGAGTCAGAGGTTGCTTTTACTAAATATTTAATTTTCCGTATGTTGATAGTAGCAGAGACCAGAGCCTTGGTTTGAGCACAGTGCTAATAATGCCAAGGTTTTGGGTTCAATGCCCACATGGGCCATTCACTTAAGAGTTGGACTCAATGATCCTTGTTGGTCCCTTCCAAGGCAGAATATTCCATCATTATTCTTCACCTTCAGAGAGGTCCTGAAGTCAACATCTTGCATTACCCCTCTTATATCCATGTATATATCCTGCAATATCCATGTTATATTCTGTAACATTTTACTGCTATCTATATCTACTCTTGCCTTGGGAGATTTGCATGCGTAAATGGACCTTCAAGTAGTAATTACATATGGCTGCCTCCTATTTTGAGTGAGTGAATGTAATGGCCTGTGTTATTGTAAAGGAAAAATAAAAAATACAAACCCCAACAGGCTGTCTTCAAGTTTTAAATAATGTCTTTAAAAAAAAAATAAATTCTCTGCCAGAGCCCTTCTGTGAGAATTGCAGAAAGGACTCCTTAGGAAATTCATGTACTCAAGAACAATAAGATTGAAAGTATTCAGCAGTCCTCAGGGCTGAATACTTGCTTAGTCCCCTGCCCAACACTCAGGCACTGTGTATCTCTTTTGGGAGTGACTAATTTTATCAGGCACAGAGTACTTGGACACATGGCACAAAGCCCTGGGCTCCCAGGACTGGGTGCCATAACGCCATAGTTGAGGATTGTGGCACGTTATATTTAAGCTTTTCAGCATGGAAAAATAACTTCTGCCTCTAGCAGGACTACTAGATTGAATCCCAAGCTACAGGATTTTGGTCTTGATGAGTTTCAGTGGGTTAAAAATTACATGCTGACACTATTCACTGCTTTCATATTCTTTTTGAGGTTATTGATCAAGGGTACATAGTGAGGTTCAACTGTTGCCTTCCATCACTTTGATAGAAGTCAGCCAATGGCAACAGGAAAACAACAAGCTTGTTCTTGAAGTATAAATAGGGGTGAGGGCTTTTTTAGGCATATTTTTTTCATGGGGTATTTCATTAAAATCCTCATTAGGCAGACATATGATCAAAGCTGCCTCTGCCTTGGCCTTGAGAGTTTGTTTTCTTTCTTTTCCTAGGCAGTTCAGAAAATACAGCAGAATCTTATTATTCTGGACCTCAGCAACACAAATCTCAGATAGCTGAAAACTACTGCTGCTGTCTCTATGGCTCCTGCTATTGTTTACTGATTCCAGCAGTAGTCGTGTTTAGTATATACACTTTACGATATTTTTTTAATGTTCTGTTAAAATGCTTATGTTTGATGGAAAAAAAAGGAAAGCAGACACATGATATATTCGTGGAGTATACACTTGTATGAAGAGTTACTTCACGGGGCTAACTAAACTGTGACAGGCTACCATACGGATGCAATGCGGGATGACTATTGCCAGTAGTTTTGGGGTGGCCACCTTGTGTTCACGGTTTCAGTACCAGAAGATAGTAAGACAAGAACAAGAGTAAAACCTTTGCATGTGACTGGACAACCAAAACTCTTGGTCTAATATATGGGGGTGTGTGCCTCAAAACTGACAATGCTGAAGAGGAAGACAGCCATCAGCAGGATCAAACAGTTCTAAGGGCATTACCAAGGTGGGGGCGCCTGGACCCACAGCTGCTGTTGGTATGTTTATGTGTGGGTGCACAGAACTCTGAGTGTGCCTATGGGATTAGAGCTTTTGGGAATTAGCTACAGCAGATGTTCAGAAACTTGCAAGGAGTTTAAGTGTTCTGTAGCATTGTTTATCTGTTATACTGCAGATACTGATCTTGAAAGCATTGTGCACTGTGCTGCAAATAATTCAAGAAACTACTTACACAACATCACAGGATCACATAACGGTTGAACTTGAAAGGAACCTCTGGAGGTCACATGGTTGAACCCTTTGCTCAATGGGGTCCCCTAGAACAGGTTGTCAAGGACTGTTTTCAGATAGCTTTTGAATATCTCTGAAAATGGATTTTTCACTACCTCTCTGGGCAACCTTTTCTGGCATTCCCTCACTGTGAAAGTGAAAAAAATTGTTTCCTGATGTTCAGAAGGCACCTCCTGTCTTTCAATTTGTGCCTGTTTCCTCTGGGCACAACTGAAAAGAGTATGGCTCTGTCTTCCATGCACCATCCCTTAAGGTGTTTAAATCCACCCTCCTAAGCTTGCTCTTCTCCAGGTTGAACAAGCACTTTTTTCAAAGCTCTCTCTTTTTGTCCATAGGTGAGATGTTCCAGATCCCTTATTCACCCTAGCAGCCCTTTGCTGGACTCTTTCCGATATGTCCATGCCTCTCCTGTACTGAGGTTTCCCAGAACTGGACACAGTACTCAAGATGTGCCATGAGTGTTGAGAACAGGGAAGGCATCATCTTTCTCAATCTGCTGACAAACACCCATCTTATGCAGACCAGGATACTGTTAGCTTTTGTAACTGCAAACGCCCATTGCTGGCTCATGTTCTGTTTCAGTGTCCACCAAGCTGACATTCCTACAAAGGTTTTTTTCCAGTCAGCCCCAGCATAGACTGGTGTATGTTGTTTATTCCTCTGCAGGTGTAGGACTTAACTCTTCCCTTTGTTCAACTGCATGAGGTTCCTGCCAGCCCATTTCTCCAGTCTGCTGAGCTTCCTCTGACATGAGTATCATGTCATCTTCCCAGTCTGTGTCATCTGCAGACTTGATGAGAGTACAGTCTGCAGCATCATTCAAATCACTAATGAAGATGTTGAACAGGATTGGACTCAGTACTGACCCCTGGGGTCCATCACTATTTAATGGCCTCCAATTAGACTAAGTGCCACTGACCAAAGTCCAAGTAAACAGCACCGACTTCTTTCCCCTCATCTGCCAGGCAAGTAATTTTTTCATGGAGTGTTATCAAGATTATCTGAGATTCAACAAAGCAAATTGCTGGGTCCTGTACTTGGGTTGCAACAACCCCAAGAAATGCTACAGGCTTGGGGAAGAGTGGCTGTAAAGCTGCCCCATGCAAAATGGTGCTAGTTGACAGCAGGGAGAACATGAGTCAGCAGTGTGCCCGAGTGGCCCAGAAAGCCCATGGCATTCTGGCTTGTATCACAAGTAGTGTGGCCAGCAGGACCAGGGCAGTGATCATTCCCCTGTACTCAGCACTTGTGAGACCACACCTTGGATACTGTGTTCACTTTTGGTCCCCTCACTACGCAAAGGACATTGAAGCACTGGAGCACTTCCAGAGATGATCAACTAAGCTGGTGAAGGGTATGGATCTCAAGTTTTATGAGAAACAGCTGTGAGAACTTGGGTTGTTTAGCCTAGAGAACAGAAGATTCAGGGCAGACCTTATCAATTTCTACAACTACTCGAAAAGGGGTTGTAATGAGTTTTGGGGTTGGTCTCTTTTCCCAAGTAAAGAAGGATAAGTAAAGGCTATCCAGGGAAGTGGTAGAGTCAGCATCCTTGGAGATATTTAAAAGACATATAGACATGATGCTTGAGGACATGACTTAGTAGTGGTCTTGGTAGTGCTAGGTTAACAGTTGGGCTCAATGACCCTTTTCCAATCTAAATGATTTTATGATTCTATGATTTTATGAACAACTTGGTTAAACATAACTTTCCTGTGGTGAAACCAGGCTGACTACTCCTCATCACCTGCTATCCTTCATGTGTCTAGAAATTAATTCCAGGATTGTCTGCTCCATCACGTACCCAGGAATCAAGATGAATCTGACTGGCTTGTAGTTCCCTTGGCCCTCCTTCTTGCCTTTCTTGAAAATAAGAGTGATGTTTTCTTGACTCCAGTCCTCAGGCACCTCTCCACAATACTTCAAAGATAGCTGAGAGTTCCCTCACAATGACATAAGCCAGCTCCCTCATCAAGGCCCATGAACTCATGTCTACTATCCCTAAGTCTAACTTGCCTGCCTGATTTAGGCTGTATTGACATGCGGAAAAACCCCACAACTAGGTAGTTGTAGAGAAGGTACGTTTATTCAGCGCTGGGTGCATGGGGGATTTGTCCACCAAAAACATGCACACCCTTCTGTGCTTACAGGTTTGTTTAAAAACAGTTAAAACATGCATATTCATTATTTCTTTATACATATTCATTATTTTCTTAGAAAAGGCAGGGTTATTCTAATTAGTTCCAAGAAGTAATTTCCATTTTCTCCACCCTGCGCTCCTCCCATCCGAGTTTGCGCAGTGGTTTCCATTTTTCCTGGGCCGGGGTCTTCGGGGGTCTTGGGGATGAAGATCGTGGGTCTTCCTCTCTGTGTCCTTTTGAACTTGGCTCAAAAAGTAACTCAAACCGGTTCTGTTGGCAACTCAAACCCGCCTAATGAGCAAACCTTTATAATTGTCTTACTTTCTTGACATATTTCCTGATTTATTTTAGTTTCTTGAAGCTTCAAGGCCAGGTACTGATAGCAACCATAACATACTCCCTGTTAATTATGGCCTTAACCATACAGTCTATCTTTGTGGCTTCAGCAAAAGCCCCTACAATTATTTCTATTAACCCTCTCGTGTTAGTTCCCTATCGATAGTTCCCTCTTAGTGTTAGTTCTCTATGTTACATTGTATCAGTTATTGATTCCTTATATCAGTATGAACTTAGCAGTTTTTCTCTTCAGCAAATAGTTTCTCGTACAATTATAACTTGCATCACAGTTGAGACAGTGTTTGAGAAAGAATGCAAGATACCGCTGTTTTTTCCTGGAAAATGACGAAAAAAATCTGTTTATTTGTTGAAGACATTAACATTTAAAAGAGAAGTGCATATGCACATCTTTAAAAATTGTAATTCAATATTAAATTATAGGTACTCCCTGGCTTCTATCTAATTATTCTGTTGAGGTATTTAAAAGTGAACTTGTTTGTTCTGGAAAGTGGATATCGTACCATGTTAATTAAATTTAAAAAAACCAAAACATTGAGTTCAGACTCTAGACTAAACATAATAGTAATAATAAAACCCCCAAACCTCACACAACAAAGTGATTTTACATTGTAGCTTTTCAAAACAATATTTGAAATACACATAATTTCAATGTAATAGTCAATAAATTGAATCAGAAAGTACTAAGCTGCATGACTGTTCTCTATATAATTTGAATTTTGCTGCCATTAATGTTAAGAAATACTGATATTTTTTTTTCCATTTTGTCTATGGTTCTTGACAAGATATGTCCAGTTAATATCCTATAAATTGGGTGAGACTGGCAGTGAGCAGTGTTCGTCTGTATAAACAGTCAGTTAGTCACAGTTAAAATCAGAAAAGTGTTAAATATTAATTTTCTGTCCTTTTAAAATGTATCTTTAAATTAGTTTTGAGTTTGTCTTTTTGTGTGTCTGCACATGCTCCTTCTTTTGCATTTTCCTCCTAGCCATGTTGCCTTATATGCAGAAACATTAGGTGAAATCTCTACCATGGAAACAATTGGAAATAGAGGCTGCAACTTTTTTAATTAGTAAGAATAAATCATCCAGAAATCCTCAGTAGAGTTGCACCACTATTGATTTTTCTGTTTAAGAGTGGAGAGCTTTTAGGTCTCCAACAGGTCCTTCCTAAATCACTAATATCATCTGCCAGAATTGCAACACTGGAACATAACTCTTTGCTGTGCATGTCAAGAACGCGACAGAAAAAGGCCACCCAGCATATTGCAATTATGTCTTCTGGGAAAACTTTCTTCCAAAACCTAGCAGAGTGATCCATTGAACATCTTGTGATGATCCAATATGCCTGATTTAAAGACAAGCTGAAAGACAGACCCAGGAATGAAGGTCTCATCATTAGAGGCTGCCTACATTTATCATGCAACCCACAGGAACAGGAATCAGTCACAGAAATCAACAAGTATTTCCTCACTACACCATTAGTCTATGGTATGGGTGCATCTGTGGGTGCTGAGGAAACCTGGGTCTCACCCATAAATGACATTCATCATTAATCAGAGAAAGACAGCAGAAGCCCCAGGCAGTGCGAGCTAAATATGTTCTTTTCTGTCTTCCCCTCCTAATATATTTTTCCAAGGTCTCTGCATTCAGTGAAGTTCTTCTTAGGCTGACTAATTGAATCCTTCTCTTGGGATGCTTTTCTACCAGTTTTAGACAATGTTAGTGGCCAATTTTTGTTCTTCTGATATGTGTCTTAAGAATGATGAAAATGGTCCTAAGGGAGGACCATTACATTAATATTCCTTTCTTAAGGATATCACTGCATTGCAAAGTATTTCATATTCATTTTATGATGAAATTTGAGCTCTTACAACCACTATAGTAAGGTGATGAGTATTCTGATGGTTTAGTGTTCTTCTGTCCATTCAGTTCCTGATAACTTTGCAGTTTGCTTCGTGAAAGAAATAGAAGAATACCAGATCCTTCTATCTATTGATGTTCCTTCCTTTTCTGGAAGAAGAAGCATTTCAGGAAGAGACCAATAAGCTTCCCAAGGTTGCAGTAGCTACTCACTGGAGCTGTAATGTAAATTGTAGAAGTAATATAAGTTAGAAAGGCCCTAAGCTCTCCTGATACTCCATTTGAAATGGCAAACCACAAACTGAAAATGCACAATGTGTCTTATTACTCTAAAGATACTGAGTTGTCAAATTTATGAGCTACTAAACATCTGAAAATGGAAACTTTTTTTCCAAAAAGCAGGAGAATGTGCAGAAGAAATACATTTTTCACAGAAATGCAACATATATGCCTTTTCCCTTTCATATCAGGATTCTGAGAAAGTTTTCACTTCTAATTAAGTTGTCTGAAAAAGTATATGTCCATACTTTATGGGATCAGTATATGAAACCCCAATTATTTTTAGGTAAAGGATAGCTTACAAATATGAAGGTTGTTTGTTTGTTTTGATTACCTTATTGGTTGCTTCCAGCCACTAAGGAAATAAGTTATATCTGTTCATCTTATGCTTCTGTTCTATATTTTTTTTCTCAAAAAAACTTTAAATATACTGAGTTTCCTAGGCATTTATTTTCTTTTCATACAGATTAGTTTTTATGACTTTTGAATAATCATGTAGCTAGTAGAGCAAAGTAAAAACCACCAACGGAAACCTCTTCATGCAACTGGTATTCTGAAGAGGAATTGTAAGCTGAAATCAGAAGAGCTCTTTCTCCCTACATGTATTTAATTCAGAGATTGACACTTTCCCCACAAAGAATAGTATTTTGTTATAAAAATTTTGATTTGATGGATTATCAGTACTCACAAAAAGAGTGACACAATAAAGTGGAGCAAAAGGGACATCTAGGGCATGAGCATTTCACACTGCTGAGTACTAAAAAAGCTAAATCTTAGTACTGCATTCACTATTTTACTACATGTGGAATTTAAGAAACTCATAGAAGATTCTGTGTGTTTATTTTTTCCTTTACAAAAAAGAATTTTTTTTTCTTTTAAACAAAGATAGAAGACTGTGTATGTTAATCAGTGCCATATGATTCAATTATGTTCCATTTGGCTGTGGAATCTCTGGAAATAATTGCAAGATGCTTCAGAATATGAATTTATGATCATAAAATCTCTGACATAGTTCAGAGATTCAGAAGATTTAGTTAAAGAATGAGACTCTATTCTTTCAGAAAACAAGAACATTGAGAGGTATCCCCATCACACAAGGAAAATCCTTTATTTCCTTGAGTGTTGCTAAGTGGTTTCAAATATATCTATGTCTTTGAAGCTGAAGACAGATACCCTAAAATTTTGTTTCCTCTGTATCACAGGGGACACAATATCTCCCCAAAGCTATGGATTGACTAACACACAGTTTTAAAAGTTACAAACTCCCCATTTCATATGGTAGTGCTGATATTTTTCCAAAGAGAAGAGACATTTTCCATTCTTCCTGTTTTGTGTTTGTTTTGCAATCAGTTCTGCACTTCCAGTTTCCTCTCTTTGACCTTTAATATATAACTCTTCTGACATCTGTGTGTTCCTGATGTAACAGACTTTGTTAGACCCTCTGAGCACCATTTCAGTCCTTCCAGGTCAATAGCCCTCTATCCTACTGCATATCCCAGTGAAGATTCTTATTCATTTCCCTAAATGTGAATTTTATATGGTTACGTTGGCAATAAAAAATGACTTGCAACAAAAAGAAGAGAAAAATTCTACTTCCTTTTTCATCTTGCAGAGTAGCTGCTGTTCTCTCTCATGTGCTGGAAAGAAATATACAGGGAAGAAAGTAACTTTGGTCCAGTTGAAGTAATACACAGGGTAGTGCCAAACTGCTGGATCAAAAGTTCCAAGAGTTCTTGCTCCCCCAGTTCAGGAAACCAAACTTACATTACTCCAATTTTCTTAATATTTACATTGAATCTTTTCTTAAGTTTACTTAGGTTTCTTGAGAGTTGATATTTAACAAATGTAAACTGCAAACTGATAACATCAGAGGGATAAAAATACAATAATTGCATTTAAGCCTGTTATTACACCTATTTCTTTATGACCTGATTCTTGGGGAAATAATGCCTTTTAATGTCTTGATTCACTAAATTGAAATAAGTATTTTTAATTTGAATTTATATTTCTTTTAGCTTTCTTGACTCATTGCATTTAGAAGTTTTGCAGTAATTTCTGCTTTTCATTGATTCATTCTCTCTTAGATAATCCCAAATTTGGTCTAAAATCTTACTATTTTCCTTCTACCTTTCTTTTTACTATTTTCAGTTGTGTAATATACAATCAAGAATGGGATTTAAGGATGTATCATGCCTTTATTTTTTTTTTCTGTTTAAGAAAAATGCATAAATCATTGATTGATAAATCAAGATACAACTTGTAGGTGAACTGCACCTTCATCAATTTTCTAACCTGCTTCTCAAGATAAGGGAAAGAAAAAACTATCTTTGACTCAGGTACTGAAGTAGAGAAATTACAGCATAAAATTCTTTCAAAATAACTACAGTAATTTCCAGGGTCAGACAGGTTGAGATTTTTATTTTTTTTTTATGATGTTGTACAAAATGGTCTAGAAATCAATGAAGGAGGTTTACTATTGGTCAAAAGGTAGATTAAAATCAGTCTCTATGACAAATGGATAATTGTCATTTATTATGTAGTTAGGCAAAGCACAGATGACACAATTATCTCTGAATAGATGTTATGTGTTAAATAATAAACTGAGTCATCTAATTTTGGTCTGTCTGATATCTATCAATAGGGTTGTTTGGGGGTTTTTTGGGTTGATAATACATGCAATTTTGCCTATTCATGCTGAAAAGGGTATCTATTTCATTGTTTCTTACGCATCTTTGAAGGGCATTCATAACATTTAAATTCACCCTTATTTAAACTGACAAAACTTTATATAATTGGAAAGTTTCTTCAAGCAATGTATCTTCAGAGTTTTCTCAAATCTTGTCTGAAATTCACTGATATCGATCACTTACACTTCTAAGTGCAATTGACTAAAAAGTTACCAAAAAATTAAATACAATAAATCCCTAATTATTAAAAAAAAAAAAAAGGTAGATGACTTTTTAGGTGTTTTCAGAAGCTTTTTTCAGGAGTCTGCACTGCCTGTGCACCTGTGTCTCAAGCACAATTAGCCACAATTTCCACTCCTTACCTGATTTGAGAAGTATTCCAATTGCATAAGTGCAACTGTCTTATCTGCTCTTGATAAGCAGTGCTCTTGAGCATGCTTTGCATTAGTTGTTGTAATACAGATTCACAAATGAAGTGGTAGCCCTACCATTATGACTCCCCTTCACCAGGGAAAATATTCTTCAGGCCTTCAACAATCAGAGTATAGTAAATAGACCCATAGACCAAGACACCATAATTTTTAGGGTGATACATCTTATTGCACATAATGTGCATGCACAACTCATAATAGATATGAATAAAGTTGTACACATACACTTTCAAAAGTCACAGCGTTCACCTGATTAAAATGTATTAAAAATCCAGTGTTATGTGAGTGTGTTGAGTGATTTGTTTATTATAAGGAGCTATAACTTAATTATGTTACTTTTCTTACTTAATAAATTAGAGAAATGTGCAAAGCTAATATTAGATAATTAGAAATTAAATTACAGAAAATAACTATATAAAAATGGAACAGAACTTAGTACAATGTAGAAATCAAATGAGACCTAAGTAAAAAGAATTTTGTATATTTTTGATATGTTACGTTAATTCTAACCCCTAGGAGCCCAATCAACAGAATATTTCTGTTAATATAAACTCATTTTCATGCCAAAGCCTTTCCTACATAAACCTGCATATAGGACATGCAACACTGTATGAAGACAAACATTGAATTCTGGTGAAAGACTTTTGCACAAACACATAAAAATGTCAAGATATTTAGAGCAGAATTATTTTTTATGAAGGCTGAGACAGAATACTTTCCGAGTTCTAATGGTCACAGATAGATGTACAAATGTTCAGGGAACATGGGAGGGAGGCCAGGGTGGACATAAAGGAACTTGCTGCATCCAGTGCTAATGAAATGGTTTGCCAGTGTCCTCAGCTCAAGCTTTGCATCAGGCACCGATTGTGCATACACTTGATTGATGACAGTGACATCCAGCCTGTCTTTTGAATGCATAACTATACAGTCAGCCATCCAAATATAAATTTGATTGAGAAACTCCTGGCCTCCACTACTCCACTGTAGTTTCCTACTGATTAAGGAACTAAATCACTTCTCATGTAAGGAGAAGGTAAGAGAATTGAATATCTAATGATACCTGACAACTTCAAAAGTGCACTGTCATGATCCAATTCAGAATAAAATTACAAAAAATCCCCAAACCTATCTAATCTTTAAACATCAGTTCCTCAGACAGCCTATGGTCAAAACTACTAAAAGCCTTACCCTTAAATTTATTGTTATTGCATGACGTGCATAGAGAATACCTGTTTTTCATCCTTAATAAATACAAATAATTTCATTAACCTTTATTTCCATTGGACAGTGTGTAAGTTTAATTCAAAAAATGGAATATTTCAGTATGAGTGTAAAAAACCCCCGAATTATCATGAAAATGTTCTTGCAACCTTTTTGTAACACATGGTAGCATTTTTCTTAAAAAAAACATTGTACTAAGAGTATGAAGTCACAGTCGTTCAAATCAAATAATTTTGTATAAAGATGAATCTACTTTTGGATTACTTCCATATATATTCCATATACAGCATGGGAAATATATGTGCTTAACTGAAACATCTGGCTGGTTCATTGGATGACTTTTGTGCTTAAAACAAAGCACAGTTGTAAGTATTTGTATTTGCATAAGCAGAATCCAACAGTATAGATGATATTCCTATAAACTTAATGTTGAGTCATGCAATAACTCCACAGTCCAATGTATTTCACAAAATCAGATTATGCTGAGTTTGAAGGGACCCACAAAGATCATCAAGTCTGACTTCTGGACCTTCATGGGACCATCTCCAGGAGTCACACCATGTGCCTCAGAGCATTGTCCAAACACTTCTTGAACTCTGTCAGTCATGGTGCTCTGACCACTTCCCTGGGGAGCCTGTTCCAGCACTCTGGGTAAAGAACCTTTTTCTAATATCCAACCTAAACCTTCCCTGACACAATTGCAGGCCTTTCCCTTGGGTCCTGTCACTGGTCACCACAGAGAAGAGATCAGTGCCTGCCCCTCCTCTTCAACTCATGAGGAAGTTGTAGACTGCAATGAGGTCTCCCTTCAGGCTCCTCTTCTCCTGGCTCTGTGTAAGTAATAGTAATAAAATTATGCAAAAACTACCATCCCCCATCAGCCCCCTCCAACAAAACCCCCACAAAGAAACAAACAAACAAGCAAAACCCAACCCACAGAAGAATAACCGAAGCAAAACCACCAGCCACCAAACAAGACTAATTTTTGATGTAGCTGTATAAGGATCACAATTAACAGAAATAAATATATCATATTTATTTTATTTTTGGGTGCTGTCTATATCCAAAGTGGAAGATATAGCTAGTATCTCTGATCTTTTACAGAGGCAAAGGTTGTAAACACAACCAAATGTGGAAAAGGAACCTCTCAAAATGACCAGTTTTTCACTTTTACCATATTGAGATTTTATATCAGCAAGCAGTAACTGTTCACTTGATCAATAATTAAAGCAATAGCTTTAATACTGTCATAGTACAGGGATACTTCAGTGGCAGGACATGGTATTTGATAGATTCAAACATCACTGCATTATTTTCGATCATGTAACTTTGTCAGACAGTTTATGAATCTGTAATAATATTTAATATTGACATTATTATCAGGAACGTGGGTTTCAAATTCTGTACATAGAAATACATCACAAACTTTAGATACAGTTTAAATCACCCTTTGAAACCAAGTCTGTATTTTTGGATGGTTCACAGTCAGCAATATCAGTATAATAAGGTATGATGTTGTTCCTAAGAGGAACTTTAACAGTTGAGAGGGTCATACTATCAAGCTCACAAAAGATACCTCTTCTATAGTTAAGTTTTTGACATTTATTCAAATGTATTTTATATTCTTTTCTAAGTAAGTAAAACTATTTTAAAAGGCTAATTCCCCATTATTTTTAGTTTTTAATTTTTTTTTTTAATTCATTCAAATTTATTCTTTATTTTCAAATGTCACTTGCCTATCTCATCTTTCAGAACTCTTACCTATCATGTCACTATAGAAATACAAATTACACTTCTGGAAAGAAAGTAATAAATACTCCCCACCCCAGTCTTCTGAAACACAAAGAAGAGCTATTTTAAAACAAAGTATTTTTAACATAATCTTATTTTTTCTGTTTCTGTTTAGGGATAGTTTTGAGAACATTAGTTCTCAGCTGTACTTAGCTAAAGCTCTGACTCACAGCTGCTATCTATCTGTGTCTTTTTTAATCCAAAAGCTAAGGACTGGATATGGAGGAAAGAAAGAAATTCAGCCATTAAAGCTCAATTCAAAACACTGTGTCCCTGCACTCCAAACTCATATAGCCAGTATAAAGTTACAGAATTCTGATGTGGATGTGAGGAGAAGACAAAAATTAGGAAAAGCGAGTAGCAGCAGGTTTTATACGTAGTGACTTACAAAAGTTAAAAGAGCAACTTTCAAAATCTTCCTTTATATTTCAGTATAAAATATGTTTCTCAATATGCGATATGAAGTTCTGCCTGGAAAAGCACTCTTCTAGTCAAGTTTCCCTTGAAGATTTCACCTCAGTGCTACAAATCTCACTTTCCAAAAGTAGTTTGAGGCAGTGTTCCTTAATCTAACTGTAAAAATTGTTCAATGAGTGGAAGTAGTTGCATTTTTTTTTTCTTCTAAAACCACAGCAGAGACTTTTTTTGCCAGAGAAGCAGAGTGCAGTGGTTGAAGATTCATAGCTGTAATTTTATGTTTCTCCAAAGATCCCACACGTCTTTCAACTCTTAAAGCTTCTTGGAAGTTACAGTGACAGTAGGGCAACTATTCTTTGCATTCAGATACTCAGATCAACACCTTCAAACTTTTTCTCTGCCTTCCTTTCCTCTTCCATTCTCATTTCACCTTCTAGAAGTAATTCTCAGTTGTGAAATGATCTGGAAGAGAACAATAATCCAAATGGCTCAAAAAAGCTGTAGTGATCAAACCCAACATCTTAAACACTGAAATAAGGAAAGCTATTCCCTAATTAGTTCAATGTTGCAAAACAAACAAAACCAAACAAAACAAAAAACCCACCAAACAAACAAATAAACCAAAAGCAACCAAGACCCCTTTGCAGCTTAATGAGAAGGAAGTATCTAAAATTATTCTTCAGACAGGTTTCTTGGAGGACTAGCAGGAAGAGAATTGCTCTCTTACAAGGACATCTATACTTTAACTGTCAAAAGTAGTTTAAAATCTCAGTTCACTTATCTGGCCCATCTCTCTTTCAGACATCTGGATAGTAGTATTAGCCAAAACTCACCTTTCCACTTCCATTGACTCTGGCGTGTCTCCACCATGCCTACCTCTTGCCTCCCAGCCTTGATCTTATCTATTTACTGCTTTTAAGATGGATTTCTGCAGTAAAGCCACAAATAAGACTGACTGCTTAAAAAAAAAAGCCGAGAAAACTGCCAGCATCAGAATTAAGTGTTCAATGACAGTATGTCACTCTCCTTTTTCAAATTTCATGCAGCTTCCACAGGTAATTGCAGAAAACCCTTTCCATCTGCAAGGAAAGCTTTTGTACAGACAAGTTAGTATTAAACCCTTCAAAATCATGAGGACATTATCATATTATTACTGTAGAAATACAATTAATTTAAAATTGGAAATTCTGTTTACAGGGAAAAAAATAATTACAGAAAGCTTGCACAGTGCTGAAAAGAAGGATTTCATAATAACCCTATATCATTCCCAAGGCTGATATAATATATTGGAAGCCTCTATTCCATTTAAGATGATTCAGTGTTTTCAGAGAGCAATGAGCAGGTGAACGTTTCCCTAGAGAAAAGAATTAAAAAGCTCAGAAGAGGGGGCTTAGTTACTTTTCTCTGTCCCTTAGTCTCTTAATCGCAAATCCATGTATGAATGTGTGTGTGTGAATACATGCACACACAAACAAACAGAAGGTCATGTTACTGTATGTCCTACCACTATATGATAAAGTACAATTGACATTTATTAGGTGAAAGCCCTCTTAAATCTCTACTTAAGCCTGCATGTGATTAATATGATTCATTTCTTTGCACATAAAAATACTTAGCAAACCAGTTATCTCTCTTTTACAGAAGTGGCAAACCATTTACCATTCCCTTCTCGGCTGCAATAGCATCTGTAAAAAGCAATGCATCTTTGAGATCGTGGGGTATAAATCTTTTTTGTGATAAGAAACTACATCTTACAGGGCACTACAAGTGTAATAGATCTTTTTGTCTCCTCAAATATCTTTTTTTTTTCTTTCTAAAATAAAAAGTTAGTTTTTGTGCTTACAAAAAATTCAGAATGAGGATATCAGAAAAGCCTTTATTACTGTAATTTATTTCTTTGTCTGCACCACAGATATGGTACAACCGATGTAGTTTAAGCTTCCTTAAATTGATCCACCAAGGTGGATCTTCAGTGGGTGAATGTTTAGAAGCTTACAATGCTCATCTTAAACAATTACTTTTTTTGGAAAAGTCACCTTGAGGCCTATATAGCCTCTTGTGGGAGTCAGGAGACAAAGGTGTCATATGTACTGCCTGGTTTTATTTTGCATAAACAGTGATTACTAGAGCAAACAAAAATCGAAGTGAGACTTTGTAGTGTAGCATTTATGATATTCAAATATTTTCTGTTCTGATGCATTCATCCCCCAGCCTATATTGATACCAGGGTTTGCCCTGGCCCAGGTGCAGCACCTTGCCCTTCATCTTGTTAAACCTCATGAGATTCCCAAGTGTAACACCCCAGTCCTAGCGCCCCAAGCTCAGACAGGAGTTTTACTTTAAAAAAACATACAGGGTTCTTTAACACCTCCAGATAGATAAAGAGAAAAAGCCACATACTTTTCCTGAACAGGTACTTTTACTGATAATTTAGGGTAGAAAATAAGAGAACTTGACAAAATTTCAAACATACAAGCAAAACAAAGCATTCCAACAAAGCACTGACCCAGCACATGACAACCCTCACAACTTAGCAAGATCTAATCCCACCAGTTTTAAGATACTCAAAATATCAAAAACTAGCAAAGCAAGAGAAGAGGAGGGGCAAGAAGAGAGGAGGAGAGACAGATTATTATACTGTCCACTCTGGGGCTCCAGGGCAGGATGAGGGGCAATGTTCTCACTGTTCCTGCCAATCCAAGCTGAATCAGGGGCTCCAGGAGCTGTGGGGTGTTATAGTTTTCCTGGGCTGTTTGTGACTGGCAGCTGCTCCAGGGCTTATCCCTGTGGGCTCCAGGGGCTGCCACAGGGATATGGTGCCACACCACCTCTGTGAGGTTCAACCCATCCCTGCCCCCTCCACACACACCCATGCAAGCTGGTTCCAACCCAACAATGCTTTTAGTAATCCAGTGTCTCACACCAGAGGCCAACATGAATTTGTCCAGATCCCCTCTTTCAAGCATGTCAACTGTACCACTCACCTTGGTGTCATCTGCAAATTTGCTGAGGATGCATTTGAACCCTCTATGTCATTGATGAGGCACTTAACAGTACTCGTCCCAGTACTGATTTTTGAGTTTATGGAGAAAAATTTGAGGTTTTAGGAGAAAAAATATTGTAAACAGAACGTATCTCAAATGAATCAAATTACATAATAGACCAAAATTAATCTGACACCTCTTTAAATTTATTCCCAACACTCAAAGAAGGAAATCACAGCAACTCTCTGGACTGCATGGCTGATTTAGAAAAATATTTGAAAATTATGTGTCTTTTGTTTTTAAAAACAGACTATTTCATTATGTGAAAGGCTAGGGAGACCATCAGTCTCCATAAAAGTCAGAGTCTGTCACTTAAATTAATCTTCTAGTTTTTGTATTTCATACTTTAAGCAAGTCTCTTTCAGAGCTCTCTCAAGGAATAGTCTTCAATAGTGCCATTAATTCAGACATCATCCTTTATCTTCACTCTTTACTGCTGGTATGAGGAACCTTAGAGGCAGACACAGAATAGTTCATGACGTCTGAATAGTGTTTTTTGGAGGCACAATACAACCAAGGTTTGGAAAAATAAACAGAATTGTAAGCAAGAGACAATTTTAGGGAACAAGTCTCAGAATGAGAATCTTTGAGTAACTGGTTTGAGCAGTCAAAAGACTTCAAGAAGAGATGCTGTGGCATATGAACTTGCCATAGAGCCCTTATCTAAGAAAGATAAGGGAAAATTATGTTGAACATTTTCATATGGTTAATTCAGAACAATACAAGGAAAGAGCAATGGAAAAAGAAGTGGGGAAACAGGGATTATTTAATTTGTTTGTTTGATTGACTTGTTTGGTTTTAATTTTAATGTAGTTTAAAAGACTAGTGTGACTACTTAACTAGGCTTCTTCTAACTAAAATTGTGATCTTTACAGAGTAAAATAAGATATATGTGTGATGATATATAGAAAAATTTGCTGCACTGCAACTTGAAAATTGAATTACATAGTCTGTCCCTTTCTTGAATTAATGTTATATTCCATATTTTTTGTTCTGAATACAATGCATATTTACACTTGATTCACTTATGAACTGTATCCATAAACATGCATGAAATGACAATGGCCACACTGGAACATGAAGAAAATTTTATCAGTTATACAGTCAACTAAACATCCAAGTGGAAAATAATGGACTGGGTTTTGGAGACATCTTGTGAAGGGATAAGAACATATCTTCTCTGAACAAGCATGACTAAAAGATCTGCTTGAAGTAATATTGTATTATATTAATCACAGTAAAAAAGGCTATTATAATTTTACTTTTTAATAACTAAATATAATTGATTTAGCAGAGAGATTTTATGAAGTATTAATATTAGCATCTTTATTGCCCTGCTTTCTAAGAGAGTTAATATCATTTGCCAACAGTATTTGTCAGAAGTGTTACTTGAGAAATACATTATACAGTTGCTCTGATGACAAAACCTTTAGGCCCCAAATGCATACCTTGATAGTGCATGTCACAAAAACTAACTTTGACCCCAGCTGTTGACAATTTTTAAGGCATTTGCTGAATTCAGCATCTGCTGTCAGGGAACTGAATGGAAGAATGCCTACCCCTTTTGGAATGAACCACCTCCAAATGCAAAAGGAGGTTCCTCTTTAGATGCAGAAATAGATAGATGCTCTCTGCTTAAAAAGAACATGTCACCACAATGAGTAGAGTTAGCAATTCCAGCTGGTTCCAGGAAGGGATAGCTGTGACCACAGTGTGAAGCACAAACTATATGATTATATGGTTTGTTTGTTAAATAGAAGTGTTTTATAGGGTTATTATCTAGAGAAAGGCAGTTTCATTAGTAAATTCACTTTTATTTCAAGTAAAGAATACTAGATTAAAGACATCTTTTCAAATTCAAGGTGTTGTAGTGAAAACCTAGAGGATTTTCATTTCATTCTAATGCTGTTATCTGCTAGGCATTTCAATTTGCAACTCCCTGCTTCAATTCTATATTATAGATACGCTATACAAAGAAATTATTACTGTGTAATATTTGCAATAAAGAAAAAATAAAGGTAGCATAACTGATCAAAGACATCATCTCTTTCTATTTATTACTGTTATGTATTCTATTAGATTTTTAATTTGAAGATTTGCTTTAAGGGATGTATATAAAGCATATAGCTTTCCTGAACTATGAGGAATAAAAAACCTTCTTTGCTCAAAGTTTTTTCCAGGCACCACTAAAAGCTCCCTACTTTTTTCATCATGAGGTCATAATAGAGTGCATGTTTCTCTGACTAGTGTTGGGGCTGCAGTTTCTGTTATGTCTGGGATGGATCTATTCTCTTTGGCACGTGCAACTGTTTTGAAGACTCAAACCCTTTGTATCAGCATCTGTGCTCTAAATAAAGCTCTCCAGAATGAATACAGGGAGCACACTCCTAGTTCTGTCTTCTACAGGGCTTGGTTTTGGCCAAGGTTTTCTTCTGTTTTAACTATCTGCATTTCATAAGGAAGTTGATTCCTTTTTGGCAATTGTCCTGTAACTCTAACGATTTTCAACCACTTTTCACTTCACTCCTAACTTTATCTAGGAGTAAGCAACTCTGAACTGTAGGTCTTCCTCTAAAGAAGTGGTTAAGTCATGCTGATTGTAAAATAAACCTTAATATTTCCTCAAATAATCAGGAAGAAAGCTTTAAAAGAGCATAAGGATCCAGCATAAGGGTTTTAGGCTTCCTTCTGGGCTGTCTCTTTACTTTTCCCAACAGTAATTGACACAGGTTGCTGTAAAATATTTTGGGATCTTCTGTAGAAAGGTATCAGTAATTACTTATGAAAAAATATATAGGTTTGCTTAAGTCAACCTGTAAGAATTTCTAACATCTAGATGACTCTAGGGATCTTGTATCTAATTATTTGAATGTTTCAGAAGTGCTTTTCTCAGATATCAGTAAGAATTCAAAACATTGACTCATTCTTAGCTACCTCTGATATAGGGAATCAATAACTAATATGTATCATAGAAAACTTATTGATAAGGAACTAAGAGGGAGCTGATATAATGTAACTGATAGAGAACTAACACTAAGAGGGAGNGTTGTGGGGTCTTTTCCGCATGTCACCTCCATGTTTTGGTTTTGTTTTCTTTTTTTTTTCTACTTGTGCTAAGTCAAAGTGATTTTGAGGAGAATATGTTAACCCATGGAAATTCAAATATAAGTGAAAATAAAAAAAGGTAACACATTTTCCAAAATCAATTTATCAATGCACTGTAAATGGAAAAGCAACACTCAAATCCTTTTATTAATATGTGGATATTTTTAAAATATATGTCCCTTTCAAGTGAGACTTTATATAAAAATATACAGAAGTTGTAACTTTGCTATCTGTGATGAGACATTTTTAAAGTTATTTTCTTACCTAGAAATCATGCTTTCTCTTCTGAGCTATGGCTGCACTTATTCCAGATGAATACTATATAAGTAAGTTTATCTCCTATGTTTCTGAGTGCTTTTTTACTCACAGCTGTTATTTTTCTATGCTACATTGTAGATTGTCTCTTTTGCCTTAGTCAGGGTGCAAACCTTCCTTCTTGATAGTCAATGAAGTTCAGTAATAATAACTGGTACTTTTTCCCATTCCTTTTCACTATTGTATCTCCTGGAAGTATTTCCTA
Organism: Sclerurus mexicanus; assembly: GCA_013396755.1. Classification (NCBI taxonomy): domain Eukaryota; kingdom Metazoa; phylum Chordata; class Aves; order Passeriformes; family Furnariidae; genus Sclerurus; species Sclerurus mexicanus. Next base: position 108,073 of record VWZF01005461.1, read on the forward strand.
ATGTCAGCAATTCTTTTTCAATCCTCTCAGTCCAGTCCTGACACTGTTGTTTGCATTTCCGTAATATTCATCATCCATTGATTTTTGCACTAGCATCAGCAACAGTCACATGTTTAATTGAGTGAATGCTGGGAGAACATACTCAGTTATGTCAATCATAATTGGTGATGCTGTAATATTCCACATAATTTTTTTATTTCGGCTTTGAATAACATGATTCTGAAATTGCTTACTGAGGAACAGAAAATGAACATGTTATTTACCATTGAAGAGACTGTTTACCTTGAATTGCTATATTCAAATTCTTCAGATAGGATTATGTGGTATAAAAAATCCCAACATTGAACTGCCTCAACTTTGAAAATAAGGAAGATGAGCCTCTGAATTTTAAAAAAATTCAGTACAGTAACAATCCATGCTTATAATAGTTACTCATTCTTATAATTGTTAGTGACAGTGTTTTTCATTTTTTTCCATACATAGTATATTATGAAGTACAGTTTTAAGAGATATCAAACATATTTACTTTTCTCAGCATGTAAGTAGCACACACTGTGTGGCCCAGTTTAAGTCATATTAATACTTGCTTAGAACTAGTACTTTCCTAACAGTTTATGTCTATTATAAGTGAACTTTCAGAAATATGTAATATTCTTGAAATTACTGATTTTGTTTTCTATTTCTATATGAAAATTTTACTATCAGCAAGGGAGTTTTCTTTTTCTTGAATCAGGTTCTCAGAATTCATTTAAGAATCCTGTAGTTTACCTTGTTTACATTGTTTACAAAAGTAGCTCATTTACAGTCTGGCTGCTTGCATATTCCAGTTGTTCAGGGTTGCCCATTAATCCTACCAAGGGAGGAGATGGCATTTACAGCTGTGCTACAACAACTGTGCAGTACCCTGAGGCAGTCCATAATGCCAAATGATGTGTGTTTATGCTAAAGGACAGAAAAAGCCCACATTGCTGGATAATCCCACATTCCACATGTAGAAAAATAAGGAGCTTAATCTTGTGAGTAACAGAATAATATTGCATTATCTGTGTTCCCTTGAACTTTGGCATGTTTGTGCTACTCATGGTAACTCTGCAAACAGGGTTAGTAAGTGTCAGAGATGTTCCAGTTGCAAAGGATGCATAATTATTTCTGTGGTAGGCTCTAGCTAGGCCTTTTCTCCCCCCACCCATTTCCTTTAGTAGATGTGGATGTTTTAGCTTAACTCAGTGGTGCCTTATAACTTTGATTTCTCTAGCAGCAGCCATAAAGATTTCAAAATACAAAAGTGGTTCTCCAGCATGGTTCATTGGCCACACTAAAGTACACCCACCCTAAAATGATTTTGTATGATGCTTTCAGTGATTGCTCACTTATGATCAGGAAGACATTATGTCATAGGACAGGAAGGAATTTTTCTGATTGAATGAGCTTTTCAATGTAAAATTTATCAGGGTCTGAACAAAAAAGTCCTCAAGAGATTCTTCAGAATTATTATTAAGGTACAAAAATTCTGGTGCCTGTAGTGTGAATTCAGTGATAGAAAAGATGGGTTCATGAGAACAGTTAGTGCTTTAAACAGAACTTTCTTCTTCTTATTTCATACAGACAGCAGCCACCTCCTATATATGCCTCAGACTGAATGAAAGTGTTTTCCAGGAGATGACTTAGCACTTTGGTTTCCTGTACTGTGAATAATAGGCCAAACAAATACTTAATAATTTTCCTCCAAGATCATGGATTCAGGGGGAAAAAGAAAAAGAAAAAACCAAAAAAACTTCATTATTGTTTGATTTACATGCAGACTTGATTTATATACAACTCTCTTATTTATGACAAATTAAGTCTATGTCTCTTCCACTCCCTCTTTCTTGTTTTAAAATACTATTATAAAAAAAGTAAACTCAAATATTTCTACAGGTTAAAACAATTCAGAAAACAGAATTATTTTACTTACAGAAATGAGAAATCAGTCTGACTTTTGAGTGCTAAAAGTTTATGTTGCCTACAGTGAGGATTTTTTCCTGTATGATGTAGTAAGTGGCATAAGAAGTTGAAAACCAATTCTGTGTAATATACAGTGTGTGTTTATGTTATTTATGGTGCTGTAAGTGAAAATTTATTCTGGAAGAGTTATTCAGAAGGTCTAGTTTATACAAAAGGGGTTTTGGGTTGCTGTTTCTGTCAATTTTCTTGGCTGTGTAAGATTAAATAAAGACAAAGTGCACAGTGGAATCTTCAGAGAATTCATTAGGCTGTTTTAATCTCTGGATTTTCTCTTAAAGCCAATATTCGGAATCTGTAGTTCTTACCGCTTCTTATTGCTTCTTCCTCAAACAAACAAGTTCAATAATGCACAAGGGAGTACTTTTATGAACTCTAGAGAATAATTGTGTAAAAATGACAGAATGTTACTCAGAAGTTGTTTTTTTCCCCCCAATTTACTCCTCTCAGAACGCTTCACACAATTACCTCTCCTATAATGACAGGCTGTTTGACAGGCAGAAGGGAAGGCTCCTGGGAGACCTTAGAGCAACTTCCAGTGTATAAGGGGACCTATCAAAAAAAAAAAAAATATTCAGGGGGACTTTTACAAAGTGTAAGGATAGAATCTGGAATATTTACTGCAAGTAGATTAGAGCTTTTCACTTAAGAAACTTTTCCTGCCTAGAAGAAGCACCTTTCCCAAAGACAGTTTTAGGTGTTTTCTCCTTCTGCATTCCAGAGAAACTCTCTGGTATGAGGAAGAAATAAGTTGAGGGCCTCTGCGGCAGGGAGGGCCAGTGATGATAAAAGCCCTGACAAGAACAGAAGGCATGTCTTTCTCAGGCCCAGTGTTCAAAGTACCATTAGGATTAATGTTGTTTTAAGTGTAGTGGTCTTGACTTTGGAAATAATTTTTTCTACAATCACTTTCTGGCATTTTGGGGGTACCTGCATGTTATCTTATTTCACACAAGAGCGTGTAATGATAGGATAAGTGATAATGGCTTTGAACTGAAAGGTGGTAGGTTTAGGTTAGGTGTAAGGAAGGAATTCTTTATTGTGAGGGTGGTGAGGCACTGGAACAGGTTGCCCAAAGAAACTGTGGATGCCCCATTCCTGGAAGACTTCATGGCCAGGTTGGATGGGTCCTTGAGTCACCTGATCTAGTGGAAGGTGTCCTTGCCCATGGCAAAGGGGTTGGAACTAGATGATATTTAAAGTCCCTTCCAACACTAGACATTCTATGACTACTATGTAGTAGTATGCATGTAGTTACTACTATGTATGTAGTGTTAGCACTATGTACTAATTCTATGAATTATTCACATCCCATTATTGACATACCAAAAAATGGTGAAACGAGAAGTCAAAAGGGTAATATTTTAAAACATTGTTGCCTAAAGTTATGATGGTCAACTAAATTTTTGTGCAAGAACAAATGCAAGTACCTGGTAAACTACTATTTCTCTGTGACGTACTGCTGGGTTTTGTGATTTGTTTTTAGGGGTTTTTTTCTGGCAAAGAAGAAACACCAATACAGATATACATGAACATAAAACAGATTGGGGTTTTTTTGGCTTTTATAAAAACAATATTTAGGATGTCCTTAAGTTTCCTACTATGCTGGTAAATGCCTTTCTTTTGTGGCCCTCTCACTACTAACTGAGATATAAGATAGTTTCCTGAAAGTTACTACTGTTTCTTAAAGTATATGTCCAGTACCAAGCTGGAAAAAGAGAATTCAGGAATCGATCCATCTCAATCACATTATCAGGACCACAGATATTAATCAGTTAGAGTATAAGGTGTGCTAACATTCAGAGATAACTGGACAGGCCAGAGAAATGAGCAGAGGGGGATCTTGTAAAGTTCAGTAAAGGGAAGGGCAAAGTCCTCTGTACTGCAGAGGGGTAACTCTGAACAAACCAGTGCTTGGTGGGGGCCAAGCAGCTGGTCATGGTTAACAAGCTGAGCATGAGTAAGCAACCTACCCTTGCCACAAAGAATTCCAATGGTATCCTGAGCTCCATTAGGAAGAACATTGCCAGAGATCAAATCATGGACCTTCTTGTCCTCCTCAGCACTGGTGAGACACATCAAGAATTCTAGGTCCTGTTCCAGGCTCCCCGGTGCAAGAAATGTATGGATGTACTTGCACAAGCCCAGCAAAGGGCAACAAACACGATAAGAATCTGGACCCTTTCATATGAAGAGAGGCTGAGAGGTAGGGTGCTTTCAACTGGATTATGAACAGGTATTTCAAGTATCTGATTAGAGGAAATAAAGATCAGGGAGCCAGACTCTACTCAATAGTGATCACTGGTAGAATAAGAGGTAAGGGGAACAAATTGACACGTATCAAATTCAATCTAAATGCTACACAAAATATTTTTTTTTTACCTTGAGGGTAGTCAAACACTGGAACAAGTTGCCTCAAGAGACTGTTGAACCTTCTGTTTGACAATATTCAAAACACAACTGAACACAGACCTGGGCAATCTGCTCTAGCTGACCTTGAGCAGAGGGGTGAAACTAGATGATATCCAGAGGTCCTTTCCAACCTCAATTATTCACTGATTTAAATATTAGTATTATAAATTAACCTGGTGAACATTGTAGGAAAACATTAACAGAGAAATATACTCAAACACATTATTTTGTTGAATAACTACAGGTTAGTACATTATAAAGGAACAGTGATAGATTTATACACTGTACTTTGAGAGAACCTGGAAGATTATTTCTATCTAATGATCAAAAAATTACCACAAACCAATATTTCATTGTTCCCATATGTTCCTGGCAAGAATTAGATTGAGACTATATGATGATTCAAGGTAAACATTTTCTAACTCCATGCTTCTATCAGGCAGTGTGACATGCACCAATGAGCTTCAATTGCTCGTAAATTCATATCTGTGAACCAAAATTAAAAAAAAAAAAACAACCACAAAACCAAAACCATTTCACCCTTATTGATAAGTTATTTGCACAGCTTTGCTGTTTCTAATTACCCAACCACAACATTCCCCAAATGAGTGATGATTGCACAAGTTAATTCTATAATCAGTCTACATTGACTTGACAGAAGAAAAGTGTGCTGGTTTAAAGGTAAACCGGCAGGAGAAATGAATCCAACTCAAAAGAGATTACAAATCAGAGTTACAATTTACTAAAATGATTACAATAAGTACAATGATATAGAGAAAAACTGGTTTTAACTCACAAACGAACAGATGTATAACCCAGCACTCTGACACTTGAACAGAATGGTGTTCATTAAGGTCCTGTGCTGACCACCACGTGGTCCCACTGAGCACAAAAGAAAAGGAAAGGAAAACCTGTTGGTGAGGATGATGGTCAAAGTCTGATCAAGAGTGGCAGTCAAAGTCCTGTTGAGGTTCTGGTCTTCCTCTGGATCCAAGAAGTGGTACCAGAACTCTCAAAACCCAAAGATTATATATGCTTAGGTTCAGGTGGGAATGCCCAGTACCTCCCCCAAGGTGGGGAGTTTCACAATGGGTGATTTAATGCTTGAGTCACGGGATATTTTGGAATCTTTAATGGTCTCGGTCGTTAAAACTGCCTATTGTGCCAGTTCCTAATGGCCCATTAGCAGACAGGACCCCTCAGCCTGGGTGTGAAGGTACTAATATCTCCCTTGAGGGGAGTTATTATAGCTGTCACTGGTGTGAAGACAGAAACATTCCCGTGCTTCACAGGGTCCTTTAACAACGAGCTTGTAGCCTGAGGGGTCAGGTGTGCCCTGGGAAGCTGCTTCAAATGATCCATTATTAATAGTTCATCAGAAATGACATCGAGGGTATAGAATGTACAGTTTTGGTTACACCCACATAAACTAGTCCTGGCCACCGTAACTAGGACTAAAGGATGGATTAATTCACTGTAAATAATAATTAAAAAGAAAGTCTTATCTACATTTGCTGTTAGTATCACCTACAAAATCCCTTGTGTCACTTGAGATTTCACTAAAAGTCACACATCCTGAGTGACTACAGAATAATTCTGTAGAGGAAATGGTCAGTGGTCTCTGACCTCGTCTGTGTCAAATATTGAAACAAATGTACATTAGTAATAATAACTGTCTACTTGTTTCACCTTGCCAAATGCCACTTGAATTATTACTATGGTCCTCAAAGTAAAGAATTTTAACTTGGTGTTTCCTAGGGGAAAAAAAATTATCTATTCTTTGTTCGGCCTTCACAAATAGAAGCACAGCATTTGTCTTTTCATTGGTAACATTAAGTCTGTCTGATCTGAGTGATAAAAAGCAGAGATTATCTATTCCTGTCTGTCATTTTTGGCAAACTTGTGAACTTTTCATAAAACCAGAAAGATAAATCACAGTAGCTATTATTGTCTTTGTCTTAATCTCTCTAATGGATCAGTGTAATTTTTGGTTTGCTCTAGTAGGTCAGGGAGGTCATCACTGTAGGAGAACAGTCTTGCCTACTTACTGAATGCTAAATACTGGTCTCTCACACAAATCCAGATAAAGACTTTTCACAGGGGATTAAGCTACTGGCAAAGCAAAGGAGTATTGTGGATCTACTCAGCTGTTGTTAACAGACTTCTCTGACATTTAACAGTCCCTCCAAGGTAGGGGCTAGGGCCTTGTACTTTAGGGAGAGCATTCCTGATCCTAATTCTAAAACTATTCAATGTGAGTTTACAAATGCTTAATTACAAAACTGACATGACACTGAAACATCTCACCATTATACTGCCTGTAGTTTCTGATCAAGAAAGATAGGAGAATTGCAATGCTACTTATGGATAAAGTTAAAAATGTAAGTGCAGATGAAAACAGCTATGACAATATAGGAAATATCCATTGTTTAAATATTATCTGTATAATATGTGTCAACTCCTCCTTTCAAATGAGGAGAGGAGAAGAGAGAAGAGGAGAAGAGAAATATTTCTCCAGGAAAAGCTAAAAACTGATGTGGGTATAGCAATGAACCATAACATAAATGACAAATGTGGAGCGGGGGGAAAGCATGGAAAAATTCTGATATTTTACACTGAACAAAAGGTGGGGAAATGCCTTTCCTATCCTTAATAGGCAAACTGCTATTCCTAGGGGGCAAACTACTAGAATAATACTTTTTACTAAATCGAAATATGTTTCCAATATTAGTGATCAGAGAAAGGTTCAAAACAAGACCCTCAAGAACTTAAATTTCCAGGAGTTTCTCATTTAGGCAGGAAGAATAAGGGAGATGACTTGTTTCTCTCTCCTCTCAAAATGATAAAGATTTTGACCTAAAGGCATAAAAAATGCAGAAGTACAAGAAAGACAGAGAGAGAAATGGTGGAATGTTAATGAAGACAGATATAAAGAAAAAAATTACTTTTAATAAGAAGAAAAGAAACAAAATACAAAAATAAAATTCTGGTGCATTGCAGGTAACAGGTCTGACCAGCTGTCTTTAATTCTGTTGGTTTTATCTTTCTTTTTTTTGTTTTATTCCCTTCTTCTCACTCCCTCCCAGCATCTCAGCTTTTTTTTATTCCTTTACATTTGATCTTCATATCCTGAAGAACAATATGCTGCAAGCCTCTTTCTTTGCATTTCCTCATAAGAGGAAATCTACCACCTTCTTCATTCCATATGCATGTCATTCTGTCTAAGCAAAATCTCTCTCAGATGGATTTAATCTAAGAGATTATAAACATCAGATGGAGAAATAGGAAGCTATTTCAGCCTGACCTTTCAGACCAAATGTGATCACATTACAGTTTGATTGAATAGGTTTTAATCAGCTTTGGCAGTATTGAAATTTAAGTTCTTATGTAATTGAATAACATTTCAGCTGATTTAACCAAAAAAACCAAACCAGAACAAAAAACAAACAACAAACCAACAAGAATATGCTCAGGTAGACAACGAATGCTCTTTTTAAAATTTGTTGCAAGTCCAAAAAAAAATTGAAAGGAAAAATCCAATATTGTAGGCTTTTACACTGTTTACAGTGTATAATGTTTGTCTACACTAATAAATATAAAAATCACATTATGAGAAGGAAATGTTAAAATAATTTTCTGTTCACCTGAAAATATTTATTAGATACATACACACTGTCACCTTAAGGAAAAGTTCAACAGTCAGAGTACTTAACTCTAAACTTTCAAGCGTACAGCTACACTTTTCCACAATTGCCTAAATAGTGCAGGTTATTTATATGATTCCTACATATGTACAAACATAGTTTGTTTGGACATTGTTTGATGGATCAGTCTGATACATAATTGAAATAGATTCTAAATGCATAAAAACAGTTTTTCAGGCTTAATTGTATACAAGCAAACAAAACATCAAAAAGAACTACCATTTTTCTCAATGGTCCAATATAATTAGGAATTTTATTTTTTCTGAGATCTTCATGGTTTTTCCAGATTACCTCTCCTTCATTGTGTAATGCACATGTATTCAAAGAGTTTAAGGCAATGACAATTTTCTTCAAGATTTCTATGCAGGTAGGATTTTATGCCAAGAATAGAAAAGGTGTCTTTGAGGTCTGAAGCCATGGAAATATAACACTGGAAATATATTCAAGGACTAAAAGAGATTTCCAGAATAATAATAACCTGTTGTATAATACATATACACACACACACACACACACCCTCCATGGAAATCAAATATGTTGGCATGTCTATAATTTCATATTATTGTATGCCCTTTGCATTTCAAGAAAGTTCAAATCAGTCCATTAACTTTGATTATGGTGACATGTCTTATTTACTGTCATGAAATAAGTAAATTCTTTTTCTTTTCAAAACAATTAGCTGGGAGGGTCATATTACTGTGAAAAATGGGGAAAGTGGGGAAAATGAGCCATTTTTTTTCTTATTCTCTAGTGTAATTTTCAAGGTCCCTGCCTCTTTATTTCTGGAAAATGATGAAAATATCAGGAAAAAACCCAAAACCCCTCAAAACCCAAAGCAAATCAACAGAAAACCAACTAAAACCCAACAATTCCATTGCTTGATTTAGCATTTTGGTCCTTTTCATGAAGGTTTTTAATCAAAAAACCCTGAAAATCATAAACCAATTTGTCTTCAAAATTTATTACTGAGGGAAAATATTGCAAGACAATTACTAAACAGCTTGGGAAAAGGATGCAGAAATTATTTTTTTTCTCCAGATAAACCCAGTCCATTTACAACATTTCTATTTGTTCCCATATTTACTAATTCTGTGTGAAATCATCCATGTAATATTTTAAGTTGCCTCTTGGGATATAATGTCTTTAGGAATACCAAATTCAAAAGTCAACAATGAGGTAGTCAGTAACAGAAAGTTTACTTACCTTATGTGAATATGACTAAGGCTTTACCCTTCTTGTTTCTAACTGCTGCCTACTTGTCAAAGATCTGAAGGAGTTTTTTGCCCATTGTGAAAAACAAAAAGGGTATTTGGGGCCATTGACCAAAGCACACTAGACAGGATAAAAGACTGAAATGGACATAATAATTACCAAATCTCAATTCTTGTAATTGCAGGTTAGCCTCTTTGCACAGAGATTCTAAGTCAGAAACTATACAATGCTTTCAGCTATATAGCTGCAGTAATTTTTACCTATTTCTTTCTTCTTGTGGGGTTTTATCTATAACTAATGTGCAAATTTTCCAGCCCTTATATCTAGTTTTGCGTCAATGTAGTCAGTACATGGGGACAAAACCACTTATTAATCGTGCCAAATTTCCGGTGTAAATTATCCTTAAATTGTTAAATAAAAATATGAATGTGAAATTTCAAGCAGAAAGTGGAAAAAAAAGGTTTTTAAAATAAAAAAAAATAACTCAATTTTCAGAAATACTGTTTTGTTACTGGCAGATTTGGATATTTCACGTGGAGGCAGGACTGTGACTAAGCATGGATATGAAAACTGAAGAGAATTAGAAGGATGTCCTGGTAATTTTGCATCTAAAGTGATGAGCAAGTGCACAGAAGACTTATACTCTCTCTAATGCAGTGAACATTACTATAAAGCCCAGTGACCCCCATGGGCTGACAGGCTGAGCATTGAATAATCCACTGATGTGCTCTTTGCACTGGTCAGCAGGGTAATGTTTCTCCTTCTCTTCTATTGACATCTGTGCTGCACCTCTACACCTACTTTTGCCAGTAGGTCAAAAAAGCTTGCCGTAGGCCTTTGTGCTGCACTGAGAATTAATCTCCCAACTAAGAAAATAGAGTATGTACTAAAACAAAGTCTGAAGTCGATATTTTTGTTTTCTAAGCTCTCCCAGCATAGACATAGGTGGGAGGCTGATATCATCTGTCAGTTTTCCCTCTTCCTTTAGAAAAAGTGCAGGATGGGGGGCAGAGTGGTGAGCAAAAGTGGGGAAAAGCTTTTCTGCCATGTTAGTGGTTCATTTTTATTTCATAACTGAAAGAAAGTTCATGTTATCAAATCTTCATCAAAGAGCACATTTATAATGTGGCCATGGCATGATTGGATTTTTTAAACAGAAATTAATAATAAATAAAGCACAGTTTAAGTAGCAGAAATAGTGTATCCTGTGGTTTGCCTTGGTCATCTTACATCCCTGTAATTTTTCATTGGTCAAACAGAAGTGGACTGAACATTTTTTAATAATATGAAATATCAAAGGTGTGTATTGCTGTGAAAAAAACCCAAGACCTTAGTTTTCATGCCCAGGAATGCAAAATGAAATCAAACAATATCAAATCAGATTTGACTCACCTAATCCTTTCACAAGTAAGCAACTTCTGGTCTCTAACTTTCTCAGTGGACTGAGTATATTTGTATTGAAGAAAGTCTGCGGTACACACATAAATTCAGAGGAATTACATTTTCCTTCTTTCTGTTCTCCCTGACTTTTATATCTGAAATGCTTGTCTGTTATGACCCACCCCTGAAGGCAAGGGTAACTCAGATTCTTGTTGGTAGATTCCTTGGGGCATATTAGAGTGAAACAACACTGAATGACCCTTGTTTATATATCTAGAGTTTATTTTAGAATAATTTGTTTGCAGTGGAAAGGAGGTTATTTATCTTTTTGTTACTATGTATAGAAATATAGCAAAAGCACAAAATTCACATTTAAGGAAATGTATAAGGAAAAGAAAGAAAGAAAGGATAAGAGTGGAAAAATAGTGGAGAGAAAATATATCAGCACTCCTGGATCCAGTGCTGAGACTTGACTGTTGCAATTCAGATGCCCCTTGGTGGAAGGAAGTGATGGTCACAGTCTTGAACCATAGGGGGTGGGGGAAGCACATGAAACACAAAGTTTAATGGGTTAATACAGGCTTAGGTTTATGTGAGAATGCTCAGGTACCTCCCATGGCAGGGTGAGTTTTACACTGTATGTTGCAACACTGTGGATCATGCACATTCCTCTGGTGGAAAGCCCCAGAAATGAGTCTGGGGCCGCTTCAGGGGTCTTTGATGGTTTATGATACCTTCTAAGACAGGGCAGCTGCCTCTCACATCTGCATAGTTGAGACAATTTTGCTCCATCAGAAAGGATGAATACTTTCAGGCCTAGGTGTGAATGCCCCACTACCTCCCCTGGAGGGGAGGGGGAAGGAGCAGTTTTTCAACTGAGCCAGTTGTATAAAATAGGACATTGGCCTAATAAAAAGTACTATCCCACCTCACAGGATCTGCTTCTTATTGGTCTTTTCCCTTATCGGTCTCTCAAAATTCAGCTTGCAGCCTCTGGTGGTGGGTTCACATGTCCTCTTCATGGTGCAGATCATCAGCAAAGCACCCAGCTACTTTTGCAAAAGGGCTGATTGTTTGAATCATTAACCATAAATATTTGAGTCTATCACATTGTCTTTACACAGCAAAAGCAAGTATATAAAGGAAAACCAGACAGTGACTTCAGTTCCAATTTTATACTTCAACATTTTTGTGAAAACTGCATTCCTGCTCTAGTCAAAAAATCAAAACTAAAATCAGAATTACAATGGATCCCTAAAGTATCGTATCATCACATTAATTTACAAACTTTGTTTCCTCTTTGAAAGTCTCCATGGACCACTTCACTCTTCAACTCTGTACTCCTAAAAGTAACAGGTAATCTTTAAATTGTAGAAAGTATCTTCACTGCAAATCAGTCTTGAGTTCAGATTGCTACTGCTATTCAAAACTACTGCCAGATAGTTTCATTTCTCTGTACTTGACTCATCAAACTTAAAATGCAGACAATAATACTTTTTCTCACTCAGACAACTGTCATGAAGTTCCATACATTTACGCTTGGGAATTGTTGCACTAAATTCTCTTGATCTTGTTTTGAAATGTAAAATAGCTGAGAAAATAAGATGTGAGGGAAAGACAAGTCATTGAGAATCTAAGTTTCTTACATTTTCCTAAAATGAAAGTAATAAACACAGAATAGCTGAGAGTTGTGTTTATACTTAGGTCAAGCTCTACAAAAATGCTGTTTTTTTCCTGGAAACAGAAAACTACCACATATTTGTGTAAAGCAAGAGTGGACATACTTAAACTTTTCAAAAGAAAAATACTTATCAGCCCTGCTTTTCAGGTGTGTGGCTGGATTGAACATGGTACAATACCAAAAATATTAATGAAAAGAAAAACAAAAACAGGCTGCTTTAGTTGAACTGCTCTTTCCCATTTCTTTTCAAAGGAGTTTTATTTCAGACTTGCTCTTGCTCCCTCACAAAGGCTGAAAGGAGCAGTCTGTGAGCTTGCTAAGCTCATCCAGTCAAAGAAGACTGCTCTTTTGGTTCTAGCTGTCATGAGTTGACATTTGAAAAACAGCAAACCTCAGGAAGGTTGCAAAAGGCTGTTTTAACATGACAATAATAACACTTCAAGCATAAATTTGTTCTTTTTTCTTTTTTTTCTTGCTGTTTCTGTATATCTTTTATTTAACATGAGTTAAAACCTTCATTACTACCAAAATCAGAGAGCAATCTGCTTAGTTGTACAGCCCTCTTACTTATTTCAAATCTGTAAATATAATCCACATCCATTCTATGATGAAAATAAAAAGGGAAGAAAAATAATATATTTTGAACCTCAGCTATTAATTACTAAGTACTAATTGCAAAGTAATGAAAACTGGAGCAGTAACATGTCAGACAGCTGCTTTAAGTCAGGGACTCTCATACGGTGTCATGATTAAAGCTTTGCCCCACTGATTCAACAGGAATTAAATTAAAGGCAATGCAACTGCATATAGTGATAGCATCCAAAATTTGAATTAAAAAGATCCCTAAACTGGAAATGCTACTAAAATAACTTTTCTTGGGTTTTTTTTAGTCTGAGAATTATTTAATTCTGTGGTAACACAGGAATTTCTTTTTACTATACTTCTGCATCCTAATGTGCACTATGGTCTTTCCTAAAATCAGCCACATAACAGTACTTCTGACACCTTACTTTTCATCCATGCTCAACATACTTTGTGTTTAAGAGAAAAAATCAACTGACTCACCACTAGGATTTTTAACTATTTCCAGACAGAAGAATTAATATCAGATCTACCAATTTACCTGTGTGTCTATTTAGAGACAATTTTTCCAGAATCCTCCTCTTCAAATTATTTTTGTTTGGATTCTGTTTTATTCTATGGAAAAAAAAGAGAATGTATCAATATGAAATTGTGAAGAATATGATACAAAAAGTTCAGTTTACTGAAAAGCAAAGGTAAGAGTGAGGATTTGTGCAGAGCTGCTTTGAATTTAAAACCAAGAGTCATATTTAATTTCAGCTTACAGAGAAAAGCAAATTAAATCGATTTTTTTTTTTTTTGGCAAAGAGTCCTTTATATTCTCTTACCAGACACGACATTTCTCTGAAGCTGCATAGTACCTTTTAGGTTGGTCATTTCTCCTTCGTTCCATGGTTCAGTTATACCGCTTTAGAATAAAAGCTTTGTAGGAATTTATATAATAAATAAATACTTGGTGACATTAAAACCGCTGAAATAACTCACTCATAAACATTTTGTGTAATAAGAAAAGAAAGTCTCCTTCTTTTTTTAAAAAACAGCTGTGGATACTTGGCCACATTATGCCATGTTTCCTTAGGAAAATAAAATAAAATAAAAAAAGCCATTAAAAAAACGCTTTCAAATATTTCTGCCTAAACTGCAGTTGAAACTGATATTTGCATAGAAAGTACTACAATAATAATAATTGAAAAAATAATGGGACACCCAAAAGGAGCATTTATTTGCCTGATTACCCATATAATACCTACAAATATCTGTGCTTCTGTATATGTACAGACATAACTCATTTATTAGTGTGTTTTAATTCTCTACTTCCTCCAATGGATATTAGGACTGCTGTCAACTTCAGAGATTTGCTCTTTAGCCCAAGCAGCAGTGGTAGGCTAAGTAAGCAGTCACCCTGCAAATCTGAATACCAAGATCAACCTATATATTTCTATCCTGCGGGTGCAAATTAGCAGGTTTTGAAAATTTAAAGTTATATGGGAAGCTATAAAGCACTATAAATCTCCCAGCCTTTTTGTACACATCTCAGGATCTCCTATATTATTTTCAATATTCCCCCTCTCCTTCCCTATTTGAGAAATGTTTCAGAGTAAATTTTTCTCAGGATATGAGTTGTCATTTTCTGGATTGGTAAAGTAATTTCAGTTCTCCCACCTCTGTGTTGAGTCAACAGTCTTAGAAGCAATTGTTAGTTGCTAAAATGTATAATACCTTTCTACACAATATGTAGAACTCCCTTGTGGTAGAAATCTTGTGAAGTGCTTCACTATATTTCTTCTTCCTTTATATAGTGATTTTCATGTTATTATGTTGTTATTAGCTATCTACTTTAAATCTTGATGGTCTAAGGATCTGAATATCTCAGCTTAAATACTTAGGATACTTTTTTTCTGTTTTTGTAATTTCCGTTATAATTGGATCCTTGTTATTTTCAGACCACTTATTTATTCTGAGCATTAACTCCAAGTTGTGTTGCTTCTCTCAGTAAGCTCACACATACTGATATACATATAACAGAATTTTTGAAGTATTTTAAATTGCATTTGCTTAATGGGCATAACTAAAAAGTCTATGATCATTCAAAACCTCCCAGGGCCAAGATGATTTTGTATGAAAACAGGTTTCTCTGAAATTTTGAGTGGGATTTCATTGTAATTCAGAAACAAGTCTTTCTTTTGCTGAAATGAGATTTTTTAAGTCTGCTTTAGATATGCTGGGACTGCTTTTTTTCAATGTCCTAATATTCCCATTGATGCTATTCTCTTGGCCCTGAAGGCCAAGTAGATTTTAAAGAAGACACTGAGAAATGTCCAATCAGGGATCTGATAAACCTACTGGTAAACCGCTTACAGCTGTCATCAGCTATTTGTAGTGCTGTTTTATCCCACTGCTTCTTGACATTCAGTAAAATATCCTTGTTTTGGGACATATTGCTCAACATTGCTTGTTGTTGGATACTTGATTTTTAAGACAGAAAGGAATAATACAAATAGAAAGGTATTTCTGTGTCATATATCGCTACATTCATTTTTTTTGGTTGCTTCTGAATTCATACCTGTTTTTAACATCTAGCTACCTTGCATCTATTTAATTATTTTACTTGAAAATTCCTCTTTTCAAGTGTGTGTATACACACCTGCTTTAGATACTGCTTAATGCAGAAATACTTCACTTGAGAGAACAAAAAATAAGTAAATTAGGAGGAATGTATGGTTGTATGTACAATATATTAAAGTTTTTATGGACCATTGGTTTCTGACTGCCCAATGTGGTTCATTAACCTTTAAGGTGCAGGTTGTGCAATTCACATAGGTAAATAAAATACCAAAATACAATTTCAAGCTGGCTTTTGCTCTTAAGTATGCAAATAACTGGAACAAATTTATTTTTTAACTCTAAACTTATTTTTGCTAACCACAGAGAGTAAGTTATCATAACTACTAAGTTCCCAGCATGACTACTACATATCTTAGCAAGTGTTTAGAAGGTTTTTTACAATCAGACCTAAAAAATTAATATGTTGCAATTTTTATCATATAGAAGTGTAATTTAATTTTTCAAGGGTAGTTTTGTTTAAAAAATCATACAAAGCTCAGTAATATAACAATATATAACAAACATTAACTTACTCTTTTTTTCACTTTTACTGCATTCTCACAGAAGACAGAAAGTGTGTGACATGCCTTGAAGATGCCTGCAGAGAGAATTGACAAATGCTGTGAAATGGAAAAGAGACACTCAGAATCATAAGTGGACTAACTTATAAATGTCTATTGTTATGAGAATAGCGGAAACAAAATAACAAACAGAATTTGTATTAAAAAAAAAAAACCACTCAAAACCCCAAAACAAGAAGATTAATACTTCACAGTATGGAACAGTGTGTGAGAGAATAAAATCCATTTTCCTCCAGTATGGCTGTGTTTGTTCTTCCAGATTTTTTCAATCTATCAAATTTGCATAATATCACATAACAGTCAGAATTTGCAAACAATGCAAGTCTTATTCCAGGGTGGATGAAATGTGATTACTTAGGTATCAGCCCTTTGGAAATGGTTCAAATAATGTAGTTTCAAATATTCTCTTTCTCTTACCTTTATGAAGTATATATCTACAAAAATAGAACAGAGTGCAGTACGTTCTGCATGGTTGCATGATTTGACTTCAGACCCAATTCTTAAATATCAATTTTGTAAAAGATACCACAAAACAACTTCTGTAGGTAAACAGGACTTTTTCTCTTTATTTGTGAATGCTTTAATGAATTTACATTTGCAGTATTATTAGACTATGGAGAAAATGTAACTCTTCAGCTGCTATGACTCCAAACGCAACATCAGCGTATTCCAAATTCCCTCCTTTGAACGTGGAGCTTGTGAACAAAACAAATGATTAGTCTTTCTCGCCACTGCTCTAATGAGAAATCCCTTAAGTTCATTTTCAAGGCCTACACTGTCTACATCCTTGGATTTGGCCTGCAGTAAAATTTAGCTGTGCATATATCTGATAACTGTCTTGAGAGCCTCAGCTGATGTTAAAAGATGACATAAAAAAAATTTGTTGAGATTTAGTCAGGGTTACTAGAAGACACTAGACATCTTGAGGTAGAAAACTTCATTGCACTACCAGAAAATAAGCTGGTCAACATTTCGTTTATATTATAGTGAGTTTGCAGCACTGAAGATGTTGCTACATATTTGTCTTACTGCACTAGAAAATGGCTCTCAGCCACCTGTTTCACACAGATAGACAGAACAGAGAGAGAAAACAAGTTGCAGCAATAACTTGTATTGTTTCTGGAAATCTCGTGTTATGATTTTTTCATCTTACTAACTAGCCTTCCAGGACTGCATCCGGACTGTGGTGGCTGACTGAAAAAGATGGAGAATGAAGCAACAATTAAATGGTCTGAAGCCATCAGTTGGAGATGTGATACATGAGAAGCTCTATATTTGGGTTTACACTCAACAAACAGAGCAATTTCTGCTTTTCTCCTGAAGAAAATTGTCATGCTTCCAAGTATACTTGTCATTGATTTTCATTTCAGAAAGAAATATAATCTTGGCCTCCATGAGTGTAAAGCCATGAAATCAGAATAAAGCCATGAAGTCAGAAGGTTGAGGAGAATTTGTTATGTTATATATAGAGAACCTCTATTTGAACTTTGGAAAATAGCTTGCATTTTATATTACTATGCATACAGTAATATAACCACAGCTTAAAAGAATAAGTATGTCCCAAACATCTACAGCCTTCTAAAATCACTTATCTATTCAGAGAGGAGATATTTAACTGAAAAGTTTTCACGCTTGAGTACACAGTCTGAATAAAGACTGATACTGAAACATGAGGAATAATATTTTTATGAGACCAGCTTAATTTTGACATGATCCAAGTGGAAGAAACTATCAGCTTCAGTAGCTTTGAATCAATTTCATGTTTTTATTTTAAAAGTGAGAGAATTTCTGAAAAAATCCACAGGAAAAGTGAGGTGTATGCTGTTTCAACTGGTGCAAGCCACAGGAAAGTTGACCATTTCGAAGTCTGTACATTGGCAAGAGGTGTGAATGACTATAAGCCTGTGATAATGGCATCACAGAGAGATGGAGCAACATTAACTATCCTTGGATCAAGTTTTGCTAAAAAAGAAAGAACAGGGAGACTGTAGAGAAGATAAACACTCCAACATGTAAAATTCTGATGAGATATGAAGGAAAAGCTTACATAAAAAGTGTTCAATTTTCCACCTTTATTAACTGAAACAAATGCCAAAAACTGGACACTGTATTCAAATAAGGAACTTCCAGAGATGCTTTCACAGCTTTTAAAACCAAAATGCACCTTCAGGATCATATAGTTAGCTTAATTACTTATTACATGCTGCAGCACCTTATCTAGAAGTTTCTATATGAAGCTTATAATTTTTTTAAGCTGTAGTTCATTACTCTTTAAAAATATCTATAGTATGTTCCAAAGTAACTGTTCCAATGGTTAATTGTCCTATCTGCCAAAAATCTCCAATTTATGTCTATTTATATGGCATCTTACTTCCATTTCCAACCTGTCAATGTCACTGAGCCTTTTGTCTAGATAAAAAAAGTCATCACTATCAGAAATGTTTTCCCAGTACATCTCTGGGGACCATGATCAAATTAGCTATGATAGTGATATTATTTGGTTCAGAAAAAAAGCAGTTGGGCACCTTCATGTCTAATTTTCACACACATTTCCCTGACACTGAATTGTTACTGTTGTATTCAGCCTCTTGTCCACAGAGTGGGTTCTGGTAACAGCATTACAGTAACAGTCTTACTCATATATAGATAGCACAATTTTGCTCTGACAATATTCTAACTAGCTTGGAACTACTTATTGATAGCCATTTTTCATTTAATCAAAGCAGATAATTAATTATTGATGCCTACAAGTATGGCATTGCATTTAGAGATTCTTGAGTGTTAAAATTCTTTTTTTTTTTTTCCCAGCCTTTACAATTAAATATCTCAAATTACCTCAGGAACTGATCTCTCTCAGGTAATGTTCCACCATTTTTAGAAGCCATAGTCCCCTATTTTCTTCTAGATTTCTGGGGAAGACATCAAGTACAATCAATATATTTCCAAGTGATATACTACTGAAATTTTAAATTAAATGTGATCTGCCAGTTAAAGTGTGTTGTTGCACTCCCTCCAATAGAGGCTATACTGATAAGCCATGTATGAATTTTATTGACACCTCTGGGTTTTTTATGCTAACTTCCTGAGACACTTACAATTCTCCTGCTGGGCATTCTCAGAAAAATATCAAATTTGACAGTGATGAACCACTCAGTCACTATCATATGTCTGAGTATTCTGAGGATTCACACATAGCTCATTCTTTTCATACAAGGATTTAATGACAGCAGCATATGCTGAGAATGGCTACCAGGTTTGAGATTAGGAGTGTTCAGCAGCTACTACTCTCTTGAAAACCAAAGAGGAGCTGGAAAGAGAATTGGGAATATTGTTCAAGCCTGGACTATTAATTTAATTGTGAGCAAGTACAAATTTAAAACCATAAATAGAATATACAACTAAATTGCACGAGTATACAAGTCTAGTGAGTGAATTCTGGGGCTGAAGTTTTGATTGTACACACTGAAAGACTCTATTATATTCTAGCTTAGCTTAAGAGCTTTTCCCCAGCTTTCTCTAAAACGAATCCCATGAATGATTTGAAGGAGTTCTGCTCAGGGAGCCATTCACCATAGAGAGTATGGATGACTGAATACTTTATGTTTTCATTCACTTGTCCTCAAGTACCACTGTAACACACCTAATAACTATCCCATCCCCCTCCCCCACAACTCCGCCTCATGCCATATCCTTGGCAAATGGAAGAGAAATTAAAAATGTATCATATCTTAGAAGCATACCTACAATGTACTGCTTGTTCTGGAAAAGTGAATTGGTTCCAGGTGATCACTGCTTTCTACAGCTAAAACTTTCTGCCTCACCAAAGGAGCAATGATAATTTAAATAGTACCTTAGTAAATCGTGCAACAAGCTTCTATTCCACTTGCACTTCTTGGTTTCTTGGATCCTCCTGCTAAAGTGGAATTCAGGTCACAGGTGGTCAGCTTCAAGGATTTTTTGCAGTTTGAATTTGTAATAAGAGACTGGCTTTCACTGCACTCTGGTGAATATTCCTGCAGTACTGTGCACTCCAAGTGCAACACTTCAGACGGCTATGCTTCAGCAGAAGCAGCATGTAACATTTCAGAAGTAATGGCAATGGACATCTCTGAGAGTCTGGGCAGAAAATGGCATAGCATAACATCTAATATACAAGCAGATTTCTAATATACAGGCAGATAGGACCCACAACCCCCACACAGCAGGCTGCAGAAGACATGGCAAAAGAGTGTCATGACTTCAGTGACTTTCTTACAGTATAAAGTGTGCATGTCGATCCCTTCTCAGACCCAAAAGTATAGTTCTGCCAAGCTGAGCTTGTCTTTGGATGTGGACCTGCCCTCAGAGTCAGTTCTTAACATTTGGGAGACATTCACCAAAATGTGCTGAGATCATTCCTCCAGGCAGCCTGCTCAAGGTATTGTCTACTAAGGAAACCCTATTACCTCACAGGTAATCTTGCCTTTGGGATGGTTGCAGATCCCTAAAGGATGTGTCTCCAGATCATAGCAAGGACAGTTATATATCCATTACACTATTTTCCTTTGTTGAAAGTGCCACAGCCAGTGTACACCACTGCAAACACAGAGCTGAAACCCCAGACTGTGCTCAGTAGTACAAGGCTAGATACTGGAAAGTTCCCCAGATGATAAGGAAGGGGATCAGCTATTTGTGTACCATGTAACAGTTTCTTTTCTGCCCTCTCCCCCATGAATCAGATGTGTTAACTTATGTATTTTCTATTTCTTTATAATTAATAGGGATTTGACTGATTGCCAACTAACCAGTGCTGATGATGTTGATGTCTGGGCTGATCCTCAGACATCCAGATGCATACTTCAGGAGTTCCTGACCCATGTAAAATGTGAGTGTTCTCAAAATGGTCACAATGATTTTCAGCCAGAGCAGTAAGATGACTCTGTTAAAGTCAAGAGTGCCACTAGCAGAGTGAAGTGACACACTCACAATGAAAGGTGATATGCAACCTTAGGAGAATATATGTTGCCTTTGCAGAGCAGAAAAGAGGTTCAAAGATTCTGCTATCAGATGTGGTGCTAGTGTTGGACATCCATGAATCTTGTCTGCTAGTATGGCGGTCTACTAGGTCTTCCTAAATTATCTGGTATGAGCCTTTATAAAGACAAGCCATCATGTGGGATACAGTAAGGAGATGTGTATGACAGCAAAGGTGTCAAAGTGGTTGAGGAGTGCACACTGAAGAGCAGCCCTCATTGACTTGGAAAATGTCACTTCACTCACGAGCAGTCATTTTGCCAGTTTTTGCAACAATCATGGAAGTGCTGATCTCAAACTGATTCCATGTTGACCAACTAAAGTCAGGCCTAATGGAGCTCCAGTGCACAGTAAAAACCTCTCTTCCTGTAATTTGAACTGCATGCAGGGTGTCAGCCTAACATCAGCCTAACATCAAAGTTAGTCATCTGCTTCTGAAAACCCCTTTGGTGAATGCCTCCATGTCTGCTCCACAGGATTGTGGTCTCCTGCGACTAAAAGCTCCTTCCATGTTAAAAGTCTGAAGTAGGTTTCAAATAAGAGCTTTTCAACCAATGTTGTTGTTCTTAACCACCTCCCTGGCAGTAATCTTGCCAACATCCTACAGTTCCTGAGAGAAGTCATTTTCACCTGCTCTTCTGTCCACAGTAGGTAGTGGTCTTCTGGGTTCCACCATAAAGGAGGCCAATGAACAGGCCAGAAGTAGCATCAAAAACTGTCTCTGTCATGAATATTGGCAGAAAATGTAACGGTGACAAAAATGAAAGAAGTGACAAAAAAACCAGAACTACCAGTACCAATCTGCTATGCAAGGAGATAAATGGAGAATAACAAGGCATTATCTTCTTTGTGGGTGCTGACTGTTATCTGCATTCTGCATAAAAGCTGCATATGGTGCAACCTTCTGCCCACATGCATACAAAGCCTATGCAAGCCATAAATGCAACCAGGCAACTTTGGAGGAAAGGAAAGTGAAAGAGATCTGGTGGGTATGAGTTCAACTCCCTCACTGGGCCTCAGGAGTCAAGTATCCTTTTTGTGCCTATTTTAGTAAGCAGTATAAGCCTAGACAGAGCTTCTTTTGCCAAAAACAGTAAACAAAGGGTTTCTTCTGTAAGGAATAAACCCTTATAATTACTGTAGAAATTACTCTGAGGTCAAGTTGCTTGCTTATCTTTGTGTAAAATAATGACAGGACAGTTGGGCAGTAAGAAGACAGAAAAATTACATAACATTCTAGTGGTTAGGATGTTCACAACAAAGGAGAACAATTTAAAACTGTGATATAAAATTTTCATTATATAAAACATGTACATAGTTTAGGAAGCAGTCATATATCACCCAACCCTTACTGCAATCACTTCTTCTCCAAGCAGGATATAAAAATAAAACACCAATTTTCAGGGTTTTGAAAAATATGCTGAAAACTATGTTAAAAAATACCATAAACTCCACACTGGCACTATTTTAGTGAAATCTAAGGCATTTTCCAATGGTGTTGGGTAGAACTTCGATGTGCCAGAGGATTTCAGACATTGCTGAGATAAACAGTACCTATTACCTTATTCAAGGCAGCTAACCATTCAGACTTAAAGCTTTTCTGATTTCTATTCCACAGTGACTGACCGGTACTTTTGCTCTCAATAGAGAGCTTAGTTGCTTTATTCAGATCTGCTGGAGTCATGATGTTACCCAGGTGCCTAAATACTAAGTGAATAGAGACCTATGTCCCATTTCCTTGATATTACTGGGTATCAACTCTATCAGCTTGTAGGTATTACATGTTTTTTTAAAACTGACACATTCATTAGCTTTTCCTTTTCTATATGTTTTTAAATAACAACATAGAATATTTATGTAATATTTCTAGGGCTTGTGCATTTTTGCTTAGCCATTTTAGCACTTTTAGTTTACTATTGCGGATTTTACATTTATTTGTACTCATTTCTTTATTGAGATATTTATTTATTTATTTATTGAGAACATTTATTTGTTCTCAGTAAATTTATAAAATTATTTCTTAATATTCTTAACTCTAAAAGACATATATAGTCTGTGGTGCTGCTACAATGTTACATATTTTTTTTCCTCTTCTGATTGCTTCTCCTCTTTCTGTGTATTATATGTTGGAGTTTTTAAAAATTATTCTTATTGCCATTTTCACATCTCCCTATAACCGAGGTCAATATTTTACTGAAGTTGTCTTTCATGACCACAAAATTGTGGGAGGCTTTGACATTTCATAAAGTATTCTTAAATAATTCCCAGTCATATTTCATGCTTTTATGTTCAGTATTTCCTCCCACTTGATTTCACCCATAACTGTTTTCAACACCGTAAAATTACCCTTTTCAAAGAATCAGGTTTATGTTTTAACTGGCCAGAATATTGCTTTGCTACTATTCATTTTCAGTTTGAACTCAATCCATTGTCTTAGAAGACTGCCTGCCCTTTAGCAGAGATCGAAGCCGTAGAGAGTGAGCAAGTACTCTTTAAAATGAGGTAATGTGTAATATTTCATATACTGTGTTTATAGTGTGAGATAGTTCTTAGGGGCATGTTCTTTCAGTCACCACAGAACATTATTGCACACAGTCATCAGTTAAAAATTTGTTTGGAATAAGTATATTGTCAAAAGGAATAGATTTTGAATATGTAAACATGAAGTGTACTGCTAAGAAGTATTTTTATTTAAATGCTGTCTAAATCACACAATTGATTAATGCGTTTCAATTAGGAAATCCTGAACACCCTGAATTGATCCTACAAAATGTAATAACATTTGTGGATCTTTTTAAAATTATTGTGTCCTGAGGTTTTACACAGGGCATAGGAAGTGGGAAGTGTGTGCATGAATAAGACAAAATTTAAATAATTTATTCATTCAAATATTTACATTTCTTTTGCCCAAGGTTCTTTCAGCTTTAAAATCTCACCTTAGAGCTCTGTCTATACATTTTGAATAAAAAATATTTTTAGTATCTGACCTCTTTATCGCCATTCACTTCCTGTTCTTTTGGTTCTTGAATAATGTTAATGCAAGTCTGAAATCTTCTATTCAGAAAAATGTAAAATGGAAACCCAGCACTAACTCAGTTCTTGGGAACACATGGTAGGAGACCCTGCACCTTGCTAGGCCCTGCACCTCAAGATAAACTATTAGCACACAGCCAATTAGCAGAAGGCTAAACGATTTTCTGGTCCTTTTCTGGTCCTTTTGGTGAGTGGGTAACCAAGATAGTGAAGTGATGCTTAGAGTTTGGAGCTGAAATTAGTGATGTTCCTGAAAATCAGGGAAAGTTAAGAGATATCAGAATCAGCCTCTCTATCTTGCTGCTATATGCAGACTGATTAGTTTATTGGATGTGAAGATTCAGTTAGCAGTTGGGTTTGAAACCCTAAACTTAGCAGGGAAAGACGTTCCTAAGAGGAAACTGCTATGTAAATTGACTCTTCATTCATCCAGTCTATTTCCTTACTTGTTTAGAAACCATTCCACATTACAAGTCCACCATCCTTAACTAGCATCTCCATCTCCAGCTATAGACCACGACCCTAATCTTAGTCCTTAACCATTGCCTCCCACCCTGCTGCAAGCAAGGTGCACCAGCAGTACAACTTTGCTGTGCTGATTTACAGGCCCCTGGGGTCCTGTGAACCACTGTAAGGCTCATTCTGGTAGGTGAGAAGTGAAAGAGGAAGACTGCAGTGGAAAAGTATCAGACAGGGCCCATTAAGCAGGATGGTTTCTGTTATGCAATTGTATCAGGTTCTGCAAGGTGAAATGCTGGGTCCTGCCCAGGGATTGCAAGGGCAATGGCTAATGGCATCTCATGATGGCAACTCATAGTGCAGGAAAACATCTAGAAGCTCTCAAGGATTAAAAGACTTACTTTTCTTTCTTAGGATACTCTTCCTTAAGAGCATGCTGCAAGCGGATAAAGAAGGCAGATTAGGAAGACAAAGAGAACAAAATACCTGACAATTCATTAACTTTTCCAGTCATGAATAAGTGCTTAAAATTACTATGTGTGGAAGGCAGCAATATCTGAATCTGGAGCATCACACTGTATCTGAGCTGCAACAGTGACAATGGTACTACAGGTGGCAGAAAAGTACAGGAGAGTCCCCCATTGACAGGTCCTTGAGCCTCCTTCTATTAACTTCTGTGATTGCCACTGCTCTGCAGGACACAGATTTCCCACTGTCTCTGCATATGGATCATTAAGGACAGTTTTGATGTCAAAGGACCTGAGACCATTAGCTTTTTTCCCTTTTTTCCTCCATTTCAAAGACTGAACATGTCTAACATCTCTTCACCAACCACCACCAATAAACTTTATACAAAGCTAATCATAATTTAAAAAAAAAAAAAAAGGTATGTTTGCAGTTGAAACCTTTTTTCCCTAAAAAGAGCTGTACAGGCATAGGTAAATGTACCTGATTAAATCTGCACAGGGCATACACCAGATTTCTCATGCTCACATAGGTTGGTTTATAGAATAGATTTGCTTACATCATCTAATCTCAGCTTTATAGAATTGTTTAAATTAGGCATGTAGTCTAATTGGAAGCAGGCCTTAAGCGCTATGCGTTGTAGGCTGTTGTTTTGTCACCTTCTAATTATATTCACTTATCCTTAACAAAATTATTTCAAGGTTTGCTATCATAATTCATTTTCATGCTGTAAGGATAATTTTACAGAATTTGACCATTTCTAATAATTCAGAAGCTATTACAAGATTTATCCTAATTAAATGTATGCCAATGGAAATGAACAAAAATACAACTTGAATTTATGTATTGAATTATGAGTCATAATTAAAATAAATTTTCAAACTGAGTTATACTTGTGTCTGAACATACACAAACACTTGGGAATGACAATTTCAAAGAGAAACTTTATTTTAAATGTGCAAGTGGAAATGTTATACTTCATAGTGTAGCTCCTAGTGTATAGAAAAAGGAAGAGGCTGGTGAATATTGTTATCTCTTGATGTTGTCTGAAGAGACATCTAGATCAAGACAGGATGCTTTTGAAATCTTTGCCAATAGCAATGCTTAGAGAGTTGAAAGAAATCTGTATTATTTTTATGTATTTTGTTATCACTGATCCTTGTATGATTACCATTAAACCTCAAAAGTATTCTTGTGGGTTTACACATACACAAGCACAAGAAACTTACTTTTCCAGTCTCCACTGCTCACATATACATAAAAGAGCTTCTGTTCTCTTTATTGTTTACCTTGCATATGTATGAAAGCTCTACATTCAGTGAAACCAAATTCTTGCATTTGTTTTGGAAAGGCATCTGAGTAGCTAAACTATTACATCAAAACTCAAAACTGACTTTTTCCTTTTAAAAACTTCAAGTCCTTTCAAAAATGAACAAAATGTATATTTCAGAGATAAATTAATAGGAATTTTGATATGAGCAATGACAAACAAAGAAAAACGTCTATCAAACACAAATCAGAATGACTACAAGTGAGTCTGATTCCATGATAGCAGTTTAAAAGAAAAGGTGGGAAAGAAGAGGGCAGAGAGAAAAAGAGTTTTATAAAGGTGATTTTAATTGAAGTTCTAAAAGAAGGCTTTTGTACAAAGGTGTTACAAAGAGTAAACAGTACTGAACTGTGTAAGAAATGAAACTTGAAATAATTGTTTTGCCTTTTAAAATGTTAATTAAAATGTTAATGAAGAGTTATAAGTTGATTGTGTTTCAATAATGTCAAATCCTGACATTATGTTTTGTGTATACTTGAAAAATAAATAAAAGCCGGTTCCAAAATCTGAACCTAGAATTCTAATTCAAAGCAGCTTATTGTTAGATAATTCAATACACCAAGAATGAAAAAACTAAATCAAAACCTGTTGGCAATGCGTGAGCTGGTAATAAAAATAATATTTTTATTCTCCCACTGTTCTGAGATATTGAAAGAAGTAAACACATAATTTTATCACTAACAGAGTATGGCAGAACACGCATATATGAATAGTGCAACTGACTAGAAAAATGCCATTTTATATAGTCACAACCTGAGACTTTAATTCTTGCTTTTTTGAATAAAAGAATTTCTTACAATAATTCATTTCCAAGCATACAATTCAGTGGAGCTGGAAACAAGAAACATGATTTGTGTTCCTTTGCAGATTATTAGCATTTATTGTAAGCCTAAAAAGTATTCAGTTGGAAAAATAAACAATCCTCTTCTTTCCAAATATATTTTGAATTGTGCCTTTATTGCTACCACGAGTGCAGTGCAAAGGAATTCCCTTCATTTTACAGTAAAAAAACCCCATAATTTTAAATTAGGCCAAAACTCCCGAAGGGACTCCAAACCAGCTTCTCAAAGTAGGTATGCACTGTGCTTCCATTTTATCAATTTGCAAACAGAGAGTAGTCACTGATGTAAGAAAATGACAGCCACTAATGACTGATAAATGCTATAATTATTCTATAATCTTTGTGAAACTAAGATAGAAAGCTTGCAATTTTATGCACAAATTACAGAAAAAAAAATTTAGACTAATTTGAGGCCAATGAAAATGTTTTTTTGAAAATAAGCTGTAATGGAAACAAATTAATCTGCTTCCAGTAGTTCTTACAGTAAGCAGACTATGCACTTGTTTTTTTAAGGAGAAACAGAGTCCTGTATAGAATGCTGAAAGAAAGCTGAAAAAATAATAAAACTATAAAGAGAGGAGTTTCAGAAAATAATTATTTTTGTGATTAATGTTTTAAAAAGAAAATTATAAAAGCTATTCCATATATCAAATGTACTCCTAATGACAGCTGGGAAAGTTCTTTTGAAGATCTCTTCCTCTGATACACTCCTAACACCAACATGTTAAAGCATATAGTTCTTTAATTTGTACCTGTCCTTCAGTCACACACAATGCTGGATACATAGCAAAAATATCAGAAAGATTGAATTCATTCTTGATCCCTTGAGAGTTGCCTCAGATAAAATGCTAGAGACAGAAGCAATGATGAAGCACGGGCTATCTTTCAATTTATACTATTCTTTGCTGGTTTTTGTTTATGCCTTACTGTTCAGATTGCACAATATTTTCTCAACAACTCAACAGCCAAAATTCAGTCAATAACTTTTAGAACACAGAAAGCAGGAGTTTCTGAATATTTCATGCAAAGGCAGGAAAATAAATTCTCTTTCCCTTACCTTCTCACTTGCAGTTACTTTTTTTTCCCCCTAATCTTAACATGCTGTCATTGACAGCTGTCTGAAAAATTAGCAGGAACTTCCATGGTTCCAAAAAAATTCATGTAGCTTTCTAAAAGGACTTGCATGATTCAAAATGTGCTTCTTTATGGCTGAACCCACATATTATAAACACACTTCCTCGCTTCTCCAGCCTTCTTTTCCTTTGCACCATGATGCACAGATCAGCAGTAATCATAACCTTTACTTTTGCATAATGCTGATTGCAATACTGCATTTGTCATAGTTTAAGCCCAGCTAACAACTAAGCACCACATAGACACTTGCCTTGCTCACTCCTTCTCAGCGAGAGTGGGTGAAAGAATTGAAAGGGTAAAGTGAGAAAACTCATGGGCTACGAACATTTTAGTACTTTAATGATAATAATCTTATTGTAACAAAAAGGAAAATAATAGATAAAGAAAACTCAAGAAAAACAAGTGACATGAATGAAAAGAATTGCTCACCACCAAAGAGCCTATGCCAGCCGGTCCCCAAGCTCCAATTGTGTTACCATTCCCTAGTTAGTTATGAAACAGAACACGGAAAAAATTGTTTTGCTGCTAAAAGCTAGTAATATATATTGTACAGTTGCTAGCAAAAATATAATAATTACATTATCTTCATGTATTATTTTTGAGGGGTTCATCTATACTTGCTATAGTAGGAATGTAAAATTAATATATACACAAAAACTGATGAAGGATATGTATTGTATAATTTTAAAACCATTTTTCAAGAATAGATATAACTTTTCATTGTTTTTTATATCTTCTGAATTCTTGGTGGCTTCCTGGTGAAGAAATATTTGCAACATGCAGCTTTAGACACCAATTTAGGCACCAAACTCAGACACAGAGTGTAACTCATGAGATGCTCTGTGGAGTCAGTGGAAGGAGGAAGGATCCTCTAGAAGACAGCTGAGAGCAGACACCTGACAGTGGTGCTCAAGTGACCTCTGAATGAAAATTTCTCCCTCTCTCTCCACCATTTATCACAACAGCAATATGACATGCTGGCAAAAGTATGTAAGCCAACAAATATGAATTTCTCTCCTAATATCTTATTTTAAGATTTTTTGCCTATAATTCTTTTATTTCACTGCCCACAATTCTGAATATTCTCTTTAACCCTCCTTGTGGGGAGGAAAACAAAAGCACAATGGTATGCAGGTATTAAATATTTTAATGTCAGTTTTTTGTACTCTTATCCAATTATTTATATTCCCCTTTTACTCAATTCCCTACAAGTAAATTCTAACCCACTCATTACTAATTACAAGTGTGCTACATGATTTATGTATATAAAATGTGAATGTATTAAGTGTTCCTAAGGAAAAAGAAAGAGAAAGAATAGAAGGGGAGGCGAAGGGAACTGAGGAGAGGGAAAGGAATACAGAGAGAGTGGGTGGTGGGGGAAAGGCAGAAAAAGGGAGAGGGAGACAGCTGGTGACATGATGCAGCTGAACACTAGATGTTGGAGTCTATTTGACAACAAGCAGAACACCAGACAACAACTGGAAGCTTTCCAGTTGCCCAAAGGCCACAGATCCTAATTTCTACATTCAGGAATCAGCATGCTTGCTTCAATTCTATCATGGTCTGATTACTTAGCTGGAAAGCACTATAATGTTAACAACTTTTCTTCACTTGGTACACAGAAAAATTTGTATACTACATTTGTAGGGCCTGGCAAGGATTGCTTAATACCATGTTATGTGACAGTCTGTTTAGTTATTCTCATCCATGATTGTTATTGACCTATCAGGTAAACAACAGCTTTTCTGTAGAGTAGAAATGTACTAGGCAAGGGGGAAATCTTTTAAAATTAATGGGGTTTAAACTTTCACATGTAAGCTATATATTTGAAGGGACCGATTCTTTGGCATGTAATCTGAAATTGTGTAAGCAGGCTTGTTTTTTATTAGGGAGTAGATATTTTTGTAGCTCTTTCATAATATATGTACATATAAGGATCAAGTAAGGCATTCCAAAACTAGGACTCAAAACAATTTAAAGAAATGAAGTCCAGGTTGTGTAAGGAAGGCTAATTTTTTTTCTTTCATAGCTATCATAACTAAAGCATATGAACCCATTAAAAAAAAAAAAAGAGGAAGAAATAAAAGAAAAAATGGTATGTAGAAAATATCACTATGTATCAAGAACTTTCTAAAGCTACTCAGAAAATCCAAGAGTCCAAAGAATTTTACAGGAGATTTAGTCCATGGAATTTACTCTGCAAAATGAAAACACTTGCAGAAGGGAAATATTTTTAAGATTCAGAGAAGGTAAATAATTGCTATGCTTTAAATATACATTTTAATCAAACATTTTACAAGCTCCAAAAATTGTCTGATAAAGTCTGGGATATCTCCCCAGATCTGTACAGACTATATTCAATCAACCAACCTCCACTGTAGGTCTACTCTCTCCTTTACCTTTAGCAAATAAAAATAACCTAAACACATTAAAAAGTTATTTGGAGAAATATTATTTTGCATCATATAAGAAATATACCAATTCTAAGCCAGTGAGGAATGAAAAAAAAAATCATGAGTATGCATATATATATATTTTATTAGCATTTCTGAGGGGAAATGGAATCTTCTCCCTTCAAAGACATCATTATCACATTTGAGCAAAATTGAATTTTGAATGAGACCTTTATTTACAACCTACGAGAACTTTTTAGTCATTTACAACCTCCAAGCAGTACATAGGGATGAATTGTTTGATGCCGACCCTTCATATATAAGTAATTAATTCAACAATTAATTTTCTGCATTCCACAGTTCATGCTCAGGAACAGATATCTTTCTCTATTCTTAAAGCTAGTCTGTCAGCTAAAAACATTAATGGCATTTCATGCCATTCTTTTATTTCTCTTATGAAGGTTTTTGATAAGAGAAAGTCAAGAGAAGATTTATTCTCTCAGCCTGCTCATAAAATATATTTGAAACAACAATTTAGATTCTCTGAAGACATAAACCATTAATGAATGCAATCCATTTCTTGGTGGAAAGTATAAAAGTCCATTTAAAATATATAATGAATTTTTTCAGGTAAGTAAGAGAAGTCAAACTCAAGTTTCCAGGCAATTACAGGTAATCAAATATTCCCACTCTAGATTCTCAAAGAGCAATGAAGATAAAGTATTCTGTAAAACATGCCATCAGAGCTTTCATGATAGGAGGATGATTATAAAGCTCTTCTTTTAACCTTAGAAATCAGTCAGATAAATACAGTGGAAATCTTTGCCCCAGACTTCTGAATGATACATTGCACTTGCTACACACAAGTTCTCTGACTCACAGTCAGAGACCATGGGTCTAAAAAGGTAAAGCATAATGAGCCCTACTTTATGCAACTTCTAGTGCATTTTGAGGATAATAATAATAATCTGCAAACCTTGTGTCTGAACCTTAGAAAAGTCACAGTTTGAGGCAATGAATTTATATTGAAGAGTCCAAAATAGAAAGAAAAAAAAAGTAAGGCCTTCACTAATAATTTTCTTTTAATGAGGTACAGCTCCCAACCCTAACAACTTGGAGGAACTGTTTACTTGGAGGGAATCACTGTCCCTGGAGGTATTTAAGAAGAGACTGGATGGGGCACTTAGTACCATGGTCTAGTAGACAAGGTGGTGTTGGGTCAAAGGTTGGCCTCAATGATCTCAGAGGTATTTTCTAACCTGGTTGATCTTGTGATCTTGTGATTATTTAAAGAGAAAACTGCAAGCTATCCTGGATAAAACTTTTATTTATATTCTAGAAAACATAGATCAATTACAGTTTTCCTGGCAAAGCTATTTCTTCCTTCCTGTTCTGGATTGTCATTGTCAAATAAAGCCATTACAGGCCAAATTCACCTCACCTGCTAGAAGCTCCTTTGGTATCTCTCCTACCTGGCAATAGCTTGTAAAAACATTTTGGAACCAATCCTCTGATACTGTATTTTCCATGAGCACTTGCAAAGAAGTGTTGGATGTGCTGCTTGCCCTCCCTTTTTCTCCCAATCAGTAGCCCTGGCCCATCTGGGAAGACAATAGCAAACTACTGGAGAGCTGTACCCTCTGCTTCTCAAGGCGTATTTCTTCATTTTGGTATTAAGATCACAACTTCTAGAACCTTATGGGTATTCTTCTTTCTTTTAACTCCTTGCACCTTTCAGGGAATAAAGATTCATCAGAGTTTTTGATACCTTGCCTAGAGATTTCAAGTTTTTAAAAAAAAACAAACAACTACCCTCATGATTCTCTTCAATCTTATCTACTTTGCCTCCTACCTCCTCACCTTGAATATTGTGCGCAGTTTTGTGCACTGCAATATCAGACAGATATTAAACCCTTAGAGAGCATCCAAAGGAAGGCAACAAAAATGGTGAAAGGCCTTGAGGGAAAACTGTATGAGGGGCAGCTGAGAGCACTTGGTTTGTTCAGCCTGGAGAAGAGGAGTCTGAGGGGAGACCTCATTGCAATCTACAACTTCCTCATGAGGGGAAGAGGAGGGGTGACCAATAACAGAATCACTTCTCTGTGGTGACCAGTGACAGAATTCAAGAGAATGGCCTGAAGTTGTGTCAGGGGAGGATTAGGTTGGATATCAGAGAAAGGTTTTTCACCCAGAGGGTGGTTGGCCACTGGAACAGGCTCTCCAGGGAAGTGGTCACAGCACGAAGCCTGACAGAGATCAAGAAACATTTGGACAATACTCAGGCATGTGGTGGATAGTCCTGTGCAGGGTTAGGAGTTGGACTCGATGATCCTTGTAAGTCCCTTTCAACTTGGCATATTCTGTGATTCTTTGAACTGAAAGGGGAATGGTACTACTGGTGATAACCACGACTGATGACTTCTGACATACCTCTTTCAGATCTTTGCCCTTAACTAGAGAGGACAATCAACCTCTAGCCACAGTATTTAAGCACATCACTTGACCATCATTCTGTTGAGTAAGTTCTTTAAATGTGTTAAAGAGATCATTTTAAGATACTGAAATTGTACCACAGCATTGTCTTTAACTGATACTGATTATACAGTTCTCTTGACATAGAAAACCTGTTGGAAAGACAGTTATATTCCCCATGTCAAAAAATGCATTGAAAATATGGATATAATTTATCAGGTTTTATGGCTATTATTCATCTGGAAAAACTAAAAATAGGGGGGAAAAGCAATTAAGAAGAAGAAGGTTTAAAAATTTTACAAAGCAACAGACTTGAAAGCTCATGTTTATTGAAAATCTTGTTGTCCCACTGTTTTGTCAATAAAGGTAACTGGCTGGAAAATTTTCTCTCCCAGACATCTTCCCACCTTTCTCTTCGAACTGTGATTGATGAAATATTTAGAGAATGGAAATTCTGGGTTCCCTCACTTTCTAAAACTTTATGACAAATATGAAACCTTTCTTGAGATCAGCATCTCATTTTTCAATTTGCATGAAAAGGCTGAGAGATAAGATTTACTGACAATCAGCCAACTCAAATTGTATCTGAATTCAGGCACTTGGAATAAAAGTATTTGATGGTATAAGACTTTAGGAATCATATTGGATCAAGATTTAATAAAATGATTACAAAAGAGCTTTTAATTCTGATAGAATAAGCTTACGTCATGTGACATTTATCTAAGTACATTTGAAATCATCCCCAGGAACAGCTAATAAAGAGATGTTTTGTTTTAATTTGCATAATCCTTCCTGTGCTATGACTTTTAATCGAGAAAACGGATAGTGCAGTACAATCCGCAAGAAGGGAGATGATGATAGAATTGTCCCCTGGAATTTCTGCAGCAATGGTTGTGTTTTGTCACAGAATGTTTGTAAGTTTGATTTTGTTTGTAAGTTGATGAGATTTTTTTTCTATAAACTCAAGGGGTTTTATCTAATTTGGAACATATTTCATAAGACAAACTCTGCTACATTATTTTATAACACAATTTTAGGTTAGTTCAGAATTATTTATAAAGAATCAGAACTTCAAAAGCAGTGGAGACTTGAACGAAAGGCTGGGGAATCCACAGTATAACTCATTAAAAGAATTAAGAAACACTAGTTAGTGCTTATTTCAGAGCCATAATTTCAAACCAACAGGAGTAATATTCCAAGTTCAAATGCAGTCAATTAGACCAAAATATGTTCATTTATTAAAGCAAATATTTATCCAATAAAACACTCCTTAATATTTAAATAAGTTTCTCTGATTCTGCTTACCACATCTCCTAGTGGAAAATGTCTTACATTTGTTCTTGACTTTCATATCTGCATTTACATTAACAATATATATATTTTTAAACAAAATTTCTAAATACCACTAACTGTGATTTAGTAACTAAAATGCATAACTTTCATAACTGTTCAACTTGATTTTTACCTGTCCCCTTCTTTTAAGATATTTATGGTTTAATTATGTTTGAAATCCCAAAGACATCAATCTAAAAGAACCAATGGACTACAGCTTAATAGACCAAAAACTGTCAGATAAAAGCAAACAGTTTTATTTTTCATACAGTAGTCATGAGAATTTTTGGCACAAAGGTCCTTTGTTTTAATTTAGAAGGCAGATTTTCATCACAGAAGTGTTATATTGAACATAGAAAGCAATACAGCAATCCTGCCTGTGTTTCTAATCTCTGATGTGCTTTCTCTTTTGTCACGTAGAGTCAAATTGCATCAGCCTTTCCATGAATCTCATTGTTTGCCTCCTAACTCAGCAGCATTGTTCTGCTCCTTGTAAGGCTATCCAAATGCTCACCCTGAAGGTGCTCCCTCACAATGATTTATGCAAGTGTCTTTTCCCTGATTCTGCAAGGATTTGTAAGGAAGAGGAGGACCAACCTACAGAGAGCATGCTGCAGGCGGAGAGCCCTTCTCTATACATCCTCTGGGTGCATTCAGAACCTTATAAAAATCTGCTTTAGGTTTTTAATTACTTATATCAAAGGCCCAAGTTTTCCATCAGAGACATATGAAACATTCAAGAAAACCCTTTGAAAATGGTGGCAAGGGAAAAGGTAGATGAAGCACAGCTTTCATAGGGTGTTCTTCCTACCAGCTGTGAACTATGATGTATGTCAGTGGAATAACTTTAATTTCAATGTGTGGTAATTTCATATGGACTCACAGAGTGAAATTTTAGCCTCATTTAAATTTTGTTTTAAATTTCAGTGAATACTGAAGACAAAGTATTTGACCTGTTACATTATGACTTTAAGATGTAATGTGATCAGTAGGGCAATATAAATCAGTAGAGAAATAAAACAGTGTAGAGTTAGGTGATTATATTCACACAGACTTATTTAGATCCATTTACAAAAGCAGGGTCCTGAAATAAAATGCAAATACATTTTGGTTAAGGAAAAGCACCAAATATAGGGTGCCTGTTTGACAATTTATTTAAGTTCAGGCTGTTTGACCTAGTATGACTCGGGCATAATAAATAAATAATTTGTAATTTACTATAGATGTGCTCTTGTATCTTACATAATACTTAAGTGCATATCAAAAAAAGTGAAAGAGATAAACATATTAAATTCCATTGTTATATAATGCTTCAACAGCAATAAAAAAAATGTGCCCACAGTCATTTTATACTCAGCATAGGCAAATTATACATTTGTATTATTTTACATTCCTATACCTACAGACTTAGATAATCTTTCCACTTCAACAACTAATCATTTTAAATATTATTTATGAATAGTACCACTAAATAATTTTAAGAAGTTAGTCTGCTGTAAATCCATCTAATTGGTTATTTGAGATGAAACATTTATTGAGTTATGGTAAGGGTCCTTCAACTTTGGCATTACACCAGAAGATGTTCTTCAAAATATCTTTATAACCACTATTTTTCTGTCCCAGATTATGAAAAAAGTTAAGTATATCTAAGCCTGAGAAATTATTGGAAGAGTACAGAGTGTCAAGTGTTTAGAGATGAAAAGCTGTGGTGCTGTCTTGGTAGTTGACAATGAGTTGAGCTATGCAGGATAATGTA
This sequence comes from Sclerurus mexicanus, assembly GCA_013396755.1. Classification (NCBI taxonomy): domain Eukaryota; kingdom Metazoa; phylum Chordata; class Aves; order Passeriformes; family Furnariidae; genus Sclerurus; species Sclerurus mexicanus. Next base: position 144,458 of record VWZF01005461.1, read on the forward strand.
CATGTGTGCAGCTGCTGCCAAAGCCATCCTTTGCCATCCTCTTTGTTGAGGCTTAGCAGGTCTGCATTGCTTAGTAATGTTACAAGAATTGTTAGATAGCAGCAGCAAAGAGAAACAACAGCAACCTTCCAAAAGGAATCACCACATGGATGCCATTACAAAAAGATGTCCACTTTATGAGACAATGTATATTAGTAAGATTCATCTAAGGTCAAAGGAGGGATAGTCACATATGCTGAAGGAAGAAGAAACATTACAGATAATAAGAAATGCCATCACTACTATGCCTCTGGGACTAGAAAATGAACAGTACTGTAAGATTTTCAGTTTAGGAATGTTTCCTTTTTCTGCTTGTACAGTATCTATCACATTTCTGGCAAGTACTGAAATATGAATAAGGAAAAACTCCTGCCTATGTTAAAAGCTCAATTCATATTGAAAACAGCAATTGCTTCCCCAGGTCAGATAAGACAGCAGATCATGCAATTGAATTGACAGTATGCTAAATTTCATACCTAAGAATCTTGGTTTATTTGAAATAAAACAAATACTCAGACTCCTATAATCCTAGTTTTAGAGAAAATATTGCAAATATGAGTCAATTTACACGAAAAATTGAAAAGCAAGAAGGCAAATATAACAGCAAATTACAGCACAAGCTGTAACAAAACAAAACAAAAAATACTGTCATTTTGCTAACTTAGCTTGTTCTTTAGGGGATCTGGCTCACAAATGCTGAATACTTGGGGCTGGCTATGTTGTATGTCAACCAAAGTTTTCATATAGGTATTGAAAATTATCTTTCCTGGTCTATGAAAAAAAATTCAATCATTTCCACATCAATACAGGATCAGTTCTCTCAAGAGCAAAATCCCCAAGTTCCCTTTTCTAAAATAAACTGGAATGGTATTAAAAATAAGAAAAAGAAAGTGAGTTGCCTTTCCTAATCTCTACTTAAATCTCAGGTTTTGGTGCAGATCCTGTAACACATTAGCATGCTACAACTGTTAATGAGGATCTATATATTTTATAAACAGCACAAAGGAGCCTCTGTCAGGGAATGATCTGCTTAAATTTTTTCTGCATACCCACCTAAATACTCTGACAAAATTGGGCCTTTGCCATTCAGCACTATAATGTTACCACGTCCTGAAGGTCTACGAGCTCTAGTGATGGTTTTCTTCTCTTATTGGCTAGAAGCCATGGATGTCCCTTGCAGAGCGCCTCCAGAAGGGTTTTCTTCTGCTGTGGCACCTCAGGGCCATTGGGACACACAAGACTCCACTGTTATCTATGACTAGAGCTGACATGCTCCTCTGTCACATTGTTTCTGGCTACGGGCTGAGGAACTTCCTTCCCTGAAGAGTCAGGTGGTGTTCCCTCTGGCTTCCTTCCTTACAGGCATGGCTGCTGACATCCCCAGCTGAAAGTCTTACCCAGGAGTCTTCAGGGGCCACTTGATTTTCATATGAAAAGTAATATACAAGTGTTAAAAAAGAAAAAACTATTGACTTCTAGGTCAATTCTCCTTATTGACATTAGAACAGTGTGTGACAGCTATTTGAGTATTTTTATGGAGCAGAGAGAAACAAGAATTCATGTTTTGTCCATAAGGTTGCAAAGAAAGCTGTAAATATAGACCTACCTAAACCATGCTGAAAGATATTGTCAGAGTCCTGAGGTCACTGCAGGCCCTGCTGTGCCTGCCCTCCTCCCTTAAGTCTTCCTCATCCCGCCCAGGGCCCAGGACATCATGTCAGCCCCTGGAGCCATCACTCCCTGCCCCAGTGATGCCACAGCAAGGCCAATCTCCAATTCCCCACAGCCTTGTCCTGCCCAGCCGTGGGCCAACCCCAGCTAGGACTACCCACAGATCCATGTCCAGCAAAAGATAGTGCCGATGGCATGTTCAAGCTCTATTAGTTAATTTTGGATTTGACTTAGAGCAAGAATCAGAAAATGAATACTGAAGATTTCAGGGTTATAGTCTCATAATCACCATCATTTATTCTAGAAAGGAGCTAATTCTTTTGGTCTTTTTTACTCTGACCACCTAGATTAAGGGAGAAATTACTTCTGAATGCTTTAAAGCATTGAATCAGATTACATTTTTCTATATATTTTTATGAGAAATATGAAATTTTGAAATGACAGGGAAGGAAGTGAGAGAAAGAGAGAGCAACAAAGCGGAAGGGAGAAAGGACGACAAAAAAAAGTACCCATTTCACCAAAAGTTAAATAACAGGAAAGTTGGTAGTCAAACATAGTGACATACACTCACTTTTTTTGACACATAATATTTGGGTTACTTGAAATCTGTTATCTGTTTATTCCTCTGTTGCTGAGAGTGAGAGCAGGAACAGTCACTGGTATTTGTGGAGTGCTGAGTGTAACTTAACTTGAATTCCAGGTGTTTGTGAAAAAGATGGCTGAGGTATAAAGGTGAACTTTGAAAACTTCATATTAGGTTTACTGCAATACAAGCTACATATAAAGTGTCATTAATGACTCTATCAAGAGAGAGAGAAAAGACAATTAGAAATTATCAACCATCATTTTATTAGTGCTGTTGACTCATATCAATAAAGAGTTAAAGGTTGAGTATGAGATCATAATTACCACAATGTATTGGTAATTTTTACATAACTTACATGAATAACTTTTTAGAAGGAACTGTTATTTTAAGAATAGAAAAAGGGAAAAAAAACCCCCACATTTCTCAGAAACAGTAGTAATCAGGGGGAAATATAGTGAAGCAACAAAAAATCAAAAAATCTGAACATGGCCAATATCCATTCAGTGTACCTCCTACAATGCTTATTAAATATAGAAACTGTAGGAATTTCAATAGGTGATTAAAATGTTATGTATGGTTTATTTGAAAATCAGAGTCAAGGCAGTATTTTTAAAAATAAAGCAGATTTTTGACAATGGCTTATCGTTCAAAACAAACTATTAATATATATAATTGTTTTACTTGAAGAAGTGTAACAGATCAATTTTTCATATGTAAAATAAAAATAAAATACTACTGAGCTGCTATGAACAACACAAAACTTCATATAAACAAAGACATTTAAAACTATATCTGATTCTAATATGTTGGATCTAACAGTAGTTGTTGAATAAAAATTTGTCATCTTTCAGATCTTAGGATAGTTCTTATACAGAACAAGGCTCATTTTAATCTTTTAGGAAAAGTCTAATAGATATCCCAGTGGGTTCAATGCTGCTACTAAAATTACTAATCAGACATGCATGAATGTGTTTTTCCCATGTTATGGATTCTTTCCTCTGCTTTCTAGACTCCCACTGAGACTTATGAACAACTTTCAACATCTCAAAACATCTTGAACATTCTTTTCCACTTTTCAAGGTTTTTAGCAATTGGCAGGATGAAGTAGGTTAAGAATACTCTGATGAATGGTAAGGAATCTAATTTGAGTTGTAAGAAGAGATAAATGACACTACAGGTGTCAGATGTGGTAAATGCTGTCAGTTCCTCAGCAAGTAATACTGACTTGTAAATAGTAGGTAAATATTTCCCTGGTAATTGTTCCTGCTTCTGATATTTGAAGAGTCAAGGTGGACATACAGGCAAAATTATGTGGCTACAAAGAAAGACCTGCATCTCTACCCAAGGTTCTCAAGTGTCAGAGGCACTACCTTGTAGTCCTTCGTGGCTTGTGCAGTACCTTTCTGACACCTGATGTCCTAATAACAGCAAAACTCTACTCTTGCAATTTTTAGGGTCTATGGCTGGATTAGGATGTTGTACTTACAGCATGAAGCACAGATATCAACCTTGTCAATGACTGCAATATGTCATTGTTTGCCATATTCTTGCTAGTGCTATCAAGTCAGGAAGAACTAAAAAAGAAAGGAAAATGTGACTATTTTCATCATATCATGTGTGCAATCACAGCTTTTTTACAGTCCCACTGATGTGTCTGACAGGACTTGACAGTCTGGAAAAATATTTCCTTGTCAATATCAGCATCTGCATACAGAATTTATATACCTATTTCTGTATGAGTATTTCTGATTGAAGATTTTCTTCTTCATTTTCTTCTATCATAATTAATGGCCTAAATGTCATATCCCTGTACATGTCTAGTCCTTTACCTGGCTTAATTTCCAGGTCAGTTAGTTAACATGGAGAGCTCTATCTTTCTCTTCTGCCAACAGGTCTTGAGTCTTCCAGCTGCGGGCACAAATGATGCCCCAAGTTCCTCCAGCTCTTATGTTCCCACTCTGCCAGAAAATACTAAATCACAAAGGTAAGTTTTCTTCAGCAGTGTATTATTTCCCATTCCAGCATTGGTCTACTCTGCTTGAATGCTGTAAAGGCAACTGAACAGCCTTTGGGCCTCCGTCTTATTGAAGAAAGACCCTTAAAACTTAAATACTAATACATTAAAAATTTGTAGAGCCAGCAGGATAAACACCAATCTGTTGCTGCATTTTGTGAGCAATGCTCCTGGACCATAGGTCTGCCACATTTATAAAGCTGAATAAAAATAAGTATCTTGTAGAACGCAGCTGAGACCATTTGTAATTTACTTGAGCTTCCATTGTAAAGGACAGCATCCTAAATCCCTTGCGCTCTTTTTAAAGGCACAGGTCCAACTAGGAGACTCACAGTCCCTCAGCAGATAACATGTGGAATGGACTATATAGCCAAGTTGCTCATTACCTTTTGATGTGCTATTTCCTTCAGACTTGATACTGATTTTTGTTTCTGCACAGCAAACCAAGGTTTTTAAAGCCTTGTGAGTAGACAGAAGATAATGTAAAAAAATTCTTATTGAAAACATTTTTCTGGTTCCCCAGGTCAAACTCAATAGAAAGTGGCAAGAGTTAAGATGATATCTGTCGAGTGTGGTGATTTTTCCTTTTCCTTTTCATTCTGAGTGGCTTTAGTTGCCCTTTACTCCCACAACAATTTGAGGATAAATGCCCATTCTTCTGCATCTGGCATAGCAGGAGATAAATATATAGATGGGTTTGAAGACATAATCTTTAACTAAAATTCTAATATATATTATATATACCATATAGGTTTTATATATATATATATATATAAGCTCTTTTCCACAGGATATTATTTTGTGAAGTAGTTCCTGATCTTCCCTACAACTTCGAATCCATGTCTTTAATTATCTAACATTAGTCACTAGCACTGGCTTCCCCTATTCCAAATTTTTATTGCCTTTCGGTTAGTCATATTCCTGAAAAACATGTTCCTGTTCTGAACCTGTATTTCAAACCCCCTCATGTTTTATTGTCACTGATACTTAAAAGTTGAAAGCTATCAGCAAACTGCAGAGGGTACTAGCCCACTATGTGACCTTATATCAGGCACCATTTCTTCTTAATAGGAACTGCCCAGAGTATTTTCTTCCCCAGCAGCAAAAGCATTTCTATACTGTCACTCCTCCAAATCCTGCCCTTCCATAGCTTGGTTGGTGGTGAAATAGAATATGGACATTTGTCATCACTAATGACTCCCAGGCTGTGAACTTCAGGGCAAGGAGTGAAAAAGAAGCCATGTCTGAAAAACAATAATAGTTTTAGTGCTTTTGATTATTACTTTCTTTTCCCACTTTCTAAGGTGCCTTCAAAGTTTACTGGTATCTGCATATGAGCATCTTTAAAAGCTGTCCTCTCACCTTAATGCGTAAAAGCTACAATCATTTAAAATTACTGCCTGGCAAATTAGTAATGAAAATAACAGAATATGAGCAACTGGGGAAAGGAAAAAACCAACCATGGGATGCCTTTTGCAACCCCAGCTGTAAGCTCTGTGGCTCTCTGAACCCTAACCCTAAACCTAATGGCAACTGGGGTCTGAGGTCCAAAGACAGCCCAGAAGAAGAAGGTGTGGAGGGAGCAGTGTTTCTGCAGGTGGTCCCCTTGTCACGCCTTTTTCAGGCCCAGTGTCTCTGCAGCTGTGTGCCTTATGGTTCTCTGAACCCTAACCCAAACCCTAATGGCTGCTTGCATCTGATATTTGCAGCACCTTGGGTGTCACAGCTGGAAAGGGGTGGAGGGAGCAATGTTGGTGCTGTGCCATTTGCAACCCAAATCTCTCTGGAGCTGTAGGCTTTGTGGTTCTTTAAACCCTAACCGTAAACCTAATGGCAGATGGGTTCTGAGGCTGAGGCTCCTGGCACCATGGGTGGCCCAGATAAGAGCATTGTAGTGGGCGCATACCAGAGTGAGCACAACACTCCACCAATCTTTCTCCCTCTACACCAAAACTTCAGAACTCTAAAGATCTAGGAAATCTCACTTAAGTGGCAAAGATATCTTATTGAAAAAAAAAAAGGTAATATTATTTCAACTTATTTGAAAACCTCTAGAATTTAAATTAATTCATTTTTCCAGTCTCATATTTTACACATTTTGGGTTTATGAGTGTATGATTCTGTATTTTGTCTTCAAATGTGTTAGATGCCAGATCAGTAATTACTGGGTCAGAACCACCTCGTGTGTGTGTGTGTGTGTGTGTCTATGTGTCTGTGTGTCTGTGTGTGCAGAGGGGAAAGGGATGGGCTGAACCTCACAGAGATGGGGTGGCCTCGTATCCCTCATGGCAGCCCCTGGAGCCCACATAGGGAAGCACTGGAGCAGCTGCCAGTCACAAACAGCCCAGGAAAACTATAACACACCTCAGTTCCTGGAGTCCCTGACTGAGGCTTGGATTGGCAAGAACAATGAGGACATGGCCCCTCAGCCCAGCCTGGGACCCCAGAGTGGCTGGTGGGTCAAAAGCCCCACCTGGGGGGCTTGGCCATAGAGACCAGAGCAGATAAACCCAAAGGCATAGGGGTGTCACAGCCCTGCCATCTGGAAATGTGAGAGCTGGTCTTCCACAAGGTTCCAGTGGTAGCTGTTTGATCTGTCTCTCCCTCCTCTTCTCTCCTTTTGCTCCCTCTGCTTCTCCCTTTTTGTTCCTTTCTTGGTGCTTTGAGTGGCTTGGAGCTGGAAGGATTGGATTTTAACTTGAGTGTTATGGGTAGATTTGATCTTGAGTTAAGTGTTGTGGCTTGATTAGATCTTAAGTGTTGTGGAACGTTTTGTCTGGCTTGTGTAGTGCCCTTTTTGAACCTTTGCCAAGTTCCCTTATTTTCTCCCCCAAATAAAGATACCTCTTGGGAACAAGTCTGCGGCTTATTCTCTTGAGGAATCTTGAGGTATTAAAGAACCCTATATATATATTTTAAAGTAAAACTCCTAGCTGAGCCCATGAGCTTGCAGCTTCTGGGGCTGGAGTGTTATAAAGTTCCACAACTGGATGCAAATTTTTAGATGCCTCCATAAGACAGAGTTCTCTCTTAATGATTCTTTTAGTCCCTAGAGAGTCTAAAATTGTACAGCGTACCTTGAATGAGCCTCTATTTTCCGGAAAGATGTTTCTAATCAATGTATTGATTAGTACAATAAATTTACAATTCCTCAAGAGATTCAGAAAAAAAAGAATGAAAAAAAAGAACAAAAAAAAGAACATTTGAAAAAGAGAAATAAGGAATAATAAAAGCAATATATTTAAATGTAGTAAGCTGTGAGACTGAAATGAAAGTAATGAAACAATGTTTTAAAATCTTATCTACCTAAAGTTATTTATTTTATTTTATTTCCCAAAAAGAAAAGAAAAAACCCCACTTCTTTATCTTTTGTAAAGTAGTACTGAATTACTAGTGTTTCTTTCTGAGTAGCATGATATAGAAAAAGACATTTTTCTTAGCTCAAACTTAGACAAATTCCTATTTATGCAGTATACCTTCATTTTAAAAGATCAAATTGTTTAAGCACAAAAAGTGAAATAATGAAGGTGCATATTAGTGCAATGAGTGAGATCTTCAGTGTTGTACTAGTCGTACTAGTTCTGTCATAGAAAATGTACTTGTAGAGGGATAGAATAAAACCCACATGCATTTTTCTTTCTTTTCTTCTTTATTATTTCCTGAAGATTAGAAAAACAATCATTAAATACAGAGCGTCTATTCTTCTTTTCAGATATCAATATCAACTCAGAATGAAATGTTTCATTTCAACTCTCCATGTATCCTCCAAATGCACAAATCCACGGTATATATTTTAAATAAAAGTAAAGTCACAGAGACAAAATGTAAAATATTGTGACCTCCTGAAATAATGTTAATGGAAAAGAGAACAAAAAGAAAGATTTATGTTAAGAAACTTGTGGAAATGTCATGGGAGAAGGGTTTCAATGCTATTCCGTTTAACCTACTGGGCTAATTATTTTCTGTATCCTGTGTTAAACTTCTGAAAGTATTGCAATTAACATTGTAATTGAAGGTAAATAAAACATACAGCTTTTGGTGTATTATGTCATATCAAAAGAACTTGATATAACTAGTAAGAATTGGTCTGTCTTAAAAATATTTTAAATTATTTGGATTTGCATCCTCCTGATATTTCAAATCTACTTAATTTCAAAGAGAATAATTCTGAACACTATTAATTGTAATGCTTTGATTGCAGGATAATCTAATATTTAAAGTGACTTCTTTTTTGCAAATAGAAATATTATTTAAATCCCATTCTTCTCAAAAGAGATGCACCATTCTAACCTTCTTGAATGATTATCATTTTCAGAGAGAATAAGTGACTGCTGTATGAATAACCTCTGAGACCCCAAAATCTTATGTGAAAATAATGGAATATTTCATAAACAACTAGTGGTAACCAAAGGACTATACAGCAGGAAGGATAATGAGTCCCAAATGAAGTAGAGCCTTCACCTTGAATTTTGAATGGCAATGCATCTAAATTGGATGCAAAAAAGGGATGGTCAGGATCCACCTGCAAATTAGTATGAGTAACATGCAATTAAATTCAAGATATATGATTGTGCCCTCACATTAAACACTGTATAAGTTCTCAAATTGTCTGTGCAGAAGAGTTCAGTGAGTCTAAATAATATGCAGCCATTTGACAATGGAAAAATGAAAGTTCTAGTGAATAAAAATGTTGCTCAGGAAATCTCATGTCAAAAGGAAAAACAATTCCCAGTGCTACACATGAAAGTAAATACATAGAATTGATGTTCTAGCAAGAAGCATTTCAAACTGTGATATATAGTTTTGGTATCTACAGCAACACCCAAAATAACCTTTCTGCATTTCTGCAAGAGCCTGGAAACACAATATATCTGCAGATTGTTTGACAAATGATGATGATAGTGTCTACACACTTCCAGGACAAGAACTGCCACTAGAGTATTTTTGAGATATAAATGGTTTTGAAAGTACATGCACAGATACTCATGGCATAAGAAACTTCTGAGATAGATTCAGCTTTGGTGATGATGATGAAGCACAAAGAGTAAAATAGGGAAGCTGCTCCCGGTATCTGCAGCTCAGATTTGCCATTCAGGGTGGTCCATCATCACAAGTAATAGATCTAAGTTTTCCTTATTTCCAGGGCTGTTGTACTGCTTGAACATGAAGAAAGTAAGACACCAGTGAGAAATGATGTGGACATTTCAGGAGGGTTTCAGCTCACTATGATTGCCCACTCTTTACACAATATATAGCAATTAATACAGCTAGTTGAGACACGTTTACAAAGGTCTCTTAATTAAGTTCCACATTTCCGCATAGCTCTGGAGACACATTAATCATAAAACCAGAATGACCTATCTATTTTACTGTTTCTCGAGTTCAAGGCTACTACTGACTTTGAGCTGAGAACAGTTTCTCTCTTAAAAGTTTTCTCATGTGATGGTAGGCTCATGAAGCCTAATGTTGTTGACACTGCCAAGAGATACTTGCTTGTCTTGAAGTGTGTCAGTAACTACTGACAAAACCTTCAGCAGTATATATAACTGCAGGTGTTCAAGAGGCCACCTTTTGTTCTCAAACTATTTCCTTCCACCAGCATTGATTTTTCTTGAACTTGAAATGTTTCAAGCTTAGTTATTCAAAATCTAAATTTACTTTTCAGTGTTACAACCCCAATCCTTAAATGCTCTATGCACAGCTAGGTAGGAGCTGCTCATTTCTTTCATAAGGGCCTATCTGAATGAGTCATATTTTAGGTCTGTTACAATAGTGAAGTTGTACATAACATCTTTGGGACTAACAACCCTATGGACAAAAAATTAATGCGGCCTTGAGACAAATACAAATTTTGAGAAATATGTGAGACAAAATTTACCTTTTACTTTCTCATTTCTGATCAGAGTTTACTAAATGCCAGTATTTGTGTTGGTGTACAATGCAGTTCAGAGTTTCCATGAGGTAAGGCTCAAGTCTGCAGGTTTCTCTTAATTCTGGCTCAAGATCCCACAACTTACTTGAATACAAGTGCATTTGGCTCACCTGCCAAATGAAAAGACAAAGAGGCAACTGAAACACTCAGTTATGGGAAATATCTTTGGTCTAAGTCCTAATCTTCCCAGTAGTACTGTACAATGGGCCTGTTACATAGGAAGAGGTTCCAATGGGGGCTGTGCTGGCTGCTGTAACATCCCAGTTACACAGGGAAGGTATAACTGTGGAGTAGGAGAGCTGGACTGAGGCAGAACAACACTGAGCGCTGCAATAGAGTGGGGAGAAGAGATTGGTGGGCACTAAAGCTTGCAGGTCCCCATCAGGATGGTCCTCTGCAAAAGATGTCTCCACAGAAGTTCTTGGCTGGATGTGTATCACTGGATTTTAGCCCTTTCAGTCACTGAAGATTGCCGATACAATAAATTAGCTTGAAAATAAAGCATTGTTTATTTAGAGAAAAACTTTATGTATTTTACATATACCTAATATATGTTATAATTCTTGGCATATCTACAAGAGGAAGAAAGAAAGGTACCTGACTTATACTTGCTGTATATTCCTAAATATTTGTAAATTAAGCCTTTTTAGGGATATCTGGAGTGCAAAAGCACTTCAGGCATCATACAATACTATGTATATCAAATCCCATTTCAAAATTCAGTGAAGCATTTCTAGCATCCAGATGATTACCTGGGTTTTTGTCTTTTGGTACAAATAGATAAAAACTCAGTACATCAAATTACAGTGGAAGCGGTACTGGGGAAAAACATAAATGGCTGCAATTTCCCAGTTCTGTGCTTTTGGGAATTCAGCATGACTCAATACCTAGAGTTTAGCTGACACATGTGAACTTAAGGGTTATCAAATTTTCCCAATGATTGACAGCAGTAACTTGTTACCTGGTTAAATTACAGGCATAGTTGTAAACTCTGTGAAACAGCAATGCCATAAAGAAAGCAAGTTTGCATCCAGCTTTTTGTGCCAGCAGCATTACATAATGAGATAAACATTGGTAATTGTGTTTAGTTCAGTAACACTTTTAATTATAGTTGAGATCTCCTTTAAAGTATATGGATTTTACTGATGCAAAGTAAACAGCTGAAAGCTAAATGAAGGCAACCTCATAGATTTCTACAGTCTAATTAAAGTAAAGAAACATTGCTTAACCAATTCAGGCACTTAGAGTAAAAAGAAAAAATGACCCTGTTTGCACATTTGATACACATTTTAATTATGGCAAGATCTCAGGTAATAAAGTTCATATTACATCAAAACAGAAATCTGTAGTCCAGGAATTTAACCTCTTTCTTGTTAAGCAGGGCAAACAAGTCATGAACTGCATTTGTGTATATAAAGACAGATAATCAGAGAAGTCCCATCACATCCCCTGAGATCCTGCTTCAGCCATGTACTAATGAATGTTCCTAAACTTTAATCATGTCATCAGTCTTACTAAACTGTAAAAAAATCTACATACACACATATTTTTTGTTGAAATAAGGTTTAATTTCTGGCCATCAAACAGCTGAAGGGAAGCAGAATTCTCATCTTCTTATTCTGGGTGCAAAATTTCATATGGTTCTTTTCTACAGGGGAGAGATTTTGCAGAATTCCACATGCAGAATTATCATGTCTGGCACCATACACAATTTATGTACCAAACAGTCCTTCAAAATTACAAACTGCTTATAAAAACATGACTAGCCTTTTACACAAAAGTGGAAAGTAATATCGAAGGTATTCATTAATATCATGTTCATTTACAAAAAGCATTTTAAATTCAATCCAAAAAGTAGTTCTTACTTTTGTCAGGTGAGAAGACATTTAATACATGATACCAATTAATTTGTCTTGCCAGTAACCACTATGTGTCAGTAACAAAGAATATCAAGTATTCAGAGAGAATTAAAAACTATCAACTTTCTTTGGCTCTTCCTAAACCAGTAAGTTAAACAATGTCCAATTCTTGACTATAAGGAAGGCAATTGTCTACAAATGGTTAAAACAATCTCTATCCCTAGTCTGATGCATCTGAATGCTCCAAAACAATTTCCAGCACATACCAAAGAATATTTCCATTAGCAGTTTAGCTAATGCTGTACATATTTGTGTGCCAGTTCCAGCCAAATTCCTGAGCATTAAAGTAGCAGTCTCATGCCTATATTATCCCTTTTCAGCCTATGAAGGACTTGCACTACCCAATGCCATGGTAAGGGAAAGAACATTATTTGGGGCTGCAGAAGCCTCTAGGTTTGACAATAGGGTGAATTATAGTACATTTGCAGCAAGAAACAACTAAGTGCTTCTCACAACCTGAAAAAGATTTGGCCGGGAGCTAGTGAGATTTGGGGGATCATAAATTCAGCCTAACTAAAAAGACAGCACATGCAGAGCTTACTAAAAGGACAAATTTATAAAATGGGAAAGACTTATAAAAAAGCTTCTTCTCTGATGTTGATGCTGTTCTAACAGCCACACAAGTCAGTTTTCACCACCTACCAATCTTCAAGGCTGTAGCTGAACCATTAACTTTGAGAGTTTTTGTAAGTATCTGGCCCCTAAGCCTTTTATATTCTCAACATGATGGTCTGTTACTTATATCTTCAGGGCAGTTGCTTTCAGTTACCAGTCATTTTGGAAGGTTTCATTGCAGTGAATTGATCTATCATGTCTTTGTCCTTTCCAGGATGCCTTCAATGGATGTAGCCTGAATCTGTCCGCTTGAATCAATATTTGTCCTAGCTCTATCTAAATTTCATTCACTGTATTCTTTTCAGTAGAGCTTCAATGTGGTTGAATGGAAATCCTTATTATTGGTAATGATGGCCATGTAGCTGCTGGAGCTAAAAATGTAATCTTTTTTCTTCTTACTGTTTGGCACATAATTGCTTTGCACATAGACTGCTGTTCTGTGTCATATATATGATGAGGGATGGGGCGGGAATTATCACAGGATCAAACTACATTACAGTTTCTGTTGCACCATAAATGTGCAGGCTACAAAAGAATGAATTCCATGTGTTCATTATTGCTGGTTATAGTGTCAAATACAGAGAGTAATTTTTAAGAATAATTTTAGGATTATTTGAAGGGAGAGTTATAAAGGCATGATGGTTTCACATGGGATTCACAGGGGAGCTCTTAATCAGCAGTGCCATATTGAGAAATATAAAACAATTTGGAGGATAGAAAATGAATGAGTAGTGAGAAAGGAATAAACCTCAGGGAAACTGAAGCTGTGTTAGAAGAAACTGAGATTTCCAGTGAAAGAGGAGATATTTTTGATTTATCGGGCAAATTATTGAAGGGTTAATCCAAACATAGGACTGGTTTTGGAAGTATTTGGAGTACCTTTATGAACAGAAAAAGATCTTTATCTCAGGCAAGAGAGGTAGCTGGAAGATAAACTACAGTAACCAGATGCCTCTGGCCATTCAGGCACCCCAAAATAACCAGGGACCTAACATCTAGTTCAATTTTGTTGTCAGTAACTATGGCAATAATCCCATGACTAGTTGCACAAGTTGCTGTTATACATTTATGGGTACCTCCAACCAGTCTGCTATCAGAAGAGTAGAGTCAATGGTGGAACCAATATTCATCAGTCATGTATATCTTAAGTTGTAATTCTGAAAGCACCATCAAAATAAATTATCAATGATCAGCCATGGTTAAGTGATTAATAATCTTAAAGTGCTTGTTAATCCTACATGCAATTACTGTACTCATTAAAACCAGATTTCAGTACAAAACATAGGCCTTAAGATGAGGAATTTTAATTCTGCATCTTTTTATAGTGAGACATCTGGAGGGGGGTTTTTTGGTGGTTTGTTTGTTTTGTTGAAGTTTTGGTTTATGTTGTTTGGGTTTTTTTTAAATTGAAGAGGCTGCTTTGACATTGTATTTCAAATTAGAAAAAATAGTGAAAACTATTTTAATTTAAAAATAAATATTTCAAGAAGTTCATGTTTGCTTTAGCTGTTTTCAGAAAATGTCATTATAATCAACCAATCTAACATGTGGAAGGCTTGCAGTCACAAAGTTCTTCTCATAATTGTACATTTTCATCTTCAAGAGAGGAAAATCTGATAACTGGACTCTCACTTTATCTCACTCTAAGTGAAAAAATCAAAACCAAAACCAAACCTGAAGATATATATGGTTTCTTAAAACCAACAAAAAATATCATCATAATCTGCCCTTCTTAAACGGTGAAGTGAGACATTTTCTTTATTCCTGTAGTCCAAACTGGTATATTCCATTGCTTTTTCTTCAAGGACATTAATTTTCTTTGGCAGTTTCCTGTGCCATGTGCAGAAAAGTGCAATGAAAACTTTAGAAAAGAGCTTTGTAATGCCAAAACAGTAGTGAATGGTTGTGAATGTTGAGGGTAGAAACTGCAAGAATGAAGTACCATGCATGTCAATGTGAAGGAAAAGAAAACCTAGAAAAGATGTTTCCCATGTTTGCTAAATATTTTTGGTGCATGATTCCAATGCTGATGTAAAAAGGGAGTGTTCAGATCTTCAAGCTTAAATCTGAGGACTACTAAGAAACAGGTGAAATGTCTTGGAAGGAAAATCACCATCTTTAAAAGGAGGCAAAAACCCCAGTATGACTATTTCAGAAAAACCTTTGATATCCATCCCAGATCTCTGTGGTAGAACAATTAGAAGAATTATGGAACATCTATAGGGCGCCTCTTATGCATCTTCTGTATTCAGCATGTATTTTAGGTCTTTACCCTCTTTTGACAGAAGGAAAAATATATAATTTAAATTCTAGTAATAAACAGGAAACCTTGAAATACTGTGAAAGCTATTCAGCTGCAGGAGGGAGCATCCTAGAAGAATCCTGCTGTGTTGAGATAATTAGGACATTAATCAACTCCCTGGATAGAATGAAGCTAACATTCATAAATGGCTAATGTTGGCTTCTTTTTGCTTTTAATGCTAATAAAGCTGTGTAATGGTCATGTTTCCACCTCCTCCACCCACTTGGCTGTGACCTATAGCACCAGCATACCCACAGTACAGAGTGA
Source organism: Sclerurus mexicanus (assembly GCA_013396755.1). Classification (NCBI taxonomy): domain Eukaryota; kingdom Metazoa; phylum Chordata; class Aves; order Passeriformes; family Furnariidae; genus Sclerurus; species Sclerurus mexicanus. Next base: position 159,803 of record VWZF01005461.1, read on the forward strand.
TGGGCATCAAAAGTTAAGCAATTGCAAGCTGCTGGAAAGAGAGACTGAGGTTTGGAGCCTGAAGGATGGCTGAGGGCACACCTCAGCTTGGGCTGACTACACCAGTGCTCATGATTTATTGCTGTTTGCTGCTCTGGTAGTGCTCCATGTCTAACCCCACAGCTTCATCTGGAACTAGTTTGATTCAAATCCCTCTGCTGTCCCCAGCTGCCCCATACTGTTTCAGGTCTTGGTCTTGGCAGAGGAGAAATGATCTGGTTCCAGATAGCAGTGAAGCAGGTGTTCTGCTCCTGCTGTGCTCACTCTCTAATGGGGACATGCTGTGCTCAATCCACAGGTGGCTCCTTTCAGGAAGAGTAATTAAGGACCATCTCTCTCCACCTTTTTCTATTAGTCACAACAGATTATTTATCTTACAGACCATACTGCCTCCCAGACCTTTATTTTTTATGCAGACAGTGCTGGTTTCACCTTGTGCCTTTTCTTGAGCGTTGCAAGATGCCGTCCTAAAATTCAAGTAGTTTTGTGTTATGTAGATACCCTCATTCATAACTGGATGGCTAAAGACAAACCTATTTCTTAGTGTCTGCTTAGAGTTGCAGACCAATATACCAGGTGAGTGCAGTTATGGGAAAGGAAGAGAGAGTAATCTGAACTGAGGGATTTATCACTAGACAGAAGAAAGCACAGCCAGTCACTTTAGCCTGGAAATTTCCTGGGGAAGAGTTGCAGTGCACTGCTTTTCTCACCAAAGATGCCAATATACTTACTGACAAAATCACAAATGATTAAAGAACAAGATCATGTGTCACTGAGCTCACTGCCAAGTGTGAAAGAAGAAAACAGGTCCTGACAGTTATACAGTCCTGTAGAGCACGGAGGGTGTCCTGTGAGGCATGGAGGATGGTCTACTTGCAGCCTACTGAAACAAAGACACTTGTGTAGGGAAGATGTGCCTTGAAAACTGTGAAGAAGAAAGTGAGACGAAAGAGGAAAGTGTGTCTGAATACTCATATAGAAATGTGAATTCTTCTGATGTGACCTGAGTCGTGAAAGTAGTAGTGAGAAAGGTAGGCAAACAAAGGGGGGGGGGGGGGNTGCGCTGTCTGCAGGAGAAATCTAAAGGCCAGATTGATTCCCAGACCTTTTGGCACTGCAGTTCACACTCCATACAATATGTCAAGTGTCTACAGTGTACTCAACTATTTCAATATATTCACCCAAGTTCATAACAGATCAGTTCTTCTACAGCAAGAGATTGAAAACCCACTATTATGAACTGTCTACCCTGATGGAAATTAGACATTGACAGCAGCTAAAGGTAGCTAGCAGTTCCCTGGATAGAATAAATATGTGCAGTCAGTATTTAATACTTTTTTCACTCTCCACTACTGACAAAAAAAGATCTCCTGCAGACTTAGGGAACAGAACTGCTGCTGATTGTTGCTGTCTAACAGTTGGCAATCCCCTTTGAGTTCTTTTACAGCCTACAATCTGAGAAACATTGATCTATAGGACCTTATTAGAGGCTGCCATAGAGCAGTTAATGACAAGGGAAGAGGGAACATTTAAGCGTACTTCATTTAACTCAGCTGAAAGCTGAACTGCAATGAATAATCACATATACCTAAGCTGAATAGCAGCACCTATTGCAAACTGTAGTCAAAATAGAGTTTCCAAAGACTTTGCTTCTAATGATGGATGAAAGTTTTGAATTTTACAGAGAGACATGGTGACTATTAAACAGTCTTGGAGTTTTCCATTTTCCATGCATAAGACATAGAAACTAAACTGGTACTTTCTCAACTCTTATTTCAGTGACTAATGCTCCACTGTTTCCTACCTGTGAGATCCAGTCAAAGGGAATACAATGAAATACACCCAAAACTCAACATATCTCTCCCTCCTCAGAACACTGAAAACCTAATCGCATTACCACCATGGTGGTGCAGAAACGACATGACTATCTGAATAAAAGGTTGTGATTCCTTCCTTATTTATGATTGAGATCTGCTTCCCCAAAACTGCTGGGAAATTTCTCATTGTTAATAGGTCTTTCAATTTTCAAAGCTCTGCCAACCTTGAAATATCTAGTTTATGTTATTTCCATAACTATATCCCTTCTCTTGAGAAAATGGGCTTAGTGATATAAGCTCTATCAGTCACTAAAGTACAATATGCAATAGAGTACATGATGAGAATGTGTAAAACTTACCCACAGTCATTCTCTAAGGCATTAATGGACCTTTAAAATAGGCTTGCTAAGGAGTTGTCTGATAAAGCTCATTGGTTTAATATGTACTTTTATTTGCATGAGGGACACCTCAGATTGGGGACTTGGGTGTGTCTTGTGTCGAACTGTCTAATTACAACATTCTAGCTAATTTTAGGATTCATTTACTTTAAATAGATCACTGCTCTGTAAGTTTTAATATAAGCACCGCATTAAGTTGGTAAATTCAAAGACCAAGCTCCAGCTAAATGGTAATTGTACCTTTATTTGGTGTGGGTTTTTGCATTTTTGTTTGTTTGTTTTGTTTGTTTGTTGTTTTGGGTTTTTTTAGTCTGTTGGTAGTAAGAACTTTGGTCTGAAAGCCACTGATTTTGCAGATTTAGAAAACTTTGCTAATTACAGAAATAAAGTTAGTCATGAGTAACTTACACCTACATTTACTAGTAGGTAAAACCCTTTATTCACCTATTTGTACTCCAGAGCAAAAAAATCTCTGACATTTTCTTATTTGTGGTTACACAAGATAAGCTCTACTAATTTCTCGTCAGAAGTTAGAGGCTGCACTTCTCCTCTCAATCCTGCTCTTCTTGAGTAGATCTCTTTCAGGTTAATTTATTCATTCTTGAAGGTGGTGTGAACATAGGTAACACTCCAGTTCCAGGAGCTGCAGACTCACAACTCCGTCAGTAATTTTTATATATATATATATATATATATATAAGGTTCTTTAATACCTCAAGATAGTATCAAGAGAATAAGCCATGGACTTTTTCCCAAGGGGTTTCTTTATTAATTTGGGGGAGAAAATAAGGGAACCTGGCAAAGGTTCAAAAGGTACACTACATAAGCTAGGTAAAATGTTCCACCACAATACCAATACAGCGCTTATTAATCCACAACACTTAAGATCCAGTCAATCCACAACATTTAAGTCAATATCTAATCAATTAAATAAAAAACCAGTCTCCCCAGCTTCAAGCCACCCAAAGCATCAAGAAAGNAAGGAGTTGTCTGATAAAGCTCATTGGTTTAATATGTACTTTTATTTGCATGAGGGACACCTCAGATTGGGGACTTGGGTGTGTCTTGTGTCGAACTGTCTAATTACAACATTCTAGCTAATTTTAGGATTCATTTACTTTAAATAGATCACTGCTCTGTAAGTTTTAATATAAGCACCGCATTAAGTTGGTAAATTCAAAGACCAAGCTCCAGCTAAATGGTAATTGTACCTTTATTTGGTGTGGGTTTTTGCATTTTTGTTTGTTTGTTTTGTTTGTTTGTTGTTTTGGGTTTTTTTAGTCTGTTGGTAGTAAGAACTTTGGTCTGAAAGCCACTGATTTTGCAGATTTAGAAAACTTTGCTAATTACAGAAATAAAGTTAGTCATGAGTAACTTACACCTACATTTACTAGTAGGTAAAACCCTTTATTCACCTATTTGTACTCCAGAGCAAAAAAATCTCTGACATTTTCTTATTTGTGGTTACACAAGATAAGCTCTACTAATTTCTCGTCAGAAGTTAGAGGCTGCACTTCTCCTCTCAATCCTGCTCTTCTTGAGTAGATCTCTTTCAGGTTAATTTATTCATTCTTGAAGGTGGTGTGAACATAGGTAACACTCCAGTTCCAGGAGCTGCAGACTCACAACTCCGTCAGTAATTTTTATATATATATATATATATATATATAAGGTTCTTTAATACCTCAAGATAGTATCAAGAGAATAAGCCATGGACTTTTTCCCAAGGGGTTTCTTTATTAATTTGGGGGAGAAAATAAGGGAACCTGGCAAAGGTTCAAAAGGTACACTACATAAGCTAGGTAAAATGTTCCACCACAATACCAATACAGCGCTTATTAATCCACAACACTTAAGATCCAGTCAATCCACAACATTTAAGTCAATATCTAATCAATTAAATAAAAAACCAGTCTCCCCAGCTTCAAGCCACCCAAAGCATCAAGAAAGGAACAAAAAAAAAAAAGACGCAGAGGGAGCAAGAAGAGAGGAGAAAGAGGGAGAGACAGATCAAATAGCTACCGCTGAAACTTTACGGAAGACCAGCTCTCACGTCCAAATGACAAGGCTGTGACACACACCAAACACATGCCTTTGGTTTTATCTCCTCTTGTCCCCATGGCCAGACCCTCCAGGTGAGGCCTCTGACCCATCCCAGGGCAGGGTGAGGGGCTGTGTCCTCACTGTCCCTGCTAATCCAAGCTGGGTCAGGAGCTTCAGGAGCTGTGGAGTGTTATGGTTTTCCTGAGTTGTTTGTGACTGGCAGCTGCTCCAAGGCGTCCCCATGTGGGCTCCAGGGCCCTGCTATGAGGGATACGACACCACCCCACCTCCTTGAGGTTTGACCCATCCCTTCCTCCTCTGCACACACATATACACACATGCATCCCCCACAAGTTAGTTCTGACCCAATAATCACTGATCTGGTGTGTAACAACATATCAGTACATCATCATCAGTGTTTCCTACAAGCATGTGTAAGTAAATTTCTTTTCTGGAAACTCGGGATTTGCTTTTATTCACAACTGAAAGACATCTCGTAAATATCCCTGAAATAGATAACACACATACTGCATTCCAAGTTTTTCCAAAATGAAAAAATTTTACTTTACAGCCCCTGCCTGTGCTTTTTCCTGTTTCTGTAGACAGGAGTAAAAAACACGGGAGTGTGACTGAAGGACAGTTGTAACCATGCATATCGTTGCACATCCAAATCCTCTCTTTATTTATTCTATCTTAAAACTTTGTATTGCTATCTATGAAAGCATTTACTGGTTTTCCAAAGACTTTTAGCAGTAATAGTTACGGAGGTAGATACAGAGAAACTAATTAGAATCTTGTGGGATGATGTTAATGGTTGTTGTTTGGGTTTTTTTGAGTAACAAATAAATAAAACAGAAAAAGCATTTAACAGGTTGCCTTAAATGTGACAGAGACTGTTTACATTAAGGAAGTAACAAAAGTAATTAATATTTTTAGGCTTTAATTTGTTAGTATTTTTAGCACAACAGTGATATCACACCATGCGAACATGGAACATCTAAACAAACATGCAAGTATAAGCTCTCTGATGATAATACCTTTTGATACCCTGATGCTCCACTAACCCTGAAGTGATGCATATGCAATGTTAGCCAGTGCATTAAATGTCTCCATTACACATTGCGGGGAAAGTAAATATCACATAGTTCAGGTTACTTTGGAGATAAAAAGGCTTTGCCTTTACATATATCCATCTCTGAATAGAACACTTCCACATGTAAAGGGCCTCCATGGAGTGTGACTTTCCAGAGGCAGGAGGCAGACTGCTGAGAACATGGATGTAGCAAAAGTTCACTCTTCATGCTACACCTTGTTCTGCAGGCTGAGGAAACAAAAACTCTGTAAATGACAGCCCAAAAAAGTTGTCTGGCACCTGGGGAAAGAAATATTTTCTTGGTAATGAAAAAGCTGAAGGGGAAAAACTTTCTGGGGCCAAGAGGCAGAACTTTGCAAAGTGAAGTGGGGAAAACCTTTCCCAACAATCAGTCTGTTCTGCTTAGAATTAGGCACATCTTACTGCAGTGGCATAACTAAGATGGAGAGTAAGGGCAGAAGGTCCTGTAAATAGTGCCTGATTGCAGACATAGATAGGTACAATCACAGCAAATTGGGCAGCTGGGAGAGTATCACCCACTGGCTGTCTCTGTTGGTGCATCCACTTTATGAGTATAGTTTGCAGTGCCTGCAATTTTTTATGTTCCTGCTGTTAAATGCTGTTCCAAACATTTTCACACAGTTGCAGTGACTGTTAGTGGACTCTATCACTTACAGGTGTTAGCAAAAATTTCAAAGGCTGTTTGTGTTGGAACAAATTTATGTTTACTTTCCTAGTTTGGTGATAGCAAAGTTATTTGTTTGATAATGCTTAGTATTTTCATATTTCTGAAATATTACTATGTTTGGTTTAGAAGGTGAATAATTATAGAATCACAGAACCATTAAGGTTGGAAAAGACCTCTAAGATCCTTGAGTCTAACCATAATCAAGTAACAAAACTGGTTTCTACTAGACTATAGTGTGAAGGTTTTTGGAACTGAGATAAGGAGGGGATGGGAAAAAGCTTGTTTGGATGAGACATTTCTGCTATTCGTCTTAACTTACACCTTTGATAGCTTAGTTAGGCCTTGACAATATGATAAGACAGTTCAGTTAATTCTTCATGATGTCCCCAACAGAATGCACAAATTCCATAAGCAAACTGATAACCTTCTTAAGGTGCTGATGAAAACATAATCAGAAAAGGAAGTAACAAAGACAAACTGTTCTTTGAGTGATTCCAGGATATTATCTCTTCCCCCATTACATTTCTTAAAGCATGGCACTAAGAAGAAGAAACAACCCATCTGTACTTCTCCCTTAGTCTTCGGTTTTCAATGGCTGAAGAGAGGGATTAAGACTAGAGACCATCCAAAGAAAAATATCTTTGCCTTCCAGGTCGGCTCACTTGCAGACTTCATATGCCTCTGTTAGTGCTTGGAATTTGTGGCATCTAGTGATGCATATTGCAAATTTAACTGTCTGCTGCATACTGCATAGATATTGAAAAGTCACATTCTCCCCCATCAAAGAGGTTGTCCTGGCATTAGGAGTTTTGGGTATGCAGCCATCAATATATAAATGTAACTGCAGAAGATGTGATGTGCAGTGTAAGAAGTCAGTGCTTTCTCTTTTGGAACTTTCTTGGAACGATTCTTTGCACGGTTCCTTTTACTCTACATAAATATGGCTTGTTTACATTGAGGTTTTTCTACCACCTGAATAAACATAATAAGCATGCAGTTGCTAGTGGTCTTTGCTGAACTAATTAATGAACGTTTTACTCTCAGTGGTTTGATATACCTTCATTAGCCTAGTGTATGGCTGACTGGGCACCCCTGCTGAAAATAACATAATATCACCCATGCAACAATCCTGTTGAGTTAAATGCTTGCTAGAAAACAACTCCCAAATGGCTTGGAAAGGCTAACTGTGTGTATCCTTCTCTGCTGCCAGATGAGAGGCACAGTAGGATGTCTGGAACTTGCATGTGTGAAGAGTGGGTAACATGAAGCACCTTTGCTGTGAGCCTGGGCATAGTGCAGCTCATCCCACAGTTCTGCAAGCCCACTGACAGAAACACCTCAGCAGCACAGTTCAGTCTAAAAGGTGGCATTGTCAGTATTTTACAGCATCATTACAATAACAGGTGTTTGTTTTTGTGATCAATATAACAGTGAAAGACAGATAAGGGCAGTAGAAACTGTTGTTAATGATCACATTATATACATGTATAACATAACAATCTGTGTTTCAGTACTTTACATTGGTGAGAAATATGCCTGCTTACTGATTTGCATAAAAAAAATTTCCATTGAACAAACCCTCTCCATTTTTGTCAGAGAGTATGAAGCTTGTCAGACATTTATTCTGTCTTTCTGCTCTGGAGGAGCACTTTTAGAGTGTTTATCCTATGCTATTGACCTGGTAATTCATTTTAGCTTCTACATACAAAAAGCTAACACATGACAAGCTTTATCAAGATAAGTGTATTAACAAGACAATGAAACCATCTTAGTTTCAGGTCACTTTCCTAGTTTCATACCAAAATTTCATAGCAATAAAACTTCATTTCAATGAGTTAATAAGACATATAGAAATCCTATAAATCAGCAAAAGATACTTTATATGTATGAAAATTAGTTGGAAAAATTAAAACTTTATGTTGCAAATTAAGAAAGGTGCATATATTAGCCTATGTGGGGATATGAACTTGCTTTAGGTTTGAAGACAATTTTGGCAATGTTACAATGTTAGTGAACTTAGGATGTCATCATAAATATGTTACACAGATTCTGTCCAGAAGCATTGCTCTCTATGCAGAATACAAGGAGTTTCTGGTATTTGTGACACCAACCTAGAGGGCTGACACTCATTTTTGGATCACACAAGTTTTATGGAGCATCTGTATTTCCCAACATTTGATTACTGCTTCACTGGTATCTTAGTGTATTATTCTTCTGCATAACATCAGTCAAAACCCTCAGAAGAATCAACACTAGACCAAAACAGTTCCATCTGTTCCCCTTTACAAATGTAAGGGGTGAAGTGAACCAGCACAATGCATTACAAATAGTACAGTTACACGTGTCCCAGGTGCTGAAACAATTTCAGTTTGCAGAAACTTTCCTTTTATAATTTTAAAAGGTAGCTACCCACTTAGGTTGTAGTGGCATCTGGCATCTGTGTCTTTCTTCTTCATTTTAGAAAGCCAGCAGACAAGAGAAAAATGTTAAGCCGTGGCAACAAGTGGGGAGACAATGTACAGAAGGAAGGAATCTGTCCTTGTCACCCTGGCACTATTACTGCTATCTTGGATCTCTGTATCTCTATTGGAACAGTGTCTATAATACAGCAGATTAAGATCCAAGTTTGGTTGAGAATGTAAGCATAATTCCATATCAACAAGTTCTCCTGGTTTCTGGTTACCAAAAAGAAGAGCTCACAGCACCCTAGAAGTGGTAAAGTGATCCTAAGCCCAAGCAAGTTCTCAGTTGTGTATGAGGAGCTCAACACCACCCAGTAGAGTCATACCAAAGAGGCAGGATGCTGTGTAATAGGTAAAAACACGCAAGAAAAGCTAATCACTAGCCTGGTACTGCTGCATCATGGTGGTGAGGGTCTACATAGCACATTCTCAAACGATTGGTTTGAAATGGGAATAGCAGATTATAAAAGAAGTTGGAAACTGTGTGGCAATAAGTCAGCAAAAGAGGTTGAGTGCTCTCTCAGATGTAAGGGGAGAATATGCAAAATATTTGTTATTAACATGTGTAGCTGCATCCCCAGCTGTACTGAGAGAAAGGATGATAGTATTGTTAAACTGCTATAAGGGACATATCTGAAAAATGGCTAAGTTTTCTAGTACAACCTATGTTCCCCTAAGACAGAAATGCATTAGGAGCTTATGACATTCAGGGTACTGCGACTGCTAGCAGAAGATAATGGAGGGAGGACAAATTGCAGCTTAAGTACTTGTTCTTAATGAGCATAGTCTGGGTAGAAAGTTCACTTCCTTACAAAGTAAAAAGACAGAATGAAATTGCCTTGATATCATTGGATTTGATAGCACATAATGTCATGCACAATTCCTGACTGTGCAGGGACATGACCATTTGCACATTTCCCCTCCATCCATCCTTAAACAGATAATGCTTGGCTGAACAATCCATGTGAGGTGAACTGTCCAGGGCTTAACCCTCTAGCATCAGGTGGACATTTCTCAGCATTTCTCAGGTCACATACATGGATATCAGACCTGTTAAGAGATCTGATTCCTACAGGAGAATGAGGTTGCTAGCACCCTTCATAATGTCAGAAAACATGGGTGTCATGAGATCACACAATAAAGCTAGAAATGGGGTCACTAAATCTCCCTTGACACTCTAGTCCCCAAGCCTTGTGTGACAATATAGCAGGAGTGTTTTTAGTAAATACAGTGAAAACTCAGAGGAGAGGAGTATAAAACCTGCAAATGGCTCCAGACCACTGGTGGGAGGATGGAGGTTTGTGTGACTCAGTGCTCCCTAGGGGTGCCATTTGGAATAGGGAGGACTGGCAGCTTCAGAGACCTCCATTACCATCTTGACAGTGGTAGGTAGTTGCACTCCAAAGTGATTCATGACTGGCAGAAGTCAGCATAGATGTATAAAACAAGGCTGCAGAACATTATCACAGTTTTCATGACAGGCTCAGGTGTCTGGAACAGGATGAACTAATGACACTGGTAAAGTATCAGCTCTTGACAAAGAGCTCTGGATGTCAGTGTTCCTCTTCAGAAAAAACTGTGCTCACACACAATTTTGTATAGATGGGCTATACAACAACAGCCTGGTCCTACAGAACCATGCTTTCTCTGCAGCCCAGAACAGTATAATTGACTGCCATTTTACATAACCTCAGCACAACTTCCACAGATTGAAGTTTTGATGAGCAGAAGTCTATGTGAATACTTCAATATTGCTTTAACTTGCAAGATGGGCATAGTGAATGCATGGTCTCTCTTGGCAAATAGTATTTAACACTGAATTATCAAACTGCGTGTAGTAAAGGAATTCGGAGACAAAGAGCTTGGTTAAACTGGAACAAAATAAACATTCACAATGAAGATCCTAATTTGTCTCTCTAGAAATATTTGTTTATGAATTATTCAGCTCAGTTGCAAAAAATATTAGTTTGGGGGGCATGGGAGGGTTGCTTATTTATACTGTCGATAACTTTTTTATTAAACTAGTATTTAATAGTTTTACAATCATACTTCTCAAAAGTGCAACCCATATAATCACAAAAACACACCCATCAGTTCCCCACACCACCTAACAAACAAACATGGTTAAAGACAGGGGAATACTTAAGAAGACTCAAGGGGTGTAAGTACACCAGGACCCCAGAGGCTAAGCCTCTGGTCTGAATGTAGTGTGTACATGCATGTGTTTTTGCAGAAAAGGAACACACTCACGATGCCCATCCTGCCAAGCAAGCAAAGTTTTGGTTGTAAATCATTGACTAGTGTGGTTCTGTTCCAGTAGCCACCCAACATCCTCATGGCAAGATTGTAAATCTGTCTGTTGTGATAAGGGCAGAATTTTAGAAATATGGTTTCTACCACCTTCATAAAATGAAATGTATTTAATTTCTTCAATAACTTACTTAAAATGAGTTTTTTCCTCTTTACGCCAGCCCTATTCATGGAAGAAGTACATTTACTGAGATAATCCCACACTGACTACGCAGCTGGGTGTACAGCTACTGTGTGCCTCTTTGCCCTCAAGAGTATAAATGTCTTCCTGATAAATTTACCCAGGACAAAAAAAGCTGACTGCTGACAACTGTATACAGATGTTAAGATGAGAAGTTTAACTAGTCTTACTATTTTCAAAAGATAATCTAAATAGTGATTTATGGTCTTTAAACAGGAGGCAAATAATGTTTTCTGCAAAGCAGTTTCATCTTACATTTCATGTGGGACTTTCAGCACAAGGGATTGCAGAACTAAATCATTTAGTCCTTAATGAGACAATTCAAAGTGTTTTAAAGTCCTTTGTTCCTTACAAAAAATAAAGCCTACAAATGTAGCAAGAGGTATTTGCTGATCATGCTCAAATGTAGTTTGCCAGATAGACACATATTGCTGCTACCTTGTGTCTGGACAATCCTCAAACACAGATCTTTAAAGCTGTAGCTAAGACTCACTATGTCAAGGGATACTGACTTCATGTTAAAGAGTGGATCCAGTTAATTTTAAAGCTCAGAGAAACCAAGAGAAGGATTATTTTTCCTGCTTAATACACTTCTTATTAGCTGTTAAGTAAGACCAGTATTATGTAAAAGATGAGAGCAAAAATCCATTCATCCTTGGAAGGAGTTGTCCAAAACCCTAATTGGACCAGTTCAGCAGTTTGCCTGCTGCTATTCTGTGCTGGATACCAGACCCAATTCCCATATGAAGATTTTGTAAAAGATATCTGAATACCCCTCTGGAAGACTGATGTCTACCTGTTGTGCTTGAAAACCCCTGCAACCCATTGTCTTGCCATTTACATAAAACAAATTGTGCATAAAAACTATATTTCCTGCATGCACCAGTGTGGCACACAGATAATAGAGAAATGCAATAAGTAATGCTTCTCCATTTTTTCTGTATGTCAAAGCTTCTACCAAAAAATTCTCTGTCAGCCTTCTGCCAAAAGTTCTCACAAGAGCTTCCTGCTGGTGCTTTTCCTGCCAGAAGATCCTGTTATTTTTCATCTGAATAGGGCTATATGCTAAACAACCGTGTACACCCTCTTTTGAACACTATATAATTGAGAAGAAACTTTGGAAAACTAGGGGGAAAGAGGAAAGAGAGAAAGGACTGGTTACCACAACCCAAAATCTCTCCCTACCTCCCCCCTCTCACCCTCTCACCTCTTCTTCGCCAACTACCTCCTGCCTGCTTGCTGCTGGGGACTGAAACTCTGCCACCTGGAGAGAGCCAAAACCCACCATGCCACGTGTGTGAGTTATATCTTATCTTTCTACCCTTACTATATTTTAGAAGGCCAGAGAGGTGCTGACCCAGCCCCGCTCGACCTGAGACAGCCTGCAGTGCTCCTCGTGAATGATGAATCCACACCTCCTGCCTGCATTCCAGAGAACTAAAGCTGTTAAAACCCTGTGCTGCTAGACGAGATAACATCGAGAAAAAAAGCAGCAGAGACAAAGAAAAAAAAAGACAGACATTGCTTCTCTCTCTTCCCCCCCCACACACCAACGTGGCAAAGGTAATTTTGGTGGTAAGCTTTCCTTTCTTCTAAAAGTAATAGCTTTTTCCAACTTTTTCTTATTTCTTCTCTTTGCATCCTTTAGCAATTAATAAAATTAGTTTTTGGTATCAACAGATGACTTGTGTGAGTTTTAATTTTGCTCAGGGAAAATATTCGAATCTGAAATTCTTTCTGCAACATTTAAGCAGACTGTAACAACCAGTTTATATTTCCTGCCTAATCTTCACTAATCAAGCAGAACACAAGAAATCAAATTTTATGCAAAGAACCAAAGAGCAGGAGAAACTAATTTATGGATGAAACAGTGTACCACTCAGAAGAGGAAAAAATCTCAACTGATCTAAGTCCATAGGAAGACCTCAGCCATACAATTACCTGTGGAGTATCAGATACATGCTCAGACTCTGCATGATCACAAAGCTCAGCATGAATGACAGCATAGAGAAGAATATCAGATAAACATAAGTCAACTTCTTGTTTCCTAAACAAAGATACTTCTCTTGCACAAAAGTACCTTTTCAAAGAAAAGGTCACAAATGCAAAAAAAAAAAAAAAAAAAAGAATGAACGAGAAAAAGGGTGGCCAGTGACAATTGAAAAACAGATTTTGGCATGAGAGGACCTTCTGTAAAAGGGAATTGGTACCTGTTTCTCCTGAAGTGGCCTTTTCTTAGCAAAAGGTCCCAGTGGAATAATATCTCTGTTTCACAAGCCATTAACAGGGAGTTAAGCTACTTACAGGAGACACCATGATTATGGCATATTTTAAAGTTTGTCATCACACAAACTTCTCAGACTTTAGGCACAACGCTGGCAGCAAGTTAACAGGACTTAGAGATCTAGAGGGAATTCAGGCAGGCAACGATCAAAACAGTGTTAAAGCAAGGTAGAAACACAAATGAGAATGTAGACAGTACAGTTGTATTTTAAAAATCTTCATCAGATATTCTGCCCTGAAAGGGATGTGTTAATATAGACAAAAAGCCACCCAGGAAGCAGTGAAATTGTATCTGCACTAAAAAAAGATTCTTCTTTTTCCTAATTAAAGTATATTTCACTTGTTTAACAGATTAACTGTATTTGTCTTGTATCAAGATACCTGCAAATAATCCTTCTTGTAATTTTTCTTAGCAAGAGAAAAGCACGAAAATTAGTGAAAATATGGAAAATAACCATGTTGTTAACATCAGCAAGTAAATCAAGAATCTTGCTTCTAAGATATTTCCATTTTATAATGGTTCTCATCAACTACTTTGTGATTACTCTGCAACGTACTAAGCTGACTTCCGATTCTGTAGAAAAGCTGCTAGAAAAGTGGCACTGTGCAGCATTATAAACAAGCAACAGATATAAATATTATCATAACCTAACTCCTTTTCAGACTACTTTTAGATAAAATCATTTTGAGGTTAGGTCTGTCACATTACTTTTCTGGCTTGAACAATATTTGTCTTCAAATTCATACCAAATGCAACACAAAATGTGGTTACCAATGCAATCTCTCTTCAGTCAGAATAATGTAAGGGAAGCCTTTTCAAATAAAGCTTGTGACAGATTTTACCTTGAATGTGGAACAAGCGCAACTTGTTTTATATAACAATTATTTTGCATAATCTGTTCAATGAGTCTTTTCAAAATGTTCGATAACTCTTATTTGTGTGTATTTCATGTACTTTATGTGTACTTTGGTGTAACACATGTATTTTGAATACTTTCATGTGGAAATGCTGCACTTCTACAATTTCAAAAAACCTTTGGGAATAGAGGTTTCTCATTCACTTTACAATATTTCTCTTCTGATCTGTTTTTTTGCTTATTCTGCAAGAAGTAATTGTGAGGTTCTGAAATAATCAATTTAATCCAAAATAGGCAAAAATCTAAAACTGATTATGCATGTTTGGTAATGGAAAATATATTTGTTTCACAGTACCACACACACTATAGCAGAAACTGTGTGTTTTATATACTTCAATTCCATCATATATTACAGATTACGCTGGCAACTTTGACCATCATGAAGCCTTGGTGTGAGCAACTCCCACTGAAATTTAAAAGGGTTGTAGATATTTGTCAAGTAGGGCTCTAAAAGCAGCATGTAAAAGGACAAGAGACTAAAGTGGAAAAAATCACGCAAACTGAACTAAAAATAAAGACAAAACAACAGCTTAAAAATTATGCCCTAAGCAATTGAAATAGACTGTCCAAAGAAGGGTGTTTAAACTTTTGTCTTTAAAATTTCTTTTATAGAATGCTACTGATCTTGGTTATTTGAAGTAAATGTGCCCTCCACTTTTATGGGAAATAAGCACATTTCCCATCTTCATAAATAAAAGAAAGGGATAAAAGTCACTTTACTCGCTCTTTTAAAATAAACATTCAGTAAAATGAAGTAGCAATATTTATCACTCAAATTAACCACTAACCATCAGGTTGACCCAACAACAGATAAGAATCGGAGCTTTAATGGATGTTCCATGTATAAATACCCTAATATGCGGGATTCGCTTTTAACATGACCCTTATGTTCAGGCTGAATTTAATCTGTGAGTAATGGTAGCACCAAGAAAAGTAATTTCTGTAGAATGCTGGAAATTATTACCATGAATCTCCAAACATGTCTTTTTCAGCATTGTATTAGCAGATGCAGAGTACTTGAGGGAATTTTCCCAGCTTACCTAAAAGTAGCTTTGGATTTTATTTTCAGCTTGAGTAAAAGCAAGTATTTCCTCTGGAATTGTAAACTATGTATTCTTCTTGCTGTACTACTTTTATAATGGAAAAGATATACCATAAAACTACAAAGTCATGGTGCATGTAGAACACCGAATATTGCCATTTATTCTACTAAATCAAATGTGGAAATATCCTGGTAGCCACTTTGAAAGTTAATATAGCCAGCAGGCAAAATCCGAATCAAGACACAGAGATCTTTGTGTAAGAGTAGCTGTACTTGGGTTGGTATCCCTTGTTTATGCTGCAAAACAAGCCTTCTACCTCATAATTCTCAGATTCCTTGGTCTTAATTTCTTCTCCTCTGGAAAACACTGATCTCAGCTATCTCTAGAGACCATGTAGGGTAAAATACAGTTGTTTAAGATTACAGTCAGTTTCACTTCATGTGCCAGGGATGTTTTAAGCAAAAAATGTAGCAAAGCAGAAGTGATGGTGCAGTGTTAAATTTCAGTACAAGAAAGCTCTGTGAAGCTCAAAATTTAAATACACTCCCCACACTCTACCAATAGCATCCTTACTCAATGTAATTTGAGTCTTTTTTTATCAGGACTACAACAGGAACCAGGAAGCTTATGGTCCTGTTGTCTGACTCAGAAGTGCACAGATGTTTTTAGAGCAGAAAGCTAAAATTAGGACCATTTACTTCATTAGGCAGTATCATCATGTAATGAGTAAAGGATCTCTTTATTCTTGAAAAAGATGAGGGATCCCACTGCTCAGCTGCCTTGCTTTACCCTAAGCCCCTTTAGGCAACTCAGAATAGCCTGAAGTATCTGAAAATCTCATCTAAGGAAAAAATAAAATCAGTGGATGCTTTTGGCCACATAACAGGTTTAAATCAATACACACCAGAAAGAGTTGTTGATATTGATCTATGTTCCTAATTCCTCTGTTTGTCTGAGAAATGCAACTGATGCTCATGCCATGTTGATATGAAGGGTACTATTAGGAAGTCCAGTCTTTCTTGTCTGGGCTTTCTTGTCTTCATCAATGTTAGAATAAACATATTGCTCTCCCTTGACAACTAAACATACACAAGTACCCTGAGAAAAATACTTATTTTTAATTATTGCTTTCATCACGTGCAAGGTTGCTCAAAAGATATCCCCAAACAATTCCAATCACATATAACCTTATATTCTTCCAAGTTAACATTCCACAGCTGTTTAATCTTTCTCCATTGTTCTCAGTTTTGTTATTTATTTGATATTTATGGTTGCCTCACTATCTTTTGCATTTGTCAACAATTTCACTGAGTTATGTTTTATCTTTTCCTATCTATAATATTTCTCTTTTATTTTCTCATATAGTTATCACCCTAACAGATACTTTTACTCTACATTAGTGATTTGCACTGAAACTGACAAGTACATACCCTGTGCAGCTTCCATTCTTGAGGTAGGCTTTCCCTTTACCTAGGGAAAAATTAAAATTGTAGTGCAATTTGGATGAAACCTAAGCTAGTTTTTTTCTCAGAAATCTCTGTCTTAAAAAACAGAAGTTGAATTTGTTTCAGAAGAAAGTGATGGGGAAGCCCTAGTTCAAAGGTCTTTGGACTCCATCAGCAGTGCCACACATCTGTGGATGGGTCACATCACCAGAAGACATGCAGTGATGTCAATGCTTTGCAATAAACATCAAGAAGAGGTTCAGTGATTGTGAGAGGAGACCAGTACCAGCTAGAAGTTAGCCAGCTGTTACTGGCTACCAATCACCACATCTCAGCCTTCAAGGAGCTTTTCCTGACAACGAGGACTGCAATCCCTAGTAACCCTAACTCCAACTACACAATGATATGCAAGCAAATCCATGAGACACAAGGTGGAGGCTTGCATGCCATCTCCTAGGTTCTCTGGCCATGACTGGTCACTTATCCATATCAACGTATGGAGCAAAATCAGAAGGACCCATTGCAACTCAGTGTGACATAGTCTTATTTGTAGAGCTACACTGAATAGAAAGTTGTCTGCTTAGCATTCAAGAAGATTAGATTTTTCACCCAGCCTCTCCACTGCATGGTCAAGCTGTGCACCTTTATCCCTTTCATGGGCTGAACTCTGCTGTCAAAGGTAACAAAACAAACAGTAAGGAGTTCATGTGGCCAAAGCCCTGGACACTTCATCTGTTGACCTTAACTCACAATGGAGTAAGTCTATAATCCTCCATGATTAAAAAAAAAAAAAAAAATGTGTAAAGGCAGCTTTGCCGCTTTGCCATCTCCTGGTAAAAAAAAATGCTTGTATAGCATGGTGCCTGAGTCTAGTGAGGCCTCAAGTGTGGCATGACAGACACAAAGGTTGAAGGCCACCCAAAGCAGAGACAGAGACAGCCCCACAGTTCAAAATGACAGTATTATCTATATCAGTAAATTGAAATATCCCTGAAATGTGAACTGCACCTGAGGATTTTTGGGGGAAAGCACTAGCTGGATTGGAACAAGTTTTGCTGAGAAAGAGCTTGCTAGAATATGTTCTATTGCTGAGCAGTGTTTCTAGTCATGCTTAATTTACTAGAATGGACACAGGTCCAAGGGATGCTTTAATAATTAAGCTTGTTTTCCTCTACCTTTCCCTCCAGTACTTTCCCTTCCATGATTGTCCTCTGGTACAATCCAGATTTGGACAGTAGAATGACAGTGGAAAGCATGATGTCAATAAAGAAAAGCAAAGGAAAGGAAAAGGGTTTAGTATACTCCTCTGGTTATGAGGGGTCAGGAAAAAGAGAATATGGTCATGGCTTGCAGAAGCATAGAATTGTGGAGTACTCACCTTAAGTGTTGCATAATGTTTTGGGTGCTACAATATAAGAAAGATATTAAACTATTAGAGAGCACCCAAAGGAGAGATACAAAGATGGTAAAAGGTTTAGAGGGGAAGTCATAGGAGGAGTGGCTGAAGTCACTTGGCTTGTTCAGCCTGGAGGAGAGGTTAGCCTGTGAACAGAGAGACCTCATAGCAGTCTACAACTTCCTCATAAGGGGAAGCTGAGGGACAGACATTGATGTCTCCTCTCTGGTGACCAGTGACAGGATCTGGGGAATGGCCTGAAGCTGTGTCAGAGAAGATTTAGCTAAGATATTAGCAAAAAGTTCTTCACCTGGCTGGTGGTCAGGCACTGGAACAGGCTCCCCAGGCAAGTTATTATAGCACCAAGCCCGCCAGAGTTCAAGAAGCATTTGGACAATGTTCTCAGACACCTTCTTCGAGTGGTCTTATGCAGGGCCAGGAGATGGACTTGATGATCCTTGTAGGTTCTTTCCAACTCAGAATATTTAATGATTCCATGATCAAAGTAATAGCAATGCATTATGTAGAAAAGATATGGTCAGGCAATTTTCGAAACAAACAAACAAATAAATATAAAAATGCTGTCTCAACCCTAGCAGAGGCACAAAGAGCTCACCAGAAACTGCTTTCAGACTATAGTTACCTTCAATTACTGTTATCTCCTCCAAGTCGTATTCTGATATAGTGCATTATCTCTTGAGTTTTCAAATAATAAAGCAGGGGTTGACCACATGTTTCAAATAAAACTAGAGAAATCAGTGACTTTCTTTATGTTGCACAAAGAGCTGTAGCAACATCAACAAAAATTCAGGGAAGCAAATAGAGGAAGAAATACAGTTTTCTGAACTGTCCACTGTGAAACAACAAAAAAAGAATTAATAGTTCTCTTGTAGCAGTCACAATTTATAGAAGTGATATTTTACTCCCAATTGAAAGACAACACTCTCCTCTTTCATACCCCTGTATTTCTAGGGGAATAAAACCACTTTTTGCTAAGGACAGTCAGTGAGACTGAAGTATTACATTCTGTTTTCTTTGTAAAGCACAATTTTCCATTTGCTTGATCACTTTACAAAGCCTCTGTACTCGACAGTAACATCACCAATAATTCTGCATCTGACAGAACGATTGGTTGATTGCACTAACAGAGCTGTGGCCCTTTTCAAGAAGCCCCTGTTTGTTCTTATCAGTGATGAAAGCAATGACTCGGGTATGAAAGGGAAGTTATTGTAACAGCTGGAGACTGACAGAAATATTGTAATTCTAGTAACTATACTTTCACAATTCTAAATAGGTCAAAAAAAGTGAAGGGGCAGAGCTATATGTACTTTATTATATTTAGTGCTGGTTTATTAAAAAAAATCTGTACTCTCTAATGTAAATAAAATAAAATCATACAGCTAACTTTGCTTGTGATTGCCACTTATGAGATTAAAGTTGCACTGACTAAAGTATTCATGAGTGGTGACTATGGCCTTATTGGAAAGGAAATAAAAAGTTTGAGAGGAATGACTCTAAGGTGAAGATATTTTTCATTTTTACAGTCTCTGCCTCTCAAACAGGCTTCAACAAGCACATTATGGAGGTGTTGTGCAAACAAAGTGTGAAATCTTCCCACAAGATGCCAAGTATTTTCCTGAGTCAATTTGCAAATTCCATGATGTATAGAGTTTATAAAAAGTTTCTGCTTTATAAGCATAAATTTTATACTAAAAATGTTGCCCAAGAAGTGGAAATTAGAAGTTTCAATCAGGTTTAGAATTAATTCAAATTTACAAGCATTTTTATGTGTATATCATCAAATGAGACTACTTCAGACTCTTGTTTAGATCAAAGCACCCTTAAATGCTTACCCAGCTGCAAAACCAGTCTCAGCACAAGTCATGTTCACAATATGGCAAATACATTTCACCTGGATTCTAATATTTGCATGAATATTAGTTTGATGTTAACTGATGCATGGAAATGACTGTTTTTTGTTGGGTTTATGTTTGGGCCTTTTGTTTGTTTGTGTGTTGGTTTTTTTTCAAGATGACTAAAATGGCTTCAGTTTTAAATCACATTTCACAGTTTAAACTTTTAGGCAAGGAGTTTTTTGGTTGGCTTTTTTTTTTTCTTTGTCAAAAAGTAGTGATTCTGATTTTTTCATCACCCTGACAAGTTACTAACTTGAAAAGATGTGGTCAGGTGGCAACAATTCCACATACTGAACACTAATCAGATCTGAGAAATGGTATTTTAGCAACACTAAATGTCAGTTTGAGATTTTTGTTTTCCTCACCATGAGTTCTTTGAACTGAAGATAACTCCTGAACCACAGAATCAGAAATATATGATTAGTTATAGAACAGACATGAAACTTTCAGAAATTTTCCAGTAATACTGTTAAATGTTGTGCTTAGTTCAATCAACACAATTTCAAACACAGTTGGCATTTTCTTCTTGTCTTCAAGTAAAATTCTTAATGCAAGAACTTTGTGATAGTCAAAACACACTGACCTTGACATGTGCTCAATTCCTCTACTACCAACTCTCCCAATTTATTCTTGACAAAGCGTATAACAACATTTTTTGCAGGATACTAAATGAAACAGTACATGTATCATAACCACATTTCCAGAATTTGTTCCTTAATCAGCGACTCTCCAGCACCTGGCAGAACTACAATATCCTCTGCAATTAACATACGCTGTGCTTCCTCCCCTGGAGAATCAGTTTGTTCATCTATATCAGTAGTCTGACTCCTTCAATATGAATCCAAATCATCTCCAGTTGTCTCATACTGCTTCAGGTCTCAGCGATTTTACTTTATGCAGTTGAGTTCCTTCACAGGAAACCAAATCTGAAATAACAATGTGAACACATTTCCACTAAGGCAAAACTGCATGTGTGGTTGCAGTATGAGAAAACCCTCATTAGGCACATAGCATGCATGAGCCATTTGACAATTATGGCACCCACAGGGACTACTAGTGCAAACCTTTCAGCTGATCTGTGGGCTGTACAGGGCAACAAGTGCTGTGAGTAGATTTTCATTTGCCTTCCAGTGTCAAATGTCTACATATTTACTTCTTTGACAATCCTGACCTTCCAGTAGTTTGCACTTGTTTAGATATTTTCCATTTTTAAGTCATATTCATGTTTTACTTTGCTTTCTCTGCAGTATATTCTCATGTATTCTTTTTATTTTCCTATACTTCTTTGCATTTCACCTTTCCTTGTTTTATTTTAACCCAAGGACCAAGTACTGGCCACTACAATAGTGCTTACTAGCTACTAGCACTCACAAGGGAGATGCAACTTTGTTTTTGAGAAATCTGAGAGAGTGCATTTTTTTTTTTTCTCAAAAAGCAGTCTGGCAGACTTTGCTTGGGAAACAGATAATCTCCTCCTTCTTGTTGGACACTGAAGAATCAGCTAAAAATTTTGAATTCAAGTAAGTTCTAACCTTGGGTTGAAAATTCAAGATAATCCCCATGAAGGCACAACGTCACTGTTCTGTGGTTCGCTGGCCTAGGAGCTAACACAATATAAACAAAACTAACACAATACAAATGAAAAATAAAACCCTTGAAGTATTAATCCCTTCCTGTGCATAGGCTATCTGTATTCTCCAGATATATGGAATACCTCTGTGTTGGGGAAAAAACCCAAAGATTTCAGGGAATCAGTCAGTGATAATAACCAAGACTCTTCAGCAGTCAACATACAGTATCTGGCAAAGGAAGAGGAGCTGCTCTGGATGGGCCATGGATAACAAGGAGCCTGTTGCTGCCCTTCATTTATCCATCCTGTTAGGGACTTAACAGAAGAGCAAAAACCTGACAGATGTCATCAGGCTTGTGCACGCTAAGCAAAGAAAATAAGATGTGGAAGTTAGCTTCAAGACCACTCCACAGAGAACTTCCTATCTCAAAACTAAAGTGAAGTCATTTCATTTTGCCACAAAATAACAAAGCAGTTATTTTTATTTGTTAGGTGACCTGGCCTCAAACATTAGTTAAAAATTTTATGACCAGTTTGGGTAGTGTGATAATCACTTCACTAATATTTCAACTTAAGATTTTAAAACTATTCATGCCCAGTCTCTCCTAAGTTTCATATTTCATGCATTTGACTTTGAAAAATATTCTTTTCACATGCTTTTGTCTAAAGTTCATTTTCCTGTTATATAAAAACAATTAATTTACCTGTGTTTAAATAAGCAATAACTAAATATGTACCCATCAGTCTTCTTCATGATTTTATCTGTAAACATTGCACTGCAGGTTTTCCATCTCTCTCATTTCAAAACTTGCCTTTATTATAACTAGAATGAGATTACAAAAATTATTTCCATTCCATCTGAATTGTTTTCTTACAAGTAGGTCTTTTCAGTATCTTCTTAAAGTGTTTCAGCCACTTTGAGACCTGAGAATGTCTCAT
This sequence comes from Sclerurus mexicanus, assembly GCA_013396755.1. Taxonomy (NCBI): domain Eukaryota; kingdom Metazoa; phylum Chordata; class Aves; order Passeriformes; family Furnariidae; genus Sclerurus; species Sclerurus mexicanus. Next base: position 182,343 of record VWZF01005461.1, read on the forward strand.
ATAAATGTACTGAAAAGCTTTATTGACAAAATATATTTGAAAGAATTAAGAAAATAAAGAAGCTTGGGGTTTTTTTTTATTCATTTTACTCAACTGAAATAAAAGCCTTTTTTAAATTTACAAAGTTGTCCATTTTTTCTTTCAGTATCTTCCAAGGATTTTAATGTCCAATATACATCAGTGATCTCTTTTAATTATAAAAGGCAATCAGAAGGGTAAAACATGACTTACCTGTAGTGAAATCATATTGACTAGTCCTGATCACCTTCTTGTTATCCATGTGGTTAGAGATGGCCCTCAGAATGAGGTGCTTTGTCATCTTTCCAGGGATTGAGGTGACACTGACTGACTGGTAGTGCCCTGAGTCCTCCTTGCCATTTTGAAGACTTGGGTGACATTTGCTTTCTTCTAGTCCTCAGGCAAACTAATAATCAATACTCAGGTCAACAAGTTCAGACATATAAGGTAAAACTGAAAAGCTTATGAGGCAGCAGAGCATTCTTTTTGGGAACAATACTCATATTTGTCATAAGTTTAGTGTGTTAAATATTGGGGGGTTTATGTCAGTTGATGCTGTTCTCAAACCAAAGCATCGAGTAAAAGAAGTGTGAAAAGTCATGTTGTATTTACTGTAACTTGAAAGTAGGGAGAGCTTTTGAAGAGAATGTGGGATCTATCTCACTGAGGTTGGAAAGTAAATAATGTGAAAATTACATACTTTCTCTTTAAGTCAATAAAGCACATGGCAATCAACAACAATTAAAAAACCCTAAAAGTACTTGTAATTGAATTAACCTAAATAATCTAAGGGGTTTGGAAATAAATTCATCTTTGTGACAAGAGTGTTTCAAAGTTTAAACTGAGTTTCATACCATAATTTTTATTATTGCACAGTTATTTAGGCTTTCTGTTTGTAAATAGAGCAGAATTTAGGTTTGGAAGAAAATCAAAGGTAACAGTCTTGTTTTACACTACATCTACCTGCTCTCTAAATTTATGCTGATCTTTCTGAACTGAAAACATACTAGACTCATTTTAGGATAACAGCAATATGGGACTCTTGTCTCTGACAACCAACATAGTAAAAGGGAGTAACAATGGGAAAAACACAGAATGACCTGATTAATTTTACATTATATGTGTGTGTATTTTTCTGCTAGAAGAAAAAATTATCTAAGTTATTTATGATTAAAATTAGGTGGTAATATAGATTGTTGACATAGGTCCTGAAATTACTTTGAGTTGACCATTTAAAAATCTCTTCTGAAAGTTTTCCATTTACTTTAATTATAGCCCTTTCACTGGAAATTGTTCATACCAGGTAAAAATTAATAGTACAATTTAAGTGCTGATGTGAATAGGATTTGAAAATTCTCATCAGTATTTTTCATATGGAGAACATATGTAACAACACAACTATAGGACCCTTTGCTGGAACATAAATAGAATACAGGATCTGAAGGGAAATTATACTCCAAAAAGTGAAATTTCAGCTTTTTTTTCTAAAGAAAACTAATTATCACATGGATTTCAAACTCTAAAACATTTAATCCAGAGACTTCATAGAGAATATTGAGTAACTTCAGGCTAAATATTACTATAAGATACTAAAATTCAACGGCACTACCTCCATAGTTCAGAAAACAAAAATTGTATTTTAAATTAACAATATAAAACTATTTATACCTGATGAAGAATACAGAAGTTAAATAAACACTGAAGTCTGTGTATTTAAGGTAAGTTTTATAACTTTATTCACTCTGTAGCATTTAGAGCACATTTTTCATTCTTTCCTTACTTGTAAAAGCATATCTAGCTTCTGAAGATCTTTCTGATAAATGAGGTTTGTATAAAAATTTTATATGTATCATTATAAATTTAAACTAAGTTAACAGACTTTTTAGATGTATTGAGTCCTGTAACATGACTGAAATGACACTGCAAAATTTATCCTGTTGTCCTTCCTTTTCCCTTTTTTTTTTTTAATTGTTTCTCCAGACAGAATTTGGACTTTCTCTTGTTGTTTTATACACAGTATTGAGTATTGTGTCCAGAACAATTTTTCCTACATTTGCTTGACATTCACCTATGGACGGGGTGGCTGATGTTTTAAATAGGTCATCATCACTATAAAAACTCTTCCACCTGAAGGGTGTTTAGGCTTGTCATCACAAGATTTCAGCCACTAGTTCTTACATTTTTCAGTATGATACTGATTGACAGTGTTTGTTAGCATGCCCTTCCCTTTCAGCTTTGATAAAATCATATTGTGCCAGTGGAATATTTCTGCTTTTTTTTTTATTTTGCAAAAATAGAGGTTCTTTTAAATGCAAACTCTACTTATTTCTATATCTCATTGTTACAGCTTGTGGTATAGCTTTAGTTAATTTTTCACTGATATATTAACTTCATGCATTTTTCAGGATAAAATTTGTTGAAGTAAACCCTTTAGGAGGCAGTTAAAGACATTTATCTGTTTCTGCTTCTTTGTTACCATGTTTTTATTGATATGTGAAAAATTACTGATAGAAATACCATCACCAATTTAACACTGTACGTGGCTATAATCTTAATGGTAAACTTCTTTGAAGAACATGGTGTCAGACATTAAACCACAGCATTATAAACAGCCATCGCTTCCCTCTGTGTAGAGAACCTTTTTTTTTCTTTTTTTTTTTTTTTTGCACACTTGAATTGCAAATTCTCTTGCTGAAGAGCAACATTTACTTTCACAGGCATGACAGATAGAAGGGATATTAACTTTTATTTTTAAACAGCAATCTGCTCTTTCCCTCCTGTCCTCATTCCTAGCATAATTTCCAGCAGTGATTATCAAAATAATGCATTTGTATACAGATACTCAAGCATAAGAGTGATATTATCTCAGCTCATATATTTTTTGGTGCATACATAAATTCAAATTCTTAATGAGATAGAGACTGTCTTTGAAAGGATTTGAAATGCCAAATAATTATCTTTCTAACTTTTTGCCAAAGATTAAAAGGGTGTTTATTTGTTTGGTTTTCTTAAATAGTTGTTTTCATTTCATGCCAACTAGATGTCAGCGTCCTGAGGGTACTAAATTGCCCTCATCAGCCTCATCCAGGACTCTCACCCCTTCCCTCTGCCCATCATGCTTGTGGCTCCATTTAAGTTTAGACCTGCTGTTACTTCCACCATACATAGAGAGGTAGATAGAGTTAATTTCCTACTGATCTTGATCCTTGGGTGGGTTTGAGTAAGGTCTTTGACTGATGAACACATCAAAAAGTGCTGAAAATACCTTCCATGTTTGGGGGAGGGGATGGGGGCTGTGGGTGGATATTTCTGTAGGATGTGAAAGAGGGCAACTTGTATCAAAGGTTTTTGGAATAAAGAAACAAGTTTATTTTTTTTTTAATTAATCCTTTAGTTTGATAGCTTGAAACTTTTTTCTTCTGCTCTGATTCTAATGTGTGGTCTTTATGTTTGAAGTTATTAGATGGAAGCACCTTTCTCTGGTGATTGTCTCTGAGAACCTTTCTAACTTGAAACAAACAAAACATCACAGCAGCCTTGCTTTTCTCATCTTCTATAATGCCGTTAGACTTAGTTAACAAAATAATAATTACTAGATAATCTGTCATATAAAATTTGATGGGAGTTTATAACAGGATTTGTCAGCTGTAGCCAAGTATTGCAGCTGCAAGAAATAAACCTTGTATAGCTCCATGCTAAGTTACATGGCCTTTGAAGAGTAGGATACTTGGAAGCAACAAGTAGTGAATGTTATTGGCGAGTTCTGAATCTGACTAAAATTAACATAACAGTAAATGGTTCACTTTAAAATAAACCTAAGTCAAGTGCAAGCCTTAGTATGAGACATGGATGTGTGAGGCAGCACGTGGATGGTGACAGAAATCAGGTTTTCTGTTGGAATACCACCAACAAGATATTCTGGGCAGTGTGGCACAAGGGAAAAGAAACAACCATGGTCTTATATGTGCTCTGCCTCCCCTTGTCTTCTAAGCTTCCTTCTAAGGACCCCCATGGGCTCAGCAGGGAGTGGATTTCCCTGTCCAGTTACTTAGCCTGCTGGCTAATGGATTATGATGTGGCCTACATGGGCCCACTTAGTCCTCCTGCTTTCTGTAAACTGTATTTAAATACTGATGGCTAATGGTATGCTTTAAATTAAAGTATAACATTGGTAATGTATAACATTGCACATGTAGTATTCCAAGTAATAGCTCATGCTGTTTCTTTTCTTAAATGTCCAACATTGTGGCTGTATTGTATGAGTTTGTATGATATATAGATATATATTCAGTCAGCAGTTTTCACCCATATATAGTTATTGGTCATAAGCTTGTCTAATTGCCAGTAATGAATCACACACTTATTCCAGTCAGATGTTCGCATCAGGCAAATCTCACAGCATATTTGTTTCAGTTTTAAGGGTGTTTGGTGCATGAGTACAGGCAAATGGAAGAACTGAGGTAAGGAGGAATGTCACTGGCTGGTTCATTAGTCTGACATATGCAATCTGGTCTCTGTGGCCAGCCCTTGTTCTTCATCAACAGGATGGGCTTTTCCTGTTGTGTGCTCAAGGCAATTACAGATGATTGCAACATCCTTACTGCCACTGATGACAGGTGCTCTGTGGCACTGCACAGACCCCATGTGTTTGGTAATTCCCAGTCTGGCTGGGACCAGCATAAATCTGCTTTATGCTTGGTGTGGAGCCTAATGAGATAAGCCACCTCTTTCCCTTGATGATCCTGCTTGCTTACTGCCAAGTTGCCTCATTAAGCCATTCATTGGCAACTTNCGTTGGTGTTTGCTGAGTGCAACTACTGCTACAGCATTGCTACTCCACAGAAATGCCTGCTGGCTGGTAAAACCCTTGGAAGAGNCACTGAGTTGTTCAACTGATAAGTGGAATCAACTACCTCGTCTCTGGGGGAGGGGGCATGGATTGGGCAGGCCTCTAGCATCAGTGTCCACACGGTAGGGCCTGAAGCCAATGTAGCCTCCATGATTGGAAGGAATATGGCACAGGGGCCACATGGGGCACCTGTCAGTCNGCACCTTTCTCCGGTGATTGTCTCTGAGAACCTTTCTAACTTGAAACAAACAAAACATCACAGCAGCCTTGCTTTTCTCATCTTCTATAATGCCGTTAGACTTAGTTAACAAAATAATAATTACTAGATAATCTGTCATATAAAATTTGATGGGAGTTTATAACAGGATTTGTCAGCTGTAGCCAAGTATTGCAGCTGCAAGAAATAAACCTTGTATAGCTCCATGCTAAGTTACATGGCCTTTGAAGAGTAGGATACTTGGAAGCAACAAGTAGTGAATGTTATTGGCGAGTTCTGAATCTGACTAAAATTAACATAACAGTAAATGGTTCACTTTAAAATAAACCTAAGTCAACTGCAAGTCTTAGTATGAGACATGGATGTGTGAGGCAGCACGTGGATGGTGACAGAAATCAGGTTTTCTGTTGGAATACCACCAACAAGATATTCTGGGCAGTGTGGCACAAGGGAAAAGAAACAACCATGGTCTTATATGTGCTCTGCCTCCCCTTGTCTTCTAAGCTTCCTTCTAAGGACCCCCATGGGCTCAGCAGGGAGTGGATTTCCCTGTCCAGTTACTTAGCCTGCTGGCTAATGGATTATGATGTGGCCTACATGGGCCCACTTAGTCCTCCTGCTTTCTGTAAACTGTATTTAAATACTGATGGCTAATGGTATGCTTTAAATTAAAGTATAACATTGGTAATGTATAACATTGCACATGTAGTATTCCAAGTAATAGCTCATGCTGTTTCTTTTCTTAAATGTCCAACATTGTGGCTGTATTGTATGAGTTTGTATGATATATAGATATATATTCAGTCAGCAGTTTTCACCCATATATAGTTATTGGTCATAAGCTTGTCTAATTGCCAGTAATGAATCACACACTTATTCCAGTCAGATGTTCGCATCAGGCAAATCTCACAGCATATTTGTTTCAGTTTTAAGGGTGTTTGGTGCATGAGTACAGGCAAATGGAAGAACTGAGGTAAGGAGGAATGTCACTGGCTGGTTCATTAGTCTGACATATGCAATCTGGTCTCTGTGGCCAGCCCTTGTTCTTCATCAACAGGATGGGCTTTTCCTGTTGTGTGCTCAAGGCAATTACAGATGATTGCAACATCCTTACTGCCACTGATGACAGGTGCTCTGTGGCACTGCACAGACCCCATGTGTTTTGTAATTCCCAGTCTGGCTGGGACCAGCATAAATCTGCTTTATGCTTGGTGTGGAGCCTAATGAGATAAGCCACCTCTTTCCCTTGATGATCCTGCTTGCTTACTGCCAAGTTGCCTCATTAAGCCATTCATTGGCAACTTATCCTTTCTCCTAGAAATCTCCCTCATCTATCTGAGCTGCAATGCCACAGTTAAATGTCTATGTCAAAGGATTGTGGAGAGTCATAGCATTACATGTAGTTCTAAGCTAAACTTGGTTTACAGATTGCTTATTGTGACCTGTCCGGCGGAGTAAATGAAAGATGGCAAGATGGGGCTGTTGAAACTGATATTGCACAATTATATGGCTTAATGCTTTTTCTTCGCAGGTCTAAATTCTGCATCGTTAACCCTCATGGATAGTGCCACTAGAAGCTTGATAGGGACTAGTCTACTTCTCAGTTTTGAAAACTAATAAGAAAATTCTAGTCTCTTACTGGACTAGCCAGAGGCCCACAATAACACAAGATTCAAGTCATTCACATTTGAACTGTGAAATTAGTGAACATGTTAATGCATATACTGCAGAGTAATAATTTTTGATAGATGTGTATGTTGAAAATAGATCTGTATGCTGAAAATAGGTCTGATGCTCATGATAAATGGTATTTGCAGTTGCTGATTTCTCTTGGTATGGAAATTTTGGCCTAGTACAGATGTGCTCATCTGCCAGTCCTATAGAATTAAGTCTATTTGTGAAATATACCCTGTTTGTCTCTTTTCCAGATATACCAATAGTATGCTTGATTTAAAGAAAAGACATGAAATATCCTCTTTGCAATGTAGTGTTAGAGACCAGATTTGTATCTCACTGAGTTGTTCAACTGATAAGTGAACCTTGGAAGAGTAAAGAAGCAGAGCTGTTTGGAGGAGAGCGGGGAAGTCCTTTTATTCCTAGTAGCCTGCTATTAAGTATAATGCTTTTGTGAATCTGTTACTTAGTTCTACATTATTCCTGTAAACCCCTTTTGCGAAAACGCCTATTTTCTCACTAAATTAAAGGAAATTCTCTTAGAGAAAGAGTAGCACCATCTTCTCTGAACATGAATTTGAGCTAATAATGAACTAAAGGCTTTACAAAAGTCTGGTAAGCAAACTTAAAAGTCTTAAATATAAGTAACTGCATAGGCAGTCTGTGGCTTGAAACCCAGCATATCCAGGTATGTAAGATAGTCTTAAGGTAAGAAATGAAATATTTTTATAATATCTTTAACATAGCTGTGTAAAAGGCAAAATAGCATTTTTACGTCTTTAGTGGATCCCTTAGTTTCCATCTTTCATTGTACTCATTGAAGATGAAAATTGAAGTGATTGTTTTCTGTCTAAGATTTCATATATTTCCATGTTATTGCTTCATTTGAATCTTTGAGGTACTTATGACCACTATCTAAACAGTTTGAAGCCACAACTTTATCTTTTGAATCCTATGTGATTCCACTTCTCACAGTTTGCCAATCTGAGCCAAGGTCACACAGCTGGGCTATGTTGCTGCTAGGTTTTGGATCTCTAAGGCAGACAACTGAACCTTGGGAAGGAGTGATACCAGGAAAAAGAAGTTACTCTAAATAAGGTGGAAACCAGAGTCTGTGATGATGGGATTTTTTATATTTCTATTTTTATATTTATATTTTATATTTTATATTTTATATTTTCTATTTATATTTCTGTGGAAAGATGAGGTATGTGTCTGAAAGTCTACTTGTACTGCACAGAGATCCATTAAACAAGTAGAAATGGTCATTGCTTACCTTAGCTGGAAAGGTCATATATCTTAGTTTAGCACTATTAGGCTCAGTTGTTTTTTCAATAGGCAACAGTTGTACCAAATATGACAATGTTGGTCAATTTTGAACTATTCATGAAAAGAAGGGTTTAAATACAGTCTGGTTCAGATTCATGTGGTTAGGTGGATGGAGAACTGTCCCCAAAACCTTTTTAGTTGTGTCCAGGGAAAAATGAAATGTTTCTCTTTGGATGAAAGTTTGAAGAAGGTGTGGTGTGAATATAAATATGATGGGAACTAGTATTGTACCATTCTGCTCACAAGGTCTCATTTAAAAATTTAGTTACTATGAAACATGAAATAGGCTATGACCCTTTGGTTTCTTTGCTGGTATTGCAATCAAGCAACTGAATCACTTATTATAAGACTTTAATTTGAACAAAGCAAAGCAAAACCACCAAAACTCAGGGCAGTAATTAAACATAAAAGCAGTTCACATGCTGGTGTTCAGCATGACTACTGTTTTCATCAACCAGAGGAGCAAATGGTGCACTGCTACTAATTTAGATTGGCGCGTTTTGATAGCTTAGCTCTGTGGAATATTGCAATAACTTTGAGGACACTAGTTATGTGAAATGTTTGTGTAAGCAATATTTACAGTGATTTTTCCCTTCACAATCGCATGGTCATCAACTATCTCACCACAGATAACCATAGAACCTAGAGTGCAACACAATAGCTAACCTCCACTACTGGGAGACCTGAAAAGGAACTGTTAAATTCTGTAGGCACATCTATTACACTGAATTCCATTCTATAACAGAACTATAGTATTGTTTCAGAAAAGCTTAAATGGTTTAATTCTAGTAACTTAAGTGTCTTGGTATGTTGTCAAAACCTAATCTTGAACCTAGTGACCTGGATGATATGCTAACAGTTTGGAGGAAAGTAGCCACTGATTTTCAGGCACTTAAAGAATACAACTGCGCAATTATTTTTGACCTGTCACCTTGCCTTGTGTCTCAAGACAAATACTAAAAATGTGGCTGCATCCTCATTTTTGAGGATTATGTGTGTCATGCTTCCTGTTGCATGACCACAGTCACTTGCATCAACAGCATTGTCAATTGTAAAACATTAAGGTAGACCAAGTGTGGTGGTTGATTGTGGGTTTACCAAAACAAGCATGGGAGATGTTAGGTTTAGAAGGAAGTTTTAGACAAAGTATGTAAACCTTGCAGCTTGAAAGCCTGTGAATAGACAAAGCTTAAAGCATGAGTTCTTTTGTATTGCTTCTTTTAGAGTGTTGGCCTATCTTTTGCTTCATTACTAGGTATTTTGCATTTTCATAGCCAGATTCCTCAGGTGGTGTGCTGTATCATTACACCCAAAGCAAGTCTTTTTCTATCACCTCTTCAGAAGAAACTATTTGTGCTTACAGAAATGAAAGTTTTAACAAACAAACAAGCAACAAAACCAAGCAAACAAAACAAAGGAACACAAAAAAGCAACAAATAAAAAATTATAGATGGCAAGCTGGATTGGTGCATCATAGGTCCTCAGGCTGCATTGTAAGTTGGCTTTTTCAGAGCCTACAACACATTTGATGGTTTTGGCCTTTGATTGTTGTTTTTTTCTGTTTTGTAAACTTAAGTCACTTCCTTGATCGGAAAGCTAATTTGCCTTTAGAGAAGTCTGCTCCTTCCCTGGCTAAAGCTCTTCTGCAGGGAGATACTGTTTTATCAAAAATATAAGGCTTTCTAGGTTTATCCTTGTTTCTGCTAAGTTTTAGCTAGTGCTGTCTCAAATATCTGAATAGGAGTGAGCCTACAATCCTGACAATGGTACTGTTCTATTAAAGTTTAATTTCCAGACTCTCAGCTCAACTGGCCTGACTTCTCACAATCTCTCAGGAACAAAACCTCAAGTCATTGTGGGAGGAACCTAGGTACTCAGTGATGAAAATGTCACTACATGCCCTGAGGTGTTTTACCACAAAGAAAGTGTAACTTTTCCTCTAGTAGCAACTTTCACAAAGTACCATCTTTTGTAACTCTAGAGCGACTCAACAGTTGTAGTTGTCAAAGGGTGGTGTCTGTGAACATGGATTCAAGGAACTCATGGTGACAAATTTAATGATATTATCCTTGTAGTCAATATGAGATTTGTTTAGCATAAGCAGTTGATTGTATTGTGTCAGTACATCTTGAGGGGGGAGAAATGGTCAACAATATTCTCTATTCTCCCTTACTAGAATGTGCAATTACGCCTCTAATGAAATAAAAGTTTGCTATTACATTGAGCAGTTTGAACTGAACTATATTTCTTTCCATGAAACACTCGCTTAAGAGCATGTAACAAAATAGAATGGCATCTTTTGCTGTGACCCAAAGTATTAATGTTTTATTTAATATTCTATACAGAAATCAATTATTGAACTTTGACATTTTGTCATCTTGAAGTAATCTTGACTCTTTCCAGTTCTGATGAATAGAAAACCTCTTCATGCAGGAACCTTGATGTTTTTCTGGCAGCAGAAAGTATTTGGAAATAAGGTAGTAAGTCAGAATGATTGTATCTTGCCATTGAAGTTCTGTCCCAGACTTAGCTGTCCCTGATTTTCATGAGGCTATTGTGTTTGTATGACAGAGAGAAACCTGCATATCATACAGCATCACAGTGAAGACTGCATTCAGCAACCTCAAACAATCAAAGAAAGTTTACCTGCTTGTGTCAGAACTCTTCAAACAATTTTGTTTAAAGGGAGAAAACTGAGGTAGTGGCGGGGAAGTACATAAAAACAGATTTATTTTTAATCTCTTAATCTTTATATTAGTTTGCTTAAATAGAGTAGACTGAAAAACCCTCAATGACTGACTCTTGTTACACAATAGAATGGTATGACTATAACTACTATGCCCATCACCTGCTATGTTTGGACTGGGTTTTATGACTTGGCATGAATGGTACTGAGGACTGCAATTACAGTGATGCACTGCTGTTGGCATGTGCTAGCATGAACCTGGACAGTAACATAGCTTGCCTATTATGTGAAAGTAATTTCCATCTGGTTCATGCTTCAAAATACTGTTCAAAGATACTGCAACTTCCTGTTTTCATCCAATATACAACATTTCCTAATCTCTGCTTAGGAAAAAAAATAGGAGTTTATGGTGATGGGGCCTTTCATAGATGCAAGAGATTCTCATTAATGTCTGGAGGACTGGACTTGAATCGAGGAAAGTGTTTACTTGATCATCATTCCTTAAATCCCTAGAATGACGATGTGAATGGCATACTATTTTTTTTCATAGCATAACTGTCTGGAAAAAATCAGGTGTTTCTTGTTGAAGAACACCAATGAATTTAGGACTTGCACTAAATCTGTTTCACTTAGAAAATTGTTGTCATGTACATAGAGAACAGTCTTGTGGAGCTAGGAAAAAACCCCAATGTTTTTCCCTTATCAATGGAGTTGAAACTTTTTCTATATAACCTCACCAATAGTGAGTCCTCTGGAGAGTGCAGTCATAATTTTAATTAATTTAAAACTAGGTTACTTGATCTTTAAGATAAATTTTACTTATTCTCTAACACTTTCAGAAGTCAGTCATTTATCAAAAATTGGGTGAAGTTGAATGATATACATCATTAATTAAATAACCTTCACCATCTTTTCAGTTCAGATTCCAAATTCTCTGATTTTTTATTTTTTTAAATAACTTTATAGCCAACCTAACATAACATGCTTTTGATTATGAACAGTTTCTAATTGGGAGAATTATTATCACAGTTCATATTCAGAAGACTCAATGTTCTATGCTTTTGTTCTCTGCTGTTTTCAATTTTTTTTTTTCCATTCTCAGCTGGCTAGTTCACTGCCTAATATTATTATTCCAGATATGTTCTCTGCCTTCTTGAAATTATTTGAAAACCTTAAAACCCATGTTGAAATTTGGTTTAGCTTACTAAGTTAGCCTGAAAACTGGCTGTTCATGATTAGATCTGACCCTCTTGCCTTGGGTATGGTGGCAGCTGTCAAAGGCATGGAGGAAAGCCAAGGGCTTGTTACTGCTTCATCTATCTGTTTTTAATTTAACAAAATTCTGCTAGACAAGAAATTCAAGTCATTGTTGCAACATGGCACCTGTCCATAACAGAAGGGTTCTGTCATTTCTGTAGCCCAGCAATCCCATGAGACTAACATGAGACTAACTTTGTGAGCAATAAGCTTGCTTCTATACAAGTCTGAAGGAGGTCAGTGGATGGCAGGATCTAGTTATTCCTCTTTACATTGTATTTAGTCTAGAAGAGTCTCTTAAGGCACTGAGTACCAGAACTGTAAAAATAAAGGTATTGCATTTAGTTTTCTGCTATACTTACAGTATTTCTTCCACTTTGGGATAGGTAGGCTTCCTCATTTAACACTGCCTTGTGTCTGAGTGAAGAGTGTACCTCTTCAACAACAACAAAAAAAAATCAATATTCTTCCTGTTCTGAAAGTGCCATCCACTTTCATTGGTGTCTTTTGCTGTACCTGTAGGAACATAAGGGCTAAGCAATCAGACTGAAGGCTGGTCTCCCTCATTCTAAACAGGGAGGTACTTAGCTGAGAGAACTTCAGCAGCAGTCCTACCAAATTATGAAACAAAACCTGACTCCCTGACCCTGTCAACTGTTGTGCAATAATATTTAGGAGCATTTTCAAAGACTTTTTCATGTTCTTGGCTTAACTAGTAAGACAAGCTGTCTTTCTTTTTATATATTAATTTTAGCTGTATTCGTTCCTCGATACAATGTACCATAAGGCATGAGCTTTAAAATAGTACTGCTTGGGCACCAAGAGACGTCTGGTTGCAGCAGCAGGGAAATTTCTGCATTGATTTACTCTTCCCTTTGGCCAGTGTTTTCTAATGAAAGTCTCATGAATAATGTCAAACAAGCATTTAATTTCTCTTAGGGAGAAATCACTCTGAGTAGAGCAGCATTTATGTAATGGCACAGTGGAAAGCATTTGTCTTCTAAATAAAATCCAAATGAGCACATACACATTCATCAGCTGAGATATGTAAAACACAGTCTGGCAATGCATCAGAAGACCAAGCAGTTCTGGAAAATTACTAGCTCTTTTTACACAATAGGATTAACTATGCAAACAAAGGCTGTATTGTTTGGAACTTCTGTTTTGTAACCAGGCTTATTGATGAAGAACCTTATAGGTGAAGGAATCTTAAAGAACACAAGAATCTATTAATCCTCTAAGATAATTCTTCACTTTCATTTAGGTCTTGTGGAATATACAAAACTTGGTAAAGATGGACAAAATTTTTCTCAAAAGTAACTGTGGAATCAAAACATCTTAATGAAGACATACATACCTATAGATGATGCAAAACTTCTGGATATTATGTAAGCTAAGCAAAACTTAGTTTTATATATATCTAATAAGCACTTAACATGAAACAACAGCATGAATTGTTTAATGGCTGCTGTTTAATAGAACCTAGGCTCACTGTTTATCTTTATCCTCTGAACATAATTAACTTTAACTTAATTCCAGGCATCTAAAGTGAAATTTGTGTCCACTTTACTTGGGATATATTGCTGAAAAAACAAATAAGGTTTGCATAATTTTGATTAAAATACTTTCAGTAAGTGGTCACTGTATGATTAGCTTTCTAGCGAAAATCCTTCACTTAAGTGTCTTTCTTCTGATGTCGTGGTTTGTTTTTTCTTTTTGTTTTTGGGTTTTTTTTGTATTCAGTTCTTACTATTTATTTTCACAGAATTTGCCTCATTGGGGAAAATTTTCCCTTACAAAGACTTGGCAAACTTCTCTTAAAACCTACTGCCTTCAAAAGACTGTTTAAAAATATGCTATGAAGAAATTGAAGTTAAAGGAACATATGGAAAACTTTCTGGTTTTTGCTGATGGCTCTTCTCTAAGTATTTCTTTCAATGGGAACCTTCAGCATGTGAGTCTGTATAGTAAAAGTTAGGGACAACATAAAATATATCTTGCTCTTGCTCAGTACAACTGTAATGGTATTTTGCTTTTGTTTTATACCAGAAGATGAACAAATGGAGAAAAATGTTACCTAAGTCTAAATTTTGTTTAAAGTGTTTCTTGCCACTTGGGGGAAAAAAGTATTAAAGATTTTTTCACAATATGCTACTTAAATGCTGTTGAAAAAAAAACCCTAGAGGCTTTTTTTTTTTTAATAACTTTAATTGCTACGGATTTCTCATATGAAAAAAACTAGGAAAAAAGGAGTTTGCTACAGAAGTTTTTCGAAGATAAAATTTTTGTGAAATGTTACATTTGTAGAAGGAAAAATGTCTCTTAATTAATCTTGATGTCAGAGTCCTATTGTTATGTTATGACTATGGGAGAGGATGTCAACACCTGTTCTGTCAAGTAAGTTAGAGAAGAAACATTTTTGAAAGAATGCACCAACTGGCTGTAAATTTTCACATCTTAATTGACTCACATAGATGGGAAGACATATAATCTGTGTAACCATTTGGCAATAGCTGATTCCAGCTAATTGCAGGTTAATTTTTAAATTGTTATCTTGTTCACATAGTTGTCCAGAGGCTAATCTTATGAATCTGAAATGATACCCAGATAGCATAGTATCTTACGTACCAGACATTCTTTTTCTTTCTTTTTTTTTTTCCTTTGTGAGTGCATTTCTATAAAGAGCTCTGAATGCCATTTTGACAGGTCACTACACTGCCAAATCTGTATTTTCTTCAGTACTTCCATTTATTTTCCTACATTTGAGCAGTTATTTCTCTTGGGGAAAATATGGCTTTGGAACAGTGTTAGACTAAAAGATGATATGTGAAAGCAGCTTATGGCCACCTGCTGTCAGGCAGCATTACACTAACTACAACTTCTCATTTCCTATCATGATCACTTGCATCTGTTTTCATCCTGATTTGGAAAGTGAGATTGCTCTACATGAGGAAATATATAATAATCTGGTCAGCTCTGCCCCACATGGTCCTGTTTGTTATATCAAGCTGACAACAAATCAAGGAAATGTAAAAGCTTATTTTAAGATTTCTTACATATAAAGCCTTTCCTTTCATGGTTTTCCACCTCACCTTCAGTCTCACTTTGCAATATGGAGGAGCAATTAAGTTCATTTTCACAATATTTGCCACAAATCACTCCTTGACTAAGTGGGCAGATGGGGAATGTATTCTAACTTGAGGAACACTTGGTGCTGCTCTCAATGGCCAGGAGCAAACATGTTTGTGTCTATGCCATAAATGTTCTTCCATGAATTGGAGCAGCTGACTTAAAGGAGCTATTGCCAAGCCTTCCCTTCCTGTGCCAGTGCTAGGGAAGGTATCTTGCAAGCTCATTGTAGGCTGGCCTTGAATAATAGTCTTTATTATGATCAATAAAAGAAATTAAGTTGTTTGAGTAAGCTCCATTTACAGAAGCTGCACTCTGTAGAAGACTCTTGCTCTCCTTTTATCTGTATTCTAGAAATGACGTGAATAAAGGTAGATATTAATGGCTTCATTTGGTTGCTTAAGCGTTGTTATATCTACTCTGCAAACAAGGCTCAAAGGCAGAGGGCCAGATCAAATACAAGCAATAAATTTATTTCCTTTTTATATTAAAAACCATCTCTCATATGTAACATCAGTGCTGTA
Organism: Sclerurus mexicanus; assembly: GCA_013396755.1. NCBI lineage: Eukaryota > Metazoa > Chordata > Aves > Passeriformes > Furnariidae > Sclerurus > Sclerurus mexicanus. Next base: position 198,026 of record VWZF01005461.1, read on the forward strand.
GGATGCCAGACCAAACAGATCTAGACTTGCATGTCAGAAGTAATGTGACAGGGCAACTGTACTGTTTTCTCTGTGTGTATGAATTTGCATAAGCAGTTGGAAGACAGCATTGCCACTACTATCAATTATCTGTTCTTCACAGGTTTAGGTTTTGGAGTTCTGTACATGGTATAATTAGGTAAGCTCTGAATATTCGTAGAAAAATAGAAGGTTCCCCTCTTTCCTTGTCTTTCAAGATACATGGTTTCTTTATTATTCCTGTCTTTCTCAGCGCTCCTCAGAATATGCCTTTCTAATAATGTAACTAGCAGCTTCATCAGCACAGCTGTGTCATAAATGAAGCCCTAAAACTGATTTCTTTGCAAGTTACAATCCAGACTGGCTAATCAAAGTGGCCACACAGTTTAAACATTCATATATACAAAGAGCATAGACTATGACAAAATCAAACTTATTATCTGGTCTTGTGCACAAGGCTTTCAGTACTGTAGGCTGAATAAATATTCAGTGTGTGTCCAGCCTTCTGTGCGTTTTTCATCTCCGTATGAACACAGACACTTTCATGCAAGCCAGCTCTTGCTTTCTGGGGCCAGGACAGCTGAAGTATTGTTTCATATAGACACAAGTATTTCCCTTCAAATATAGATGTATCTTCATGATGAAGCGTTGTGCTTCTATTTCAATGATAAAGTAGGAGGAGACGAAGAACCAGACTGATATGGATGAAGTAGACTTCCATGCAATGACCATGCAGGGCAGGGTTCTCTCCTTTTATACCATAAAATTGGTAGTGGAGTGCTGATCCCAGAGTACTGGTTGTGGAGGTGCCTTTGCTACAGGTAACCACATCCATTTGCCTTGTCAGTTTTATGAAATGTCCTCATTGCTCTGACCAGTCGGAGTGATGCCTGCTCCTGTGTTTATGCTTTCCCTCCAATTACTGCTGTATGTCCATAGATATGACCTGCACATACTCTTGCAATTTATATTGTTCCAACCTTGATTGACACTGAAATGCCTAAAATTGTCCCATGCTCTGACTCTGAATCCTTCTGAGTTTCAGAATGATTTGTCAGCTACTTGATTTAAACAGATTTAATACTATATAGTATTTAACCTATCAATATCTCTTTAATATATTAAGATCCTAATTTGAATTTTTAGCACATACCTGTTTCTAGTATTGTCAATCATACTGTTCTCAGTATCTTCAGTTTCTTCCTTAATTTCATAGATCTCATGAGGGTTTACATTCACTTGTCATCTGCCTAGACAGAGTACCTTTAATAAGGTACCTCTTTTTTTTATGTTCTGCTTTTTAACCACAGTGTTTACCTGGCCCAGGAGATTAATTTTTAGGGAACTGAGATGAATCTATTCGCCCAGTCTTCTCATAACCAAATAAGATTAATGATAATAATTTGCATTATTTTTATTGTTGCTTCTGAAATAAATACTTATTGGGCAAATACTCCAGGGAATAAGGCTGAGTCTAGGCCAGGCAATATAGATTATGTCAATGATCTTGAAGAGCTAGCTGTAGAATTTCTATTTTAATCTCAGCAGGTGCTCTTTCTTCCTTATCCCTTTCTGCCCCTCTGACCCTTGCCCTGCCCAGTCTCCTATATCTGTCAGGAAGCAATCTTGGAGCAGTGCCTTCCTGTTGAAAGAGGTTGCTTAGTCTAATTTGTCAAAAGGTGTATTTATTACACTGCCATGAGAGGAGACGATGGTGAACTGAGTGGATGGGATAACAAAAGTGGCACTGTACTAGCAACTGTCTGAAACAGTAGGTGTAAGTATCTATGGGAGTTATTTACAGTATTAATAGCTATTCACCTTAATTCATCTGTTGTGACAGCTTCAAATCTCTGATGTTACAGAAGTAAATTTTTTTTAACTCCAATTATTCTGACTATTTCAAGATTTTTTTTTTTCCACTTCAAAGTCCTGGCCTTCCAAAGGGAGGGAAATTTCACCTGTGATATACCAGTAAGACACTCTTTTACTCAGCCGCTCTTACACTGGATTCCTAATTTCTGTTAAGTAGATCCATTGTCTTCTCTGTGAGGCTCTCAGTTGAAATCATCAAGTTTAAAGAAGAACTGTGAGAACTACTGATCTTGTCTTCATCACCAAGAATTTGACATGTTCAAGCTGAAAATTATCTCCTGCCATCTTGGTATATGTTCATTAGTAGTGCAGGACCTCCTCCTCTACAAAGACATACAAATATTTGCATAAAGAAAAACATCATATAGCTTTCATTAAGCCCTGAACACAATGAGTCATGAAATGAAATAAGCCAGTTAAGCATAAGGTACTGCATTTTTAGGTGCAAAACAGCTCTTTGAGGAATTGTTACAAAGGACTAACTGATTAGTCAAATTAATTGATTCTAAGTGATCAGATAATCTACTTCATTAGCTTAATCTGCTTGAAATTTGACAAATTACTGTTTATTATGGCTGTTTTTTAAGAATGAAATATCCTTATGGCTAAAAATAATTATTAAAGCTTCTAAAACAAGATTTTTTTTCCACCTATGGCTTAAAATGCAACTTTGTTATTCTCTTAAAATTATTAAGATAAGAGCCATACAGCACTGCTGCCTGGCACTTCTGCCAGGGAAATTCTTTCAAGAATTCATCACTCTTTAATAACAGAGTGCTAGTATTGAGATATTGGAATAAAATATTCAGTGAATGCAGTTTTTCAGAGGTATCTTGCTATGGCAAAATACCATTGTGATGGAAGTAATTAGTGATTCTGTTGACACACTGTACCTTGTTGATGTCCCTCCTATACTTTCTGCTTGAGAAAATCTGCTGGTTCATCAATGTGCACAATTAATTTAGTAAGCAGAAATTTCTTTGGTATTACATGATTATTACATGATTACTGGTCTTTGTCTGACAACTTACATAACACTCTGGGTGCTCTTCATTTTCAGTCATCAAGTAGTGTAGATGTACTCTGTGTGATTCTCCTGATATTTCCTTCTGACCTGATGTTGTACAACAGCCTTAACTTTACTGCTTGCTTATCTACTAATATTACTTTATTGGATCAGTTAAACTAGTTTCTATCTCACTTCTGTTGTTTTATTTTAGTATAAACGATTTTGGTTTTTTTACTAAGAGCTCACTCAAAACTGTGAATTATACGTATGCATAAATGTTCATGATGTAGGTTGGTTTTATACCAAAGTAGGTAAACTTAAACAATCTATCAAATCCCAGCATGATGGTATGTATGGTCCAAATTTTAATATCATGGTTTGAGGTTAGCATCTCAGAAGCTGTTTTCTGCCTTGCCATATCTCATTTTGAACATGACGCAATGAAGGATGATATGATATTTTCTCCTCTGAAGCCTGAGGAATCTGAGACTGTGAATGATTGCAGCAAGTAATCTATTCACAAGATGAGAATACGGAAAAGAGTTTTCATCTACAGGTGATAGGAATCTGATTAATAAGCTAGTACACTGGCTTTGGTCAGTGACCTTACATTAGCAAAGTTTAGTTTCCTTAGCTAGAAGATACATCAAAGGACATTCTCAGAAAATTATCCCTGAACATATGAAAACACAAAGTCTAGGCTTCCTGTCATTTGCCCTTAAAAGACCAGCAGTAGTAATGAGGCAATCCTGTAGTGATCCTGGATTGTTCTTTGCTAAAAGGCAAAAGGTTAACTGGAAAAAAATGCAACTTGCACTAATCTTGCAATAGGTGTTTTAGAAATTTCACCTCCACATGTCAATTCAAAAACCAGGAATGAATCTACCAATTCGAGTTTTAACAGTGAAACCTACAATCTGAAGAAGCAATAACTGTTGAGCTATCTGTTGAGCTGTCTCTTCCAAGATTTTCCTTCTTCAATATCCAGGCAAGACTAATGCTTTTTATAGGACCTGTGAATGGATATCTCTTTCATTCTCCATACATTTTCTCTGAATAAAGAGAACATAATTGTTTATGTCACTGCTCCATGAAGTAGGTAAGGAACTAATCTGCCAAGAACTATGTTTTTTTGAGAGCTACTTCTTTTAGTCATAAAGTTTCCCCATAAAGTTCATAATACAGCCTCACAGACATCAAGAGGATATAGTGGAAGGTAAAATTACATAGTGTAAGTGCTACTTATATTACTACAGTTGTATCATCTATGCCACTATACTCTATATGCAGATACTTCTGTCAGGCCATCTGTTTTCCTTGTTTGTTAATAGCATGGTTTCTGAGTACTTTGGGTAGCAAGCTAGCTCATGGGCAATATGGATTTTGAAACTAGTTATATTAAAAGGTGCTCATAAGCAGAAGGCTGTTGCAATTCAATGTTACGTTGAGTCTCAGCTCTGATACCACCAACAAAAGGCATACTAATCAGAAATAGGCTCTATTTTTCTTTATTTTTCTCTGTCCTACCTTTTTCTTACCTTATTGGAAAGACTCTGATTCATGCAGAGCCAGGGGTACAACTGCTTCACACAATCTAGAGAGCAGACACTACTGATCAAGCTACTGAAATCTCCCACATGTGCTTGGCACTACCTGATCCACTTTGGGATACCTAGAAGTCATTTTAGAGCTTATATGCAGTGCTCTTTGAGATGTTATCTGAGTCTGTCACATGATGTATATGGTCCTATCCATGCAAAACACCATGACAAAGCATGGATGTATTCAAAGTGAATGTCTACCTTTGAGTTGCATCTCTTATAGACAGGATGACTTGAAGTGTCTGATTGCTTTTATCCACCTCTTTCTCTGAGTTGCTTCACTGCATGAAGCTGCTGCCTAACCACTCACCCCTAAGCTGAATTCCTGTGCATGTGTTTTGAGGCAAAGAATCATCTAAACCTGTCAGTGAGCAAGTGGGTAAAGTTGCTTTGGATCTCAATTGCTCAGAAAAACAAAAGTCTTCTTAGGACATAAATGTAGTCTGCATATGGATACCTAGCCAATAGAATCGGCCATTGAATATCTTTAAGGTCTTGCTTCAAAGTTTGCTGTTTTGTAATTAGATAGAATTTTCATCATGCTTTGTTTCCTTAACTGCTGCTTGGAACAGTTCTGGTGTGAACCAACTTAGGAGAAATTATTTTTGGTTTCTGCATATTTTAAGTGCATTAAATTTTTAAATAATTTGTCATGGCAAAATGAGACATTTAGACCAGGATGAATCTGGAGGAGTTGTGATATTTTAGGAGATATGAGTCTGGAATCTCACTGTCCTTCACAGCCTTTTCCATGACTACATTTCCTCTCTCCTAGAGGAGATCCCCATGACTTTTTTTTCGAAGGACACAAAAGTATTGTGGGAGAATATACTGATTTTCAGGTCATCCTTCATTGAATTAGCATGTGAATGCAACAATACAGCTCAGGAAACATCTGCATATCTTTTCCCTTTACCAAGAAATAAAGTAAAATATTTTGAAGGTAATGGAAGTTCAGGTACTGTTTTATAACCCTACACTGAGAGCATTGCCAATAGCCATGCTATGATGTCCATCTCTAGCTACATTTTCAAAGCTCAGAGTAACAGGAAGACTTTTGTCAGAAGAAAAAAAAAAAGTAAAAAATCCCAGCCTTCTGCATCACCCAATGCTTTGCCCTTCTCCCTCATAATCTCTCATACTCTTCTCACATCTTGTCACCATGCTGCTTCTTCCCACAAAAGGGACAGGGAACCCCATAACTCCTCAGCCCTGATGTGCGCTTGTGGCATAACACAATTTGCAGAGACATCTGTGCCACCCAGGTTTTACAGCAAGGAAAGGAGTTACCAGGGATATGCTATGTATAAACAAACAGTTCTCCTGCTACTTGGATCTTCAGCACACCAGGCAGACACTGGTGCATGCTTTCTTTTTTAAAACTGCTGCCATAGCAGCTGAATCTGGAGAGGAGTGTATTGGATAACCCACATCTTCAGGTGCAGATGTCTGGGAGGTAAGAGACTTCCTTGAGATGCACATTCTTTGCTCACAGTTTTATGTTGCTCGGCAAAGAACTTCTCTGTGTCAAAGTGCATTGCTCACTTTTTACAAAAGCCTGCTGAGTAATATGAACTCCACAGAATAATATGAACTTTCTCTTCCAGTGTCGGCCAGGGCTGGCTGAATGCCATGAGTCAGGCATGTGCATGTCCTGGATTGTCTCCCCTCCTGGTTGCCAAAGCTCAACAAAGGACTGTTCTGGCCAGGTAGTCCTGTCTTTGTTACTTCTGCAGTGTAAGAAAGTAAGTGACTTGCTGAAAATGTTTTCCCTAAAACTATTTGCCTGTTTTAGTAGCCTCTCTAGTAAGGACATTTTAAACCCAAGAGATGATCATGGACTACCAAAAACTCTTAATCACAAAGTACAAATAAAGTTAGTAAATAAAAAACAAACTAATGTCTAAGTTGAAACTGACTTATTGAATATTTTTATGTATCCACTGCTCAATGGAACAAGGCCTTGTGGGCGCCACTTAAAATCTCTTGCTGCAAAACCTGCATGAATCACAGATCCAGACCCAAGTGATGAGCTGTGAAGCACCTTTTTTTGTTGTTGCATTCATTTTGAAGAGGCCAGTTACTGATGCTCTCACTTTCTTCACTCTGCAGAACAAGTTTGAGATCACTGTAAGATTAGAAGTGACACTTTTTCTCTCACAGACTGGTCAGGAATTGCTCTATTTTTCCACTATTTGAATGATTTACTATTCGTATTTTATAAGTCTTTGGTTCTTTTCTCCCCACATTTTAAATTCTTTTTGAGCTTTGTTTTTCTGAAAGTGAATCAAAAGATAATGTGAAGATAATTGCTTTGGAATCTAGGTCTGTCATCTGTTGAATTCCACTTGCAACATTCAAAAACAGTGACTGCATTTTGTAACATGTTTATTTTTCTTATTTCTTTACTATCAAATCTCCAAATTAATTCTTTGTATTTTGCAATGAACATTTTAACAAAATTAACAGGTCCACATTTCAATGTCAAATACATGAACCTTTTTTTCCTAATCTTATTCTATGTTAAACATTTTCCAATGATCATTATTAATTAATAACACAAAAACAAAAAATAAATTATTGCACTTAAATATTTAAGATTATTAACTGAAATATAGGCAACAAATTTAACATAATAACATCGGTTTTCACATTAATACAAGGTTGCTTACACATTAAAATAAATATATGAATTTTATGTCTATATATCAACTTGTTTAAATTAACACTTGATTATGAATTTCTGAAGCTATGACAATAACTAGAATAGTCAGGACCATCATTATAGTAGAAAATTACTTACTAAAATTTGTAAATCATAAGTTCATACTCTGAAGTGTGGGTATTATTCAAATGGAGTACACTGCTCTCCACCACAGCCTTCCTCTCTTGAAAGACTGATGCCAGCTCTCTTCACCCATTATGTATCTCTAACCATCACCCTATCCTGGAGGGACCTTTAAGTGCAGCACTGGTACCATGTACCCTCTTATACTGTTTGCAGGCAGGTGCCCTTTAGGGCTCTGACATCAATGAGCATTTCAGAAGTCTGTGCATGCCCCTCGGACTTTCTTCTGTCATTTGATCACTAGTGAATATTCTCTAAACCCTTTATGTGGGATAACTTTAGTTTCTGAGATGCTTCCTCATTTATGACTTAAAATACAGCTTTATTTCCTCAAATATATTGTATTCTGAAATATTTTCTTAATAATCAGGGAAAATTCTTTCTTAATTTCACTTAGTTTTGCCCACACATTTTGCTACCATACTGAGTAAAATTCACTTGATCTTACTATTTAGAAGCATTAAGTATTTCTGGATTAAGAACAAAGAACATCTTCCTTTTCTCTTTTATATTAATAAGAATGTTGTGCTTCTGTGAGTTCCTTTCCATATGTTTATTTCCTTCTTGTAACAAAACATTTAGAATGGAAAAGCATGTTCCCTTTGCCACTAACTTGGAGTCAGAGAGGAAACTTACTTCTGCAGTATAGAGTGATGATTTTTATTTTTGCACACCAAAAGTATAATTGCTTTTGGTTGTGCCATTAGATGAACATTAGATGTTCTAGGATGGTAATTTAAAACCATGGTCTTATATCTCTTATATCTCTCAGTATTTATCAGAATTAATGACAACAGGAATATTTTACTTAGTAGTAGTTTTACAGCAGTGTCAGTAGTATTTAACCAGCAAGAATCTAAATAAGGCATAGAGCATTTTAACAGCTTCTCTTGAGCAATTTCTTCATTCCTTCCATCCCTGGAAAACACAAAGTCTGATTTCCCTGTCAACGGTACCTATGATTTTAAATATTTTTCAGATGTCTTTGTATCATCATAATCTCACAAATCTTCTAAGGCATTAACTGATAGTAAATAACAGAATTAGCATTTCTCCCCTGCTAGCTCATTCTGCCAAACTCTTTTAGCAACATCAAATAAAAAAAAGGTTTCACACATTGAAAGCTCATCATTGTTTCGGATTACTGAAGACAGCACTAACTAAATCTCTCTGCTTATCAGAAATTGTGAAGATGGATGCCCATCCGTATTTAGCTTCCCAGGGTACCTCCAGTAATATTTTTCGAAGAATGTTCAAGTTGACTTTGTTGCCTGTATGGGCTAAATTTGTCCTTGCAAATAGACAGTTTTCACAGATGGGATTTTGGTAATGAACTTTGTCTTCATCACTTAATGATTAAATGTAAAAATACATCAGAAGGCTTTTCCATATTGGAAAGAAGGTCTTGAGTAACTGAGAATTCAGTTTATTTTTCAGTAGAAAATGCAGTTTAAGGGTGCAGTCTAATCTCTTGATGGGGGTCCAGTGAAGGTCACTGCTTGTCGTGGTGTGGTTGTATTTATTTCAAATGTAGTGTTGTATACAGGTCAAAAGAATTTTGTTAAGATGTGGATTTGTTGTTTGATCTACCTAATTCCTTTATTCAGCCCATTTCTGACTGCTGTTTGTATTTAATTTCCTTTCTTTCCCATCCTTCTCTTTTCACTTTGCTTTTTCTAGTCTTCAGACTTCTGCACTCTTTTAAGAGCTTTGCTTTATTTTTTTCTTTTCTTTTTTTTTTTTCCTTCTCTTTTTCCCCTTCAGCTCAGGACCATCCCCTTTCCTAAAGGATTTGAAATAAGAGTAGGTGCCTCATGTTCACAGTCTTAACACAAATACAAATCTCCTCAAACAAACTTGTGAATTGGGATTGTAACATTTGCTTCCTAGACACCATTCACAATATTGTTGTTCATTTGGGTATAAAGATAGGGACAAATAGTTCAATGGCCATGTTGTTAGCTTTCTTCTTCAGGTAAAGCATTAAGTGCTTCTGATGTTGCTTAAAAGTGTAAGACAAGATACACAATAGCTTTGTAATACACAAAGTACATTTTTAGTCTTTTAGAGAGACTTGTATCATTATATTTTAGATAGAAAAAATAGTAACAATAATCAGAAATATTAGGAACAGTTTTCAGAAATTAAAAACCGAAATTAAAATCCTTTAAGTTGGACTGCCTGTCACATTGGCTTAGACTTTTCAATAATGACATTCTGGAGAACTTAGTGCTCCACAGGCTTTTCCTCCTTTTCCCTGTAGGAACTACCACTGAATTTTCTACCTCTGTAGTCTACTCCCACTGAATACTGAAAAACAAAATTCTTTTGCTTAGTCTGTGTGCACCCATACTATAGATCTGGACAAGCGCTGTATTATAACCTTTTTTATCTGTCAAGAGGTCACTACTTTTTTCACATGTGCTCACAAATGGACCATTACCTTGTCTGCTCCACATTGTCTATACATACCCACATTGCCAATGCATCTGTCTCAGGCAGCAACCCATGGCAGCAAGGCTCATTGCCTGACTCATACACGCAAGGGAAGGGAAGTTGCAGTTCACCAGTTTTAGAGTTTTCTTACCAGCACACACTGTGACAAGTTTCCATAATTACTGTTTATTTTCTTTCCATGGTCCGTCACTTTTGTTTTGGCATCACATTGATATGTCAGTGGATCTCTGTTGTACTCCAAAAGGAAGCCAGGTGAGACATAACAAACAGCAATACTATGCCAAACAAGAGGGCAGTACTTCCAGAGACTACAAGTGCAGCATCAAACTGTATCACCAGTCCAGGCTGATAGCATTTACCTAATGAGCTGCCTTGAGTGCTGGTCATGGTGAAACTTTCATAGCAGATTTGGGAACTGGGAAAACCCATATTCATGGGCTAGGATCAGGCCATGTCATGTACCTTAGAAGAACTGCAGTGGGTGACAATACTTCATCATACAAAAAACATCCTCAGTATGCCAGCCACAGCTAGACTTCACCAAGCTGGCATGGGATGACTGCAGCTTTGGGAAGGTGGCAGCATGTAGTTTGCTTAGAATTGAGGGTCCCTCCAAGGATTGAGTGAAAGTCAATGGGCAAGATACAGAACCTGCTCCCTCTAGGACAGTGTGAGAGTCAGGGCATAAGATGTGTGAGACATGTAGGATTTATGGTATCTGCTGCACCAGATATGAAGGTTATACCTTGTCTCATGTGATGAGTAGGGAGAACCAGACTTTCTGCAGAGACTTAAGACATGTCAACTGCCACTCAGTGCCATTTGCCAGTAGGCAGTGATCCAAAGAACAGCATCACTATTGCCACTGCATAGCTATGAAAGTCTGTGGTGGTTACTTTCCTTGTGGGTACCCAACTCCTGTCCTGTCTAGAGCACCCCATACTGTGCAAGAAGTCAATAAAACAAGAATTTGATCAAAGTGAAGTGATGAGGCAAAGATAAAGACTGGGTGGCTATTTCTTCTGCCTGTCCACTGTGGAAGCAGAGGCAAAAGCTTAATGATTCACGGATAACAATAGGCTTCATAGAACACTCTTGACAAAAGATTACATACAGCTTAGGATAATAGGGCCACATATGATGTGTCCTAGTTCTCCATGGCACCTAAATTCTGGCAAGCTACTTTCATTTTGCTGATGGTCATACAACAGGATAGACAAAGCTCTCTTGTTTCCCATCCACACATCCCATTCACTATGGGTGAAACAGAGGCCTAGCATTATGTTTTTCACTCTATTTCTAAATTTTTTGGGAAGGGAATGTAGAGTCTCTCTGTCCTTTGCCCAGAGAATATCTGAAATAACAAGACAAGCTCTTTGTAGCTACTGAGATGGGTCCTTCTTACCTAGTAATATGCATTTGACAATTGAAAATTCCCTAAGCTATCATTCTCTTGAACTGCTCCAAAGTTCCACTTCAGAGAAAGTCAATTGGACCGTTCTGAGATCAGTGTAGGAGTTGACAAAACACGTGCAGACTGAATATCGAAGGGATCTGCTCACAGAGACAAACCTTGGTGTTATTTAGCAATGTTTGCAGTCATAACTCATAATCTTTTACTTACAGTAGATCATTCATTTTAACTATTTTAATAAGATGTTAAATAGCCTGCTGTGTCTTTTGTATCAGATTCACTTTGGATTATGATTATTGCACAAGAGTATCTGAGAATGTCTTATACCAGAACTTAAAATGTTAGCTTGGCATGTTGGCATTTCTAAGGTCACGTTCAGCTCTTGTTTATGCAAACTAGAGCTTTAAGAATGGATTTTGTTGTGTATATTTACAGACATAAATAAGAGATTTTCATCTTTTTTTGATGATAATTTTTAGAGGTATTTTTAAGTTGCTTCTCTGGACAGGATTTTTTTCTGTTTTTTACTTCTATGTTCTCTACAGTGATTTCAAAGGAACTTTTCACAACCTTTATGCATATTACTAAACTTTCCCGTGTCCCAGTTTGCAAATTCAATCCAGCAAACTTTCCTGATCCAAAATCATTATTTTGTATTTTTAATGTGGAGCAAGTACTGTTTATATTTTTAAGGTTGTATATTGTGTTTGTGTGGCAATGATTTGGTGGTGGGGGAGCTATCAGAGTGGCTTCTGTGAGGAGCTGGCAGGAACTTCCTCCATTTCTGACAGAGCTAATGGCAAACGGCTTTAAGGCAGACCTCCTACTGATCAATGCTGAGCTCATCAGCGATGGTGGTAGCGTCTCTGGGATAATATATTCAAGAAGTGGGAGAAAAACCTGTGCAACTGCAGCTGGAAAGAAGAATAGGAATATGTGAGAGAAACAGCTCTGTAGACACCAGGGACTGTGAACAATCAGGAGGAGGAGGTGCTCTAAGGGCCAGAGCAGAGATTCCCCTGCAACCCACAGAGAAGTTCATGGTGAGGCAGCTGTGTCCCTCCAGACTGTGGAGGTTCATGGAGCCATGGAGCAGAGATACACATGCAGCCCATGGAAGACTCCTGCTGGAGCAGGTGGATGCCCGAAGGAGGCTATGACCAGTGGAAGCCTGTGCTTGAGAATGCTTATGTGAACTTGGGGACTCATTGATGGAGAGAGGAGCCCACGCTGAAGCAAGTTTGCTGACAGAACTTGTGACCCCATGGCAGGACCCATACTGCAGCAGCCTGTTCTTGAAGGAGTGCACGCTGTGTCAGGGATCCCACACTGGAGAAGTTTACGAAGAACTGCAGCCTATGAGAAAGACTCAAGTTGGAGAAGTTCTTGGAGAACTATCTCCTGTGGGAGAGATTCCACATAGAAAGAGGAAAAGAGCGTGAGGAGACCTCCCCCTAAGGAGGGAAGAGTGTCAGAGAAAACCTGTGGTAAACTGACCACAGCCCCCGTTCCCCATCCCCCTGTGATGCTGTGGGGAAGGATGGAGAGAAAATGAGTGAAGCTGACCCAAATAAGAAGGGAGATGTCATAGTTCAGGGGAGAACTAAGATATCTATGTTGGCCAAGAGAGAGAAAAAGAAATAATCCCTCTCCTTTAAATTGAGAAAACAGAACATTAATTAGAAATATATATATATATGAAAAGGATAACAGTTCTTAATCACAATACATATATAGATATATGTATGTCCATAAGGACCAAACAGAAAACCCAGTTTGTAATAAACCCTTTAAAATGAAAAAGGCAAACAGTTAATGTCACGCCTCAGCCGGTTGGTCTCTCTTTTAGGGGGATGCAGTTATATTTATGATCTGCAGGGGGTGATGTCACGCCTTGGCCGGTTGGCCTCTCTCTCAGGTAAGATGACAGGGCACAGTCACCAGGTCAGCTCCCATGGAATCAATGGCAAAAGCAGCAGAAACCCCATCCCTGTAGTGCAGAAAAACAGGTGTGCTCTCTTCCTCATGGCAGCTTCTGCAGTGCCCACAGTCCTCCACGGGTGAACGGTTGAGTTAGAGAGGGAGAGACACAGTTCTGACTTTCCAGTGCTGCCAGACCCGGTGTGCCCCGTCCTTGCTCACTCTGCTGAGATGCTGAGCCTCCTGAGCCTATGCAGAAAATGCAGAAATCCCTGGCAACTCCTCTCAGCTGTGCTGTCTTTCCCTGCCCCGCTTCTCTCAGGCTGGGAGAAGAGAACAAAGGCTTTGGTCTGAGTCATTACATCAGGATATGAATATGCATTAGCCCTTTTGTTAACCATCTTCACTGAAGTTTAGGTGTTGGCTCCAAGCTTTTTGGGAGGAATTCCAACGAAGTACCGAAACTATAACAGGAGAAGTGAGGAGAAAAATGTTTTTAAGAATTAGTTTTTATTTCTCTCTATCCTACTCAATATGATTGGCAATAAGTTAAACTGATTAGCCCAGGTCAAGTCTGTTTTGCTCATGACAGTACATGATGAGATATCTCTCTCTGCCCTTACGCTGACCCGTGAGTCTTTTGTTATACTTTGTCTCCCCTGCATAGCTGAGGAGGAAGGGGACAGAGTGTCTTTGGTGGGCATCTGACCTCCAGCCAGGGACCAGACAACGTATCTTAGCAAGGGTCTTTAATATCAACTTAATTATGGGTAGGTGTAAAGAGGCCAGAGATGCTGAGAATCACTCTTTGAATTCCAGTATAATTGCTTATGCCTTGCCAAGAGTCTGTAGTCCAGACAGCATTGCCAGCAAATATAACTATTGAGAGTTATCCAAATGGACTGCAGGAAAAAATACAGATCAGACTGCAGGACTGTAAATAGTTGATCTATACCTAGATTAAATAAGGACTTAATGGAGGAATAATCTGGCTTCTATTCATCTCTATGAATGACCTAGGTTTTTCTGGTGGTGTCACACACTTGTAGCTACTCATCCTCCTGTTGAATGTGGTAATCAAATGAGACATGAAATTCTTCTGATTGGGACTGTGGTTCCAGGAAGACAAATGATTATTTGAAGGGTCAGGTAGCTAGTACAACACTGTACTTTCTCTTAACAAAACCTCACAATGCACTACACTCAGGTAATTAATGTTACATCTTCACCACTGCAATGCATCTACTGCAAATTCACAGTTCAGCTGTGCTTTAGAAGGAAATTACTATCAGCCCAGACTGCTGGTGGCACTGACTTGCACATTGAGAGAGATAGTAGCATGCATGAGTCTGGTCTGGAGGAGGCTGATGTCACCATCAATCTGTGCTGAGGCAGTCTCTTGTGATATAGACTCACTGGATAATCTCAGGAAAACTGTTTCCAATTTACCACGCAGGAAAAAAACAGGCAGCAAGAATAAGAGTAAGGTGGCAAGAGTTTGCAAGCTCCCCTCCAGTTTTTGCTTGCGTTTCCATCTGTGATGCCACCCTGTGTTCTGAACCAGCTGTCTCTTTGACTAAACAACTGTGTGTGCCCTGTTGATGTTTCTCTACTTATACCACACTTAGAGACATGGCTCATTTCTAGTGACCTATGGTCCATCTACAGCTAACGGTGTAAGATAACAATGAAATAATCCAATCTTCCCATATACATTGCTCTTTTTCTTCTCACTGTTTGAACTAAATCCAAAATGCCATTCTAAACACCATTCTTAAGGTCTCTCTGATATCATTCCCTGTGCTGATATTCCATGTTCTCATCCTTCAATACATTGCATATAACTTCTTCAGAGGCAACTGGCTGTACATAGGTCCTGTTTTAGAAGGGAAACAAGCTTACTTTTATTTTTTTTTTTTAATACAACTGATGACATTTCATATGTGTGTCTCTGTGGGCTTAATTTCTCCTTCCATTTGGCCCTGAAAAAAAGTAGCTGGCCCACCCATTGGATTTAATGGTGTCTGTGATTGCTTGTGAATAAAGACTCTCTTGGTGGTAGTCATCAGCACTATCAGTGTGACAGGCTGTTATCCCCCATGTAGGTATTAGTGTGTCTTAAGCAATTCAGAACGGCATTCTGAGCCCATTATACTGTCTCACTCAGTGGGACCAGATTTCATAGCAAGTGCCTTGAAATTATCTAGCGACCTTAATTTATTCAAATTCTCATCTTCACTTTCATCTACTCTTTAAATTTTAATTCTTAGCTGGAAATATGACTGGTAAGTAAATACTAGCAAATTTTATTTTTAGCTGAGATGTTCTGATATGATACTAGATTTCACATCTTTGCTCTGCTTAGTGGAGTCAATAACATGGGCTGTAAAATTTGTAATGATACACGCCAGCTTAGAATTTTATTTGTAATAGCACTGTCAAAGAGGAAAGAGCTTGTAACTCACTAGGTTTTAGTTTTCACTTCATAAGATCTCAGCTGTTCTGTTGTTTTCCACACAGACAGAAGTTCAGTTCCCTATATACCTGGCTACAAATTGGTCACTGACTCTGACTTTGCCTCTGCTCTCCAGCTGTGTGAAATTGTCTAAAGAACATACACGGTGCTCTACTTTAATTCTTGGGGAAAAAGCTGAAGGTAGTAGGGGGCTGTCCCAGCAGATCTAAAGACAAAGCACAAATTAACTTTCTGGTTACAGAGAAATTAAAGCTTACAAAGAAACCAATTTAAATGAAATTAGATTGAAAGAAACTCTACTTTAGCTAAGGAGTTCTGATATCTAGTGAGCAAGAGGGTAGATGTTTAAACTTTTTACAACAGCAGGGAAGGCACCTGTTATTCACTTGGATTATGTGGTTTGTTATATGCTTAAGCACTAATGTTGCCTGTTGTCACAAACTTATTTCCTGAAATTCTCCTAGTCTAAGCCTTATTTTAAACAGAATTCTCTAGTCATTTAGAAACACATTTTACTTCAGCTAGCTTTACTTTTGTGTCTTTTGCATGACTTTTGTACTTACTGGTGTTACTACAATCTAGGGAAAACCTGAACCTTTTCCTTCTGACTGCTTGAAGTTTTGACAATGGGCCTAATACTACTTAGAATCTAATTGCTATCACAGTCCTTGCTTACAGGAGAAATTTGCTTTTGGCTACTCAATATCCCTACTCTTTTGTAGTTTCTAAATGACTGTGTCTTTTGTGTTGTGTTAGATGTGTGTGGTTCTGATTGGGTAGTATATTTACCAGTAATAGCACTTTCATTGTTCCATGAAGCATTTACAATTGCATTTCTTTCAAAAGAAACACTCCTTTTATTTTTCTGAAATCCTTATATTGTCTGACAATTTCCATGCAGTTGATTCTGAATGGCAGGAACAATAGCAGTGCATGCTTCATAGTTTTTAGCTGAAACAAAATCATTGTGGCTGAGAAAAATAATGAAATTCACTCCTTTCATGGTCATCTGTGAATACTCTCAATTTCCTTGTGAGGACATAATGCTTCCTTTGAATATTAATACCCATCTGATTCTGTCATGCAGTTTTGGATTCAGATCCCCAAAGTAACTTGTTAAATCAGCTATAGAAAACCCTGTAAAGGAGATAGTACAAGAACTAAACCTGAGGTAGGAAAAATGTTTTCCCACTTGATTTTTAAGTTTATTGCTCAAATGTTGGGAGAAAATAATTGATTCCTACTCTTGGGTGTCAGGAACCTTGTCAGACTCCAACCTTTATTCTCTCCTTCTTCTCACAGGTGCTTTTCACAGGATTCTTTGAAGCAAACAGTGCCTTGTCAGTGAATTAACATAACTGTTTACAAGCTCCATAACTATTCTGCATGTTAAACTTAATGAAGATTTAGCAAATACTACAGGGATCACTTGATGGATTATTGTGCTAAGTAGTAAACAGCTTTTGACATGCTTTCACGAAAAAAAAAGTAGACCTTTTTCTTTTTCTTTTTCCATTACAGCTGCAAATTTGCAGTGGCAACCCTAATCACCCCCACAGGTTAATATTTCTTTACCAGCAGCTGTCTCCAGAGTACATGTACCATCCAGGCAGATTATCTGCCAAGTCAGATATCCAGTCTTTACAGTATCTCTTGCTGCTGTTGATGACATAGATATGCAGAATTGCTACCATGCTTACAGTATTCAGAAGAAGAAGGCAATTCATACTGTCAGTCTTTTCATTGTTTTTGTAAATTTTAACATTTTTTTATTTATTTCTTAGGGCCTTGGTCGTTTGAAGTTTAACACCCACAGTACAGTTACCACCCAGTGTACTACTCACTGCTACCAGCCACTGTACAGTGAATAGCATATGGGAATATCTGCTGACCTGATGCAACATTTTTTTGCTGTTGTAACATCTCCACGGCTGGGCTTGCACATATTTTCCTGTTGGCTTTTCATAATGAGTTCATTCTCAAAGAGAGAAACTGTTAAGGCAATGAAATTCTTTCTCAGTGGGAATTTCAAAAGAAAACAACTGAGAGAATCTGAGTCCGTGTGAAGGTACTGGAAAACATTGAGAGTTGCAAAATCTTCATGCTTTTATATCCAATGTTTTAGAAGAGTGTTTTAAAATACAAAAGCTTTCTTACACAACATACTTTTTTCTCTTCCTGTGTGTATCTTGAAGTACTTCAAGCATTACTTTGCAGTTTAAAGGAAATTTTGTTTGTTTGTTCATTTTATTTTGTTTGGATTTTCAAAGACCTTCTTGAAAGTATGTTTTTTGAACTGCTAAGAATTCAAACTGAAAATTGTGGCCACCATATTAAGAAGAATTTTCTTCACATCCATATCTAATGTGCTCTAACTTTCACATAATGTCTTTTGCCAAGAATGTGTGAGGTATCTTTCTCCTCTGCAAGTAACAAAAGTACAAAACCAGCTACAAAAGCTATCTAGAGGGCTAGTTATGCATGTGCATATGAAAGCAACAGTCTTAATTCACCAAATCAAGGCCTTTTGTTTTCTCTTGACATGATCTTTAGAATTTAAGTACATAATTAGTTATTTTACCTGCATCTTTTGCAGAATGTCCAGCAGTTTTAATTGAATTAGTTTCAAACAAAATAATGCTAAATGCTATAGTTTGATAACCCATAGAATATAGGGGCTAGGTCATAAAGCATTCTAGGTACAACAGAATAATATTTTGAGGCTGGAGTATACTAGAGCTTTTCTTGATCTCTCTTTAGGTTTGTAACACTACTAAGATGGTATATATCATTATTGGTGCACTTGCTTTTATGCATCTTTTCTGACACTAAAATGATAGTAATATAATTCCAAGTCTCACCACTGTGAAATCAGAATCAGGCTCTCTTTTTGATCTCAGAAAATCTTAAGCATTTATCACAAGACCACTATTTAGTGTGTGGTATTTCTACCTTTTCTCTGGCACAAGCTAATGTGTATATCACATGGTTGTCTATTCTTAAATATTATTAATAGCTGTTTATCAACAGCTAAAAGCTGCATGCTGAGCCATAAATGAAAGCCTGGCACACTATTACCGCTGTAAAGAAATAAGCAGCTGGAAGACATAAACTAAATACTTTTGGACAAAAATAACTGCTTACTGGTTTACTATACATTGCCACAAGAATCTCTGCATAGCTTTATTTATTTGAAGATAAATGATCCATTCTGAGCTCTGAGATTCTGTAGATACAAATGATCTCTCTATCTGGAAAGTTATTTCCAGCTGCTGCTTCATATTATTTTCTAGTAAATGGTTTTGTGGGAGTTATGACTGGTTTGTCCTTGGATGCTCAGTGATTCTGGTGCAAAATTTCTCCTTACTACCTTGGTCAGCAGAATGAAGGCTGGCACTTCATAGCAGCATGATATTTCCTGTGAGCAAAGGAATGTAGTAACACAAGAGATGGAAAAGGGCTAAGGCTTGTCTGCTATCTCTCTTTCTGGCAGGCAAAAGTAACACTTTCGTCAGGTGCAAGGTGAGAAAGAAAGCCTCAGCTGTGTACCACTCAGAACTGTGAAATAATCTATTTCCTTTTTACAGGCAAATGGAGGAGAGATGTGCCCTTCTAGGCAGTATCAGATTTTCTGTAGGCATTTTACCTTTCTACTTGGACCGCCTAATAGAAAAGCTAGCTTGGTATTTTTTTCTCAAGTAGATATTTATTCTGATTTTGTGATTGGTTTACTAATGTCATAATAAGTATGCAGGACAAGGAGGCTTTTTTTCACTTCTCTTCTGTGGCAGCTGCTCAAGACTGTGATGTTCAACAAATTAGATGTGCAACATGAGAAATGCCCCTCAGAGAACATGTGTCTACAGTCCTGAAAAACTATGCAGAAACTGCACTTACTTCCATATATGATTTCAGAGATTAAATCTACACTCTGTTTTCCTAGGAGCTCAATTTCTTTGCTAGTGGCATTTCCCCTACTTGAATTATTCAACATTTGTTCATTGGAATACTAATCACAGAATCATAGGATGGTTTAAGGTGCCATGGGTAGGGTGACCTTCCACTAGACCAGGTTTCTCAAATTCCCATTCAGTCTGGCCTTGAGCACTGCCAGAGATGAGGTGACCACAACTTTTCGGGGCAATGAGAGCCCCACCATGCTCTGTTTAGGGTGGCTTGTTGCCTAAACTCAGTGGATCACTTAGTTTTGAAACAAAAAGCAGTGATCTTGAGCTGTAGGGTGGTGTTTTGACTCCAGCAAACATTACCTTTCAAGGTTACATCACATTGCTAAAGTGAAACCTTAGAAAGTTAAAACAAACCAACATATATATTGCAGTTTCACTGTTAGACATGTGAATTCAGTAAAAGCATTTTAATAAAGGTTTTGTGTGATGTATTTCCTCAAGTTTCTAAGAAGCCTTCAGCCTCAAGTTCAGATTAGATGTTACACTATAAAGCTGATTGAGAGATATCTCTCTTCACCTTCATTTGAATTTTAAATGATTGCTTTTTAAACAAACTTATTTAGTGTTCCTGAACCTTCAAAAAGATGATGCTATTTCACTCCCATCTTGTATAACACATACCAATTATCACTGCACCACTAACAGGCCTTTCTACAAGCCATGGCCAGCACCTCACATTAGTGCTGTTTCACATGTTGGTCACCAGTCTGTCCTGCTCTCGTGTATTGCCAGTAATCTGGCCTGACTAGTGCCAGTAACAAGACATGAGGTTGACCCTGAGTTTGCACTGTCTTGGGACTGAAGGTTGCCAGATCTGCTCTGCCTGAACCTTCCTCTGAACTAGCTGCTGTTTTGGTTTACTTGTTGCTGCTCCAATAGCAATTTTCTAATTGACCAAGTGCCTATGGCTAATTTATTTTACCATTTCTTGTCTTTATATGGTGCTGCCATGATTTTGCAGCTCTGATGTAATACTGAGAGGTACAGTTTGGTGTAATGGAAGAGCCTATGAAATGGAAACTGGGATCATACTCATGGAATGGTCTCAGTGGAACTGGGGACCACACAGCTGTGAAAAATGGCAAATGGTCAGCTTAAAGAAATGTAGACCTGGACAAAACTTGTTTGGATGTAGTAAAGAGAACAAAGTAATAGCATTGGAAGCTGACATATGTAGAAAGCACTAGACATAGTAAACTTAGATGTAACATGGACCTGCAAGTCAGTAAGGAGAGAGCAAGGTGTGAAAGCATAGAGTCATAGCAAAGACATAGAAAGGAATCCAAGTAAATCCCAGAGAGGGGAAGAAATCATCAGCATGAATATGATATTCTTCCCAGTGTAAGACTCTAGGCACTGAAAACTCAGCATAACACCACAGTCAAGACCAGAAATAAGCCACCAACTGCCACGACACATTGATAGGGTGTGTGATTTTTGTTGTAAATTCTCCTCAGGCTGAATAAAGACATTGGGCAAGTGTCAGGGAACTTCTATGCTTTATTGTACAGTTGCCTTATCTCTGGTAACAAATCCATTGTTTAGACTCAAAATGTGCTGTCTAGCAAATGCTTAAACTCTTACAATGCACTTCCACAAGCGCAGTGGCTACAAGCCCTTAATTTTGTACAACACTTCAATACGTTGTCAGCTCCTACAACAAACTCCTCGAAGGTGCTGGCTTAAAAGTCACAACACACCATTAGATAAGGGTGCTGGTTTGCAAGCCATAACATATGTCCACAATCTCCCTACTCCCACTACAAACTTCAATATGGAGTACAGAGTAGAATGATGGCTGCATTTTGCCCAAGGAAAGAAAGGGAGGACAGAAATAAAGACAGAAAAGAGAGAGAGAAAATAAATAATATCACCAGTCCTTAGATACCGTATTGGTCCTGCCACATGAATGATCCAGAGCTGGGGTTTCTAGATGAAAGTAAAAGAGAGGAAAAAAGAGAAGAGAGCAAGACGGCCCAATCCACTTCATTTTATAGCTAATCTGGTGCATTCCTCTTATGTAAAGTAGATCTTTTGCATATTTTGTTCACTCATACACAGAAAACACTTTGAGTCCTCCTTCAGTGAGTGAGTTGAGGGGACAGGGACTGAGCATGAGTCTCAAGGTGGAACAGGAAGTTGGCTAAGGACAGCTCTATCCCACCTCCACAGGATCTACTTTTCCGATCACATCTTTTCTGTCTTAGCAGAATGTTTCAGGCAAAAAATGCTTCTGTCTGGTCCTCTACACCAAGCTTAATACACAGAAGGTTAGGGGCTAAGTACATGTATTGCAGTTTTAACTGAATTATTATGTTATGTTGTTTCATGTAATGTCATGTTATATAAAATCATGTCACAATTATTATGGTTATTTTTATGACTATTATTATTGATGTTATTTTTACTCATTACGATTATTACCCAAAAATTAACTTTTTTTCTTCTGCATAGACATTGGCTTTCTTTAGTAATTAGAATGGATTGGACAGTTAAAGTTTCTGCCACTGAGGCAGGTCTCTTACCTGGTTTGAGATGCAGCACACGATTCATGGCTGGGCATCTGAATGCCACAAGGGAGTACATGGAAATTTTTGGTCAGATATCCGCTCCTTAATATGTCATATGGTATGGTGAGGTATGGCAGACTTTGCACTGCTCAGGAGTTAATCCAGAGTCTTGCTATGAAGAATCAGAATCAAATTTATGCCTTGTATATAAGGCAGTTAAAAAAAACAAAACCAAGAACAAACAAAAAAAATAAAACTGCTCTGAGCTTAGGTCAGGTTGTGTGGCAAGAGACCTGCAATATCAGAAATGGAA
>VWZF01005462.1:2455-63991 GCA_013396755.1 Sclerurus mexicanus
GGTACGGGGGTGCCTGTGGGGGTCCAGAGGTACCTAGGGGGTCCAGGGGTGCCAGGGGGTCTGCAGGTATCTGTGGGGGTGTGAGTGTCCCAGGAGATCCAGGGATGCCTGGGGCATCTGAGGGTACTAGGGAGGGTCTGGGGATGCTTGTTGGCATCAGGAGTACCCTGGGATGCCCATGGGGGTCTGGGGGTGCCTGGGGGGGCTGGCTCAGGTCTTAACATCTCCCCTTTTCTCCCCCAGCTCTCCTTTCCCCCCAGAACCCCCAGCTGAGCCTGGCCCTGCTGCCGCCCCCCCAGCCCCTGCCATGCCACCCCCGTCATCCAGGTAATGGAGGGGACACCCAGTACCAGGATGGGCTTGGGGGGTATGGTGTGTCCCCGCTATGCCCCCCATCCTGGCTCTCCACTCTGTGCCCCCCAAGGCAGGAGGGCATGAGGTGTCCCACTCACCCTTCTGCTCCCCACAGGGGTCCTCCCCTGGAGATGAAGACGCCCGTTTCTCCCCCCCAGTCAGAATGTAACCCCGTGGGGGCTCTGCAGGTGCGTGACACCAGAGAGGGCACATGAGGGGACATTAACCCACCCACCCCCAGCTCAGGAGCTGTCCCCTTTTTGGGGGTGGTGGACCTGTTTTGGGATGCCCATCCCTGTCCAGGGTGAGGGACATGGCCCTCAGGGGGTAACCTTACCCATTTTTGGGGAGGGGGAGACACAATGACCTTTGGGAGCTGTTTCTCTCCAGCTGGGGGCTCTTCCTTTTTTTTTGGGACAGATATCCCCATTTTGGATCTGGTTATCCCCATTTTGTGGCCAGTTATCCCGTTTTTGGGGCTGGTTATGTCTGTTTTGGGGTCGCTTATCCCCATTGTGGGTG
This sequence comes from Sclerurus mexicanus, assembly GCA_013396755.1. NCBI lineage: Eukaryota > Metazoa > Chordata > Aves > Passeriformes > Furnariidae > Sclerurus > Sclerurus mexicanus. The sequence goes on from VWZF01005462.1 coordinate 3,332, forward strand.
CTGCCAGCCCCTGTTGGGGGGCTGTCCCCTTTTCGGGGTGTCCCTGTTCCACCCCCTGTGTCCCCAGGAGCTGGTGGTGCAGAAGGGCTGGCGCCTGCCCGAGTACACAGTGACCCAGGAGTCGGGGCCGGCGCATCGCAAGGAGTTCACCATGACCTGCCGCGTGGAGCAGTTCGTGGAGATTGGTGCGACATGAGGAGGGGGGCACAGGGACCCCCGGGGTGTCTGGGGCACGGGGCAGGGAGTCCTGGCTCACCCCAGGGTGCTGTGCCCCCTCCCCAGGCAGCGGCACCTCCAAGAAGCTGGCGAAGCGCAACGCGGCCGCCAAGATGCTCGTGCGGATCCACAACGTGCCGATGGAGCCACGGGATGGCAGCGAGGCCGAGGGCGAGGAGGACCAGTTCAACGTGGTGCTGGGGGCACTGGGGGTGGGCATGGGCACCCTGAGGGGTTAACGGGCATGGACACTCCAAATTCATCCCCAGTGGGGAATGTGGGACCCCCTGCACCCTCTACTCCAGGGCTTGTGGATCCCCAGAGAGTAACTTGTGGGACAGTAGAGCAGGTGGCATCTGGGAGGGGACCCTCTGGATTTGGGGTCCCTGGAGGGGGATGAGTGTGGTCCCCACGGGTGTCCCAGTGTTGAGTTCCCATGTCCATGGGGGGGGCTCAGAGGGTCCCTGAGGGGGTTGGCAGGTTCCTGAAGGCCCTGTGCCCCCCACAGACGTGCCCCCGGCTGGAGGGGCTGCGGGGCCGAGCCCCTGGCTGCACCTGGGACTCCCTGAGGAACTCGGCAGGAGAGAAGCTGGGGCAGCTGCGGAGCCGGGGCGGGGCCCCTGCACCAGGGGGTGCCTGTGCCCTCCTGCAGGAACTCTCAGAGGAGCAGAGCTTTGCCATCAGCTACCTTGACATCGGTGGGTGCCTGGGACCCCTGGAACCCACTCAAGCCCCTCTGCCCCTCCCCGGGCACCCGCAGAAACCTCCACCTGCCCCAGGCTACCCGCACTGCACCTGACAACCCTGGGACCCCCATACGCCCTCTGTCCCTCTCTGGGCATCCTCAGGTATCCCCACCTCCCCCAGGGTACCCCCAGTTCACCTGGACACTCCTGGGGTCACCGTAACCCCTCTGCCTCTCCCTGGGTACTCCCAGTCAAACCCACCTGCCCCAGTCACCCCCAGGGCACCTCCACCCCACCTGGACATCCCTGGGACCCCCTTTAGCCCCTCTGTCCCTCCTTGGGCACCCCCAGGTACTCCCTCCTCCCCTGGGCACCCACCAGCCCCCCCGCCCCAGCCCCATGAGTGCCCCAACCTGGGCTCGGGGACACTGTGAGGGTGTCGGGGTGACCCCCAGTGTCCCCCCCTAGATGCGCTAAGCCTCAGTGGGCTGCACCAGTGCCTGGTGGAGCTGTCGACACAGCCGACGACCGTGTGCCACGGGGCTGCCCCGTCCCGCGATGGTGCCCGTGCCCAGGCCGCCCGCAACGCCCTGCAGTACCTGCGCATCATGGCGGGGGGCAAATGACCCCCCTGGACACACGCACAGGCCCACGGACATGCTCCAGGACTCACTGACCCGTACATGGGCCACTGGACCCACTTCAGGGCACCTGGCCCCCATCCACAGCCAGCCAGACACAGGGACCTGCCGACCTCCCTGCCTGGGACAGATGGACAGACAGACGGACCTCAGGGCCCCGGGGGCTCCCTCTGGCCTGGCTCCCCCCTGGTGCCAGGAGGGTCCCCAGGTGCCATCAGCCCCCAGGAATAAAGCTGGGGGGTTTGTACTCCCTGTGTCGGCGTCCACTTGCAAGGCTGGGGGGCCTGGGGATGTTGTGGGGCAGAAAGGGGGCAAGTCCCCTCTCCTCCCAAGCCGTTCTCCCAGGGGCAAAAGCAGAGCGAGTGCTCAGGGTTGGGGGAACCACTTTATTGGGTGATGGACGGGCCCACGGGAGGATGGACGGACTTGGGAGGACTCGGCTTCAGGACAGAGAGATGGACAGGCGGACTCGGGGCGGACGCTCAGCGGCGGCGGCCGAAGCGCTGCGGTGTCGCCATTGTCCAGAATGGGGCGACCGGGGGGTCCCAGCTCCGGGGGCTGAGCCGGGCCTGGGCCCCGCCCTGCGACCCCCACCCCGACCTGCTGGGGGACACGGCACTGCTGAGCGCCGGCAGGGACTGTGGGGATGGACCGACAGACGGGAGGGATGGATGGGAATGAATGGATGGATGAGGCTGGACAGACAGGGATGGATGGGAATGGGCTGAGGGACACAGCCAGACCGACACAGGACATTCATAGACAGATGGACACAACGGGGACCCCCATCCCTGCACCACTCCAGCTCAGGCATCCCCAAACCCCCCGGGTCCCTCCCCAACTCTGGGATCTCCAGCCTCGATCAGCCGGCACCACCACGGCTGCCCGCACCGGTGGAGGAGACCCCCGGTGCCGCCGTCCTGCACCGGGACTCCCCGAAAAGAGGACACGGTCCCGTACTGCCCANCCGTGTCCCGATCCCCGCTCACCTCTGTGGATGGAGGAGGGTCCCCGGGGAGCGACCGGGCCGCTGCAGGGACCGGAGCAGCGCGCCCAGGGCGGAGGGGGGCGGCCTTGGGGGGGCGGCGGCCTGTGGGAGGCGGACCGGGGGTCACGGCGGTCCCGGAACCGGAGTGCGACCCCCCGAGCCCATCTCGACCCTCCTCCCCTCCCCAAACCGAACGCCCCGTTCCGGGGGCGCGGCCGGGCCGGGACTCACCGGGGCCGGACCGGGGGTCCCGGGGCAGCAGCGGGCGGTGCGCGGGATCCCCGCCAGCAGCAGCAGNCACCTTCCGTGTTCCGGTCCCCCCTCTCCGATGACCGCCCCTGACCCAGGGACCCCTTCCCTGTTCCCGGGACCTCCCGCCCCCCTCGTCCTGTCCCGCTCCGCCGTGTCCCGCTGCCGCCACCCGGTGGCCGCTCCGCGCTCCTGCAGCCCCGACGGGGCGGCCACTGCTCTCTCCGACCCAAAACCTGCTCAAATCGCCCCACTCACTCACTCACCCGAGGGTGCCCCGAGCCACTGCGGCGTTCCCGTGTGTCCCCTCACACACAGTCACCCCCTGTGTCACCCGGGGGTGGGAGGTGACAGTCCCATGCCGTCCCGAGTTCAGACGGTGTCACTGTCGTGAAGACCGAGGGTTGTCACAGCACCCTCTGCCCAGTCACACCCACCCCACGAGCCCCCCGCGTGTCAGTGGGACAGGTGACACCGGGGGTGACTCCACCCCTCTCACCCCCCCAAAGCAGAGGGCAACAGCCACTGACTCCTGGGTAATATTTTAATGTTATATTTGCAGCATAAATAAAAGGCACGTTACATGTTTGGTACGACATGGCCGAGGGTGGGGGCGGGAGCTTGGGACGTGTCCCCCGGGTCCCCCCCGCGTCCCGGGGCCCCCGCGGGGCTGTGAGGACCCGCTCACAGGAGCCCGTGCGGGGGGGGGTCCCTCGGGGGCTGCGGGAGGGGAATTTTCAGCTAAAAAGGAGCTGCCCCGTGGCGGCGGCCGATCTACGATATATGGGTGCATATACGCATCGATATGGACTGATAGATACTACACGGTTACGCTTCTCGGGAAGGGGGTGGATGTCCTTTTTTTTTTGGCTTCTTCCATTATTGATCGTCAAAGCTCGTGGCACAAAGCAGCTGGGTGGGAGTGGGGGGGGAACACCCAGGACCCTCCTCCCGCGTCCCTCTGTCCTCTCCCGGGCTCCTTTTGGGGCATCGCTGCTGCCAGAGCCCAAGTGTGCACGGAACTGAAGGGAGAACTGAACAGAAACGGGTCCACAGGTCCAAAAATGACACATTTCCCACCTGAGCCACCAAATTCTGGAACCAACAGTCAGTCAGGGGCGGAAAAGCAGCACCAACCCTTCCCATCTGCCCAGTCCTGAGGGATTTGGAGGTCAACGAGCAGAATTTCGCCTCTGCCAGAGGGAGGAGAGGGAATGAGCAGGAGCTCCCTCATCACAAACTCCCCCGGGGCCTGGTTTTCAGCCATTTGTTCCTATTTAATGTTACAGTCACAATAAAATTGGTAAAATTCAACACCCACCAGCTGGTCCAGCTGCCCGAGCTCCCCCCAACTCGACCCCAACCTAAAGAAGCTCCTGAGAGGAGCTCCTGTATCACCCTCCACCCATTCAGGCCCCAGCAGAGGGATGGAATCCCCAGGATCCAAACACAGCTCCGGCAGCGATGGGATTGGGGGGACAGGTGGAAATCCTGGGACTCACCAGGGTTCTGGGGGAACCCAGGGCTGGCAGAGCGAAGTGCAGGTGCCCAGCAGTGCCGAGTGGGACCGGGGGCTGCCACCCGCCAGGAGCCTCAGAAAAGCAGGAGAAATCACCACAGCAGAAATCGGACTGTTTTACCCCAAAGCTGGCTGCAAAGTCTTCGAGCAAGACTTGAGCCAGCACGGCGAGGAGGAAGAGAGAGAGCCACCTTCATCCCACCCATCCCCACGGGTCCTGGGGAATCTGGTACCACCGACCCACCAGAAGATCTGACTTCTCATGCAAAAAACCCACCCAGCACCCAGGAGGCCCCCCATCGTCACCACCATGCTGGCCTAGAGAGGGAACTGCCCCCAAGGGAGGATGATGAGGGCCATAAACCAGCTCTTCCCAGTGGTTTGGGGAGAAAATTTCACTTCCTGGAGCCCAAAGGCTCCCTGGGAGCAGAGACCACTCTGACCCCCGATCTGCTCACCTGGGCAGCCTGAGAGTCACCCCTTGACCTCCCCACCTCCTTCCCCTCAAGCAGCATCAGGGACATTCAGCCCCTTCCCAGGTTTTGGGTGGCTCTGCTGGGCACCTTCTGAGACTCCAGTGAGGGACGAGCCTCACCCCCATGCCCCAAAGTGACTCTTGGGACATTGTCCATTGCCTGGATGGGAGCAGAGGATCCTCCCGAGGCTGGATCCTTGTTTATTCCTGCTTTTGCATCATCCATCTCCATCCCAGCATGAGAAACCAGATGTGAGGCTGCTCCAGGAGCTGCTTCCATGGCAGCAGCTCCTTTTGGGGTAAAACACTCCTGAAATGGGCACAGGGAGCTCCAACCCTGTGACTGAAGCCAGGGATGGCCAAATGCTTGTTTCCTGCTTGTTCCTGCCCAGGTTTGGAGCTTTCCAACCACCTTTTCCAGGATTTGCAGAATTTTCAAGGCACTAAAGCACTGGCGATGGGAGATGTGGGAATGGGGTGGCACTGATGGCACTGGGAGCTCTGGGGTATGGAGGGACCAGGGAGAAAAGCTGCTCCTGCACCCCCATCCTGATGGGGCCACAAGGATTCCCTGGAGCGGTGAGGCAGGAAAAGCTCTTTGTGGGCTTCAGGCTCAGCTCTCCCATCACACAAAATTCAGCCTCTTTTAGTCCCTGAGGGTAAAATGAGGGGCTGGGGAAGGTGCTGCCTTTGATACAAACACTGTTTCAGATTTTCCACCTCTTCACTCACTCCCAATCCTGCCAGTGAAGCCCCCACTGCCCTTTGCCTCTGCTTCTTCCCAGACCCCGCAGCAAACAGGGAACCAGCGGCGGGACCAGCCCAGAGCTCAATTCCTCCTTTCTTTCCCTTTCCACCAGCACTTTTCCTGGAGAGCTGGGTTTTCCTGCAGAGCCCAGTGCTGGGATGGCCCAGGAGGAGCTGCCAGGCACCACCACTCACTCCACACCACAGGATGAGACCAACAGCTGCCAGACAGGTCAAAGATCCTGCGCATCCTGCAAACCCTCAGCCTTAGATCCTGATACCCCCAAAATGGGCCTGACCCCCTGCTCTGCCTCACCTGGCCCAAAGCCCTTGTGGCCACATCCTGGACTGGGAAAGGGAACACTGGAAATGTCTGTGAACCCATGGACTGTGCAGGAACAGATTTACAGGAGGAAAAGGTGGGTCTGGGGGACTGTGTGGGATCCAAACCAGGGAGTGACCAGGGATGTGACCCTGATCACAGACAGGAGTTGGGATGAGCAAGAGAAAAGAGGGGAGCACAGGAGCAGCAACACAAACCAACCCCAAGCCACATGTGGTCAGTACGGCCACAGAGTTGAGGAAGACCTGGGAAAGCGGGAGAGGGAGAAGACAGATCCCATCCATGGAAAAATCCAAACCACTGGACTTCCCCACCTGTGATGAGATCCCAAGTTTCCTGCTCAGCCTTTGCTTTGGCTTTTGCTGTCCCTGGAAACCTTCCAAGTCTGGAGAAGCCAAACAAAATCACTTGGACAAACCAACTGGCTCCAAAGTGGCGAAGTGCAACCTGAGGGGGAGGAGGACTGGGCTGAGGAGGGAGCTGCGAGGGGGAGGAAGACCAAGAGCTGATGCAGCTTCACGGACTGGGACGAGATTCCTTCCAAGAGCCTGAACACAAGTGAAACCCCTTCCCATTCCCAAACTACTGGCTCCAATCACTTGTCCAGGGCCAGCAGCATCTCGGGAAGCACAGACAGGCACAGAGGGGCACAGACAGACACACACGTGCCCAATGCCCACCTGGAAGGACAACAGACCTGATTCCAAGAGACTCCCAACGTGGAGGGTGAGTTCTTAACCTGCCCTATGAACTGGAAGCTCCGTGAATCCTTTGTTTGCTCTGGCTGGGAAGCAAGAGATACTCCACCACCACAAGCAGAACATAATCATGAGGAGGAGGCAAAAGACCAGGCAGAGACACCATTCCACGCTCCCTCCTCTCAGAACAGGCAACTGATCCATGATTTAAGGCCACCATTATTAAGGTCATCGAGGTCACGTGTGCGGGAGATGATCCCTGGGAAGGGAGGGATGGGTTTGCTCAGGTATGCGGTGGAGCTGGGGACCGCTGTCGGATTTGGGGACTCACACGTTGCTGCCTGTTGGGTCCTTCCCTGCATCCCAGAGTGCCCGGCCCCAGTGGATGCCCATCAGCACTGGTTTGCCATAGGGAAGACGGGAGCAGCCCCGTGGCTGCCTGAACGGGCCGTACCTTTCCCAGCACCTGGTGCGGGAGCAGCACCTGAGCACCGGCGGCTGCCGGTGCGGCACGAGTGACCAGGAACACGTGTCCTCTTCTCCCAGCCACATTTACAGCGGTCACACTCCCCTCATGTCCAAGATCCATCGCTGGGATTTGGGACCGAGGAGACTGACCTCGATCCCTGTAACCTCAGAGCTCCAGGAGGCTCCTGCGTGAAGGTGCAGCGTTTCAGGGAGTGGGAGCAGGGATGAGCAGACACCCGGGAGCAGCACTAAGTGTCAGAGCCCCTCTGCTGAGGAGGGGGGGACAGGGAGACGGGGCTTGGAGCAGGGACAGTGCCAAGGGGATCCCCACGCACAGAGGTTTAGTGTTAATGTAACAGATACCTGCAAGCCGACCTTTCCAGGTGCTCCACGAAGGAGGCTCTGGGAGCTGGGGGGACTCTGCCGAGGGTCAGCTGGGGGACCGAGAGCGGCGCTTGGCCCGTGGGGCCAGGGCTGTACAGGCTGTGCAGTGGGAAAGCGCCAGAGCTGCCCTTAGCTCAAAAAAAAAAAAAAACAACCCAAAAAAGAAATGAAAATCCTCGTGGGCCTGCCCTGGGCAGGGCTGGGGCCGTGGTGAGTCTGTGCTCGGCTCCGGGCCATCATCTGCCAGCAGACTGGGACTGTGGGGCCATGATGACGTGCGAGGGCAGGCCCAGCTCTGTCCTTTGCCCGGCCATCTGCGTCAGCACCGAGGTGGCCACGGCCTCGGCCGCCGAGCGCACGCTGAGCCCGTTCGGGGCGGCCGACACGGAGCTGTGCTGGATGACGGGCGCGGGGGAGCCCGTGGGCTCCGAGCTCTCCTTCGGGCTCTCTGCTCCAACAGGGCACGGGGGAAAAGAACAAAACAAGGTCAGAGAGAGGCTATGAGGGTGGTGTTCACGGCACAGACAGGGGTGGGATGGCTGCTGCCCTGAAAGGGGCAGTATGGACTGAACACTCACCTTTCCAGTCTGGAGCGGAGAGAGGACAATTCCTATGGAATTCCAGCTCCCCCCCACCAATTCAGGCCACCCCCAAGCCCCAGGTCCTCCACAAGAAGCTGTTTGGCAAAAGCTGTCAAACACTGGAAACAAAAACCCAGCTCGAGGGCTAGAAACAAAACTGACTAACAACCCCCTCGGGTCCTGCTGGCTGGCCCCAGTCCCTTGGAGAAACACCACAGAATCCTCCTGAACTCCAGGCAGGAAGACACAGAGCTCAGTCTGCACTCTGAGGAGGGTGGCACTGGCATAACCTTCCTTCTAATCAGTGTGTTTCCTCCTTACAAGGAATTGACTTCCCCTCACGATGCCTCCTCTTCTCAAGGCCATTGAGCCCTGAGACTGAACAGCCCCTTCCCTTCCTGCTGGGTGGGCACAGTGGAGATGAGAAACACGATCCCTTTGGCAGAGCCAAAGGCTGGGCTTTTGGGGCCATTTTTTATATATATTACCTGGCTTGCTCTTTATTGTTCTCCAGGACATTAAAATCAATCTGAGCTCCTTTTCTTGCTCCATTTCTTTGGTAGCTTGAAGTAACATGACTGAGGGGACAGGGGCAAACAAAGGCAGAGCCCTTCTTCCCTGCTCTGTTTAGCTTTCAGAACTTTGGATTCTCTCCCCCAAAGAGCCCCCAGAGCTCCTCACCCAGAGGATAATTTGTAAGCTAACAAAAGCCACAGTGAGGGCAGTCAGAACTCTCTTTGGGGTACACACTCATTCACAGATGCCAGGAGGAAATTCATGCACTTGGGCAGATGAATTATGGGTGGGATGGGGTCACCTTCCTTTGAAAGAGCCCGGGAAAAAAAATCAGAGCAATGTGATCATTTGGCATCCCAAAAATCAGGAGATTTACAAGATATTAAAAATAAACCACCCAAGTGTACAGGAGGCAGCTGCAATTCCATCAGGGAATCTGGGGCTTTGTTACAGGACCAGCCACAAATCTCAGTAATAAAAAGGGCAGAGGAGAGAGGGGCACGGGAGGGGGTGAATCTCATTTTTAGTATTCAGATGTGTCTGAATTCCTGTTACTGCAGTAAGCAGACTGTGAGGAATAGTAATAGGAATTGTAAACTTTGGAAGACAACAGGGCAAAAAAATCATGTCTCGTCCCTGGGTTCTGCACAGAGCCACCACCTCTGCATGGCTGGGACACCCACGACCACATCACTCAGGCTGTGAGTCACTGCAGGGAGTGACAATGCACAGGCTGTGCCAGACCCTTCCGGGACAGCATTCCCAGAGAGGGGATTGAGGGGCAACCTCCAAGGACATTGGTTTTTTTTATTTTTTTTCGCTTCCTTGCCTTTTTCTGTTCCCCCTTCCCTTCTCTCATCTCATCAGTCCCTGCCTCTGCTTCCATTTTTCCAGGCAACACTAGAGGACTCCAGCGTCCTCCCAAAGCCTCAGCATCAGCACCACAGCCTGGAATTGGTATTGCAGACAGGACAGAAGGACCCAGGATCGTGTTTAGCTCCCGGGCTGATTATAATGAAATAGGCAGCATTAAAAAGAAAGAAAAGAGAAAAAAAAAAGGAAGGAAATAACAGAAGATAAAAAGGAGTTTTTTTTACTTCCAAATGAAGCCAGTTTGATGGGAACTGCAGAGAATGAGCTATGGAGCCCTATGAGGTCATTTATAGAGTCTGGCCTTTCCTGACTCTGGCTTGGCTTTGGAGCAGCAAGAGTTTTTTACTTCAAAGAGAATATCAAGTGCTTGACACGCTGCCAGGAGCACTGAGAGACTCCAGGGAGCAGCAGAGATATGCATCTCTGTCAAATATACCACACTAGAGAGGCAGAGGGAGACACACACCTCCTTCCCTCAGTGCTGCCCTCACTGCAAGATCTTACACACCAGGCTGAAGTGCCAGTCAGGGCGTTACTCCTCAACGTGGAGGCTGTGGAGGCTGTACCAGCACAAAACGCCTCAGGCACATGTGGGATTCCTGGGGTGTCCTGTGCAGGGCCAGGAGTTGGACTCGTTGAGCCTTGTGGGTCCCTCCCAGCCCAACGTGTTCTATATTCTATATGCCATGTGCTATATGCTCTGTTCTGTGTGTCTGTGCCACAGAACTGCCCTGTCACTGTGACTGGAAGGTGACAGGGCACAGACTGAGATGAGAACCCCCTCCCTTCCTTATGCATCTTGATCTGCTGAGACCCACTCAAAGGTTGCAGGCACCAGCAGAAGCCATCACTCACCCAGGTAGCCCTGTGTCTTCTTCTGCAGCGCTGTGACAGGACAGTCCTTGTGGGCCAGCAGCAGCTGCTTGAGCTGAGCCACCTCATTCCTCAGCAGCGTCACTTCATTCTGATGGGGACAAACACACGTGGGCATCATTCACAGCAGCTCCAGCAGAACCAGGATGTTCAGCGATGCAAACTTCCAATTTGGTGTCTACTCTGAGATGCCTCTGGCCCAAGAACATCCAGCAAAGTTCCTGGGTTTGAGGAATTTAATACATGGGCTGCAGTGCTTCCCTGCCACCAGCTGCAGAGCCTTTGCTATGATCACCTAAACCCTGGGCAGAGCTTTTCCTGAGCCCTCCTGCCAATGCCACCTGCCTGAGGGACACTCCAGCATGATGCTGCCTCTTGAGGGACACATGGGAGTGTACAACCAGCTCAGCCCAGGCCAGGCTGTGGGGGACATCACAGCTCCTCCATGCTCTCAGTACCTCTGTGAGCTCCTGTGAGCCACGTCTGCTCCCCAAACAATTGTACAGCAATTATTCCTCTGAAAAGCCTGGAGAGGCAGCAATCCTGCTCCAGAGAGCAGCACCTGACTGCACATGGGCCCCACGGCACGGGGTAGACGTTCCCTCCAGAGTGATGTTCCCTCTGGAGTGATGTTCCCAGCGCTGGCCAAGGGCTGTGCTCAGCCCCAGTTACATACTCACGCTCAGCTGGATGTTCTGGGTGGTGAGTTCCTCAGCTTTCTTCTCCAGGGAGGACACCCAGAGCTTGCGCTTCTGCCGGCAGCGGGAGGCGGCCGCCCGGTTCCGCTCCAGGAACCGCTGCCGGCGCTCGTCCGGATCCTCGTCCACCGTGCGCTTGCGGCGTCCACCCGTGCTGGGGGTGGGCTGGGCAGGGGACACCTGGGGATGGGGCAAAGACACTGAACAGCAGCTCTGGGGCAGGAGGTGTCACCACGGCTTGGCAGAACAGAGGCCGGGACAAAAAGGGGCTGGGAGAGCTCGATCTCGCTGCTGCACCCGCCAAGGTGCAGAAACCCTTCTCCGTTTGGGGTTAGGCAATCATGGAGCAAATTTCTGAGTTTCTGAGTGGGCAGTCTGCTTAGAAAATTAATTTGGGTTAACTTTCCCTCCGTATCTTCAGCTAACAAGCTCTTGGAGGTAACTGGTACCAAAAGATTTTGTAATGCCGCACGTTTCCCGGTTTTATTTCGGGAGAACAAACGAAAAGCCAGCAAGGGCTGATGGTGCAGCATCCCCAGCTGCAAGGGGCAACTACACCCCATGCCCAGGGAGTGCAGCCACACTCCAGCACTCTCTGTCAGGCAGCATATGGGTATTAAAACTTCTGGAAGCCCATCCAAGTGACGGAGCAGGTGGCGAGCGTGATGGAAGGCTGGCATTTGGCTGGATGGCAGGAGCCAGCAGAGCTGATTGCCTGAGAGGGGAGCGTTTAACCCCACTAATTGAGCAGCGAGAAGAGAGGGAAACATTCTTTCCAAACTCCAGACATCATCAGGCAAATGAAAGTGGTGCTGGAGCTTCTGCCTGGTGGGCTGTGAGTGTGTCAGTGCTGAAGCAACACTGGTAAAACAAGGTTTTAACCCATTCTGCAAAGGAGAAAGCTGCAGTTTTCCTCCTCTTTCCCCAAGCCTAGGAACCCTCCAGCACCTCCAGCCCAGCCTCTGGGGCAGCAGCAATAGCAGACCTGTGGCTGAGCCGGGGAAGGGGCATCAGGGTGCTGGACAAGGATCTGACTCTGCTCCGGACGTGCCGTCACCATCGTGCTGGCTGAGCCCACCACCAGGCTGCTGCCGTTCAGCGAGGAAGAAGCTGTCAGGCTGGCCTTCAGCCTCTGTGGAAGGAAGAAAAGGGACATCAGGGGACCTGCTCTCTGTGCTGTCAAGGCTCTGAGCAGCTCCTGCCACCCAAGGAGCCACCCTGTAGGGAACAGGCTCTTCAGAGGCTGCAGCTGACTCGAGTCCAACTGAAAGCCATGACCATCTGGCCTGCCTGAAGAGAGAGTGGCGTCCAACCCAACAGACAGGTGTCATATCCCAAAATTGCTACTGCCACTGGCACCAATCCCCTTCCCAGCTGGCAGACTCTGCAGAAAGCCCAGGGCCTGAACAGGCTGCAGAGCCCAACTGTCCCCGAGCACCCCAGAGGGGTCCTGGGGGATGGAGAAGGACCCACATGTGTCTTGCAAGTCCTTTCTCTGGGCAGCCAGAGCAGGACGGCTGTTTTGTGCCTCCGTTTATGATCTCCCTCCCCACTTGGGGCTCTGATCTGCTCATGAGTCCTGCAGACTCCAAAGCAGGAGTGAGGACAACATGTTGGCAAGTGTGAGCAGCACTGCTGGGAGAGGTTGGTGTGCAAACACCTGCACGTGCATGGCCAAAAAAATTGGGGTTTCACAGAATGACGGAATCGTGGAGGCTGGAAAAGCCCTCTGAGATCATTCCCCTGGCACCACTGAGCCATGTCCCCAAGTGCCACATCCATCAGGCTTGCTTCCCTCTGCGCACACCCAGCCTGAGCCACGAGGAGCCACAAGAGGAAGGTCCTTTCGTAAACTCTTAAAGGGTTTGACATGAGAACCATGACCAGGATCTCTCGAACTACAACCCAGACTCTCCTCCTGTGGCTCTGCCTTCCGCAATCCCACTTCCATCCCATCTGCCACCCTGGAACCAGAGCTCCAGCTTTACCATCAGCTGCCCTCAGGCTGGGGACAGGATTTGCCCTGACACTCAGAGCCTCCTGTGCTGCCAGAGCTGAGCACTGAGCACTCCAATGCTCCTAGTGGCATTTCCAACAGCTGTGCTGGGAGCAGGAAGTGCTCTGATGGCTACACAGGATTCCAGAGGAGCCCTGGCTCTTCCTGAAGGCTGTGGGGGAAAAGCCTCGAGCTGGGAGTTGCTTCTGGAGATGGTGAAGGCTGAGGGATAACACCAACACCGTGGCCCTGACACCCTTCCCAACACTCACCATCTTGGCTTCAGAGTGCACTGGGAGTCCTGATGGGGAAATGGACCCGCTGCTGTTGATGGGTGGCCCAGGAATCCCAGGAATGTTCGGCACCATGGACATCGGCCGAGCCAGCTGTGGGGGAGGGAGGGACACAAGGGTTGGGAAGTGGAAGTACTTTGTCTCTGCAGAGCAGCTCTGCAGTAACTCCCTGACCAAGCAGGGCTATAAATCCTGACAAACATTTAACTACGGCCATCCGTTATTCCTGCTGTCACCGAAGGCCACCAGCCACCTTGGTGGCCATGGTGGCTGTTCCAGAATCACACAGCCAAACCAGCCCAGCACAGAGCAGAGGGAGGGGGGGCAGGTCCTTCCTTTCCCTCCCAGTGGGCTCTTTCTCACAAGTACATGGATGAGAGGGAGGGTACTGGATCCCCTCTGGTTCTATTGCAAAGCTGCCACAGCAGCAAGGGGTGGTCACAGCATCCCCTCCTGAGCTTTCTCTCTCACCAAAGGGAGGGAAAACCAGAATTTGGACATGTTTATAAACCCCTTGGGTGGAAAAGCAAGGCAACTGGGAGAGAAGGGGCAAGGATGTTTCTGTGCCCACAGGCCATGAAGAGAGGCGCCTGCTTTGAGCCAACATTCCTGTACCTGAGGCAGAAGGTTTTGGCCCTTGTGCACTCAAAGCCCCAAGGACATACCCAGCAGGACAGACAGGATTCCCAGGGCTGGGATCACGAGCTGGAGAGCTCGGAGGACACACGCAACACCCATCAGGCAGATCTGCAGTGACTTTGTCCCATGGAAAACTCTGTGTGCAGAAGCCCAGCCTGAGGCTGGTATGGACATTCCTCTGGCCAGAACAAACCAACATGTTCCCTGCAAGCTCCAATGGTTTCAGTGCAGGCACACTGTTCCAAATGGAAGCAGCTAATCAGGGATCCTGCAGCTCCCAGCCCCGGATCTACGGCATGAGCCATCTGTCCGGGCACAGATTTGCTTTTTTGCAAACTTATTGCCCTCTAGTGTGATCCACACGTTATTGCTGCCCTGCCAGAGCTGCTCCCTCCTCCTCTTCCTCCTCCTCCTCCAGTCTTATCTCGCACAGAGGGGGAGAGAGATTTTAATGTTTATGAAATGGAAGTGTCTGTGTGCGTTTGGCAGGGGAAAGGCCCATCCCCTCCTCCACACGGGGCTGTGCTGGAAGCTTCTCTCACCGATATGACAGAAGGCATCTGTACGGGGGGGCCGGGGAGCACGGGCACGGTCTGGCCGTTCGCAAGCTGCACGACGAGAGGGAGGGAACCTGTGGGAGACCTGGAGAGACAGCAATTGGAGTTCTCATGGATTATTCCAGGTTTATGATGTCCCGACAGCCCCAGGAGCTCAGGGGCAGCAGTGTGAGCGAATCCAGTGGGTGGATTTGGGCTCATTTCCCCATTTCTGAGTGGTTTGATCTGAAGGGGAGGGTGCAAAGCTCAGCTGGGTGAGTGTGAGGGTAACTCAGCCTCCTGCACTTGTGTGCCAGTGTCACATCAAGGTGGCCCAGGGTGGCAGCGATGCCAATGGCCCTGCATACTTGCGCCATGTCACACCAAGGTGACCCAGCCCACTTAGGGCTGGCAGGGACGCAGAGATGTGCCCTGGGCACACCCCAGCTCCCAAAACACCATGGCTGCCGAAGCCCTGAGCCACAATGGACACCTGAACAGAGAGAAAAACACATTCAAGAGCTGCTGGAACTGCTCCTCCCAGGCCGAGCCTGGCACCAGGCAGCTGCTCCTGCCTCCCAGGAACCTCCCGGTCTGTCCACTGCTGAGCTCCCACAAGGGGGTTTTGCAAGGATTCAGCTTTCCATTAGCAAGCACTTCTGACTCCAGAGAAAACCCCAGGGTGGATGCTGGGCTCGCTTGTGCTTACACAGCCCTGGGAGATAAGAGACAGGAACTGTGAGACAGGACATCCCTGCTTGCTGCAGGCTGGGGAGGAGGTGATCGTGCTGGAGACTGTGACAAATTAAAAATACCAGGAACTGTTTTCATTGCAGATCCCTCTGCAGTGAAAGGCAGGGATATACCTCACCCAGGGATACACCTCAAGCAGGGACATCCCCCCTGCCTCCATCCCAGCACAAACCCCACTGTGCTCCAGCTCCAATCCTCCAGATTCAGCCTTTCCAGGAGAGCAGAGGAAGAGCCAGAGCTGCTCCAGAGGAGGGGGAGAGGAAGGAAACCATCCCTGCCACAGGGGCTGATCTCCTGCTCCTCCTCTTCCATCCATATCAGTGTTGTGGGGAACCAACTGGAGGCAGAGCTGAGCTGGGAGCCTGGTGTTGCAGGAGGGAGAGTAAAATAAATCTGCTGCTGTCTGCTCTGCCAAGCCCAGGGAAGGGGCTGGAGGAGGCTGGGCTGCCTGGGATCCAGGAAGGACGCTGTGCTGGCACAGTGGGAGGAGCAGGGGATGTGGGTCAGAGGGGGGAGTTCATCCTGCCAATAACTGAGGCTGGAATTTTTAAGGCTGCCTGGGGAACGTGAATGCTCAACTCTCAGTCATTTCTATTGGGCATCCCAAATCCCCAAATCCTCCAGACTGCTTTGAAATCCCAGCCTAACCAGGCAAGTTACAGGGAGGTCACAGCCTCCCCTCAGTCTCTGTCACACTGACACCAACCCCACCGTGCCAGCAGTGGCCCAAACTAAGGGATTTTTGTTACTGCTGCAGCTCCACCTCTCTCTCCAGGTGGCATCTGGGCTGCAAAGAGCACAGAAAATCATACTGAAGTCCAACTTACTCCAGTTCTGATTTTCTTACGTCTCCAAGCACGAGGAGACACCTTTCCAAACAGCCCCAGAGTCTCTGTCTGAGCTGCAGAGGGGGTACAGTGCCTTTTCAACCCCCAGGGCAATCACTTAACTCCTTCATGCCTCAAGATAGCATTTAAAACTTTCCACCAGGACATCTGCATTGATGGTGCCAGAGGGTCAAAGGAAAACACACACAAAACCAGGGAACTGACAGCCCAAAAATACAAACTGGGCTGGTTAATGCAGGGAGCCAGCCTTGACCAGGGGTGATCAGGGAGGCCATGGCCACGAAGCAGGAGCATCCAGGGTCACTGACCAGGAGTATTCTGACACCAGGCACACAGGGGGATAAACATGCATCTCCCATGGGCGCAATGTGCTCCCTGCATCCTCAGGCTCCTTCCTTTACATGCAGGGCCAGAGGAGACCAAGCCTTTGGTTTTTCCAGGGCAAACCAGAGCAGGGCACTGGCTGTGCTGAAGCAAACAGCCCCAAAGGCAGGGCTGGCTGGGCACAGGAGGTGATACTTGAGAGGCAACAGCTGTCTGGGAAAATCCCCCAGCCCTTACAGCTCCAGACAATTCCGCAGACAATTCTGCAGTGTAGGCTCTGCCGGCGTCCGGCGCCGACAGCCAGCACCGTGGCGGCGTGTTCTCGTTCAGGGAGTGCTTTCATCTCTCCCCACGGTGAGTTTTGCCTCGTTTCGTTACTCCAGAACAATTAGTTCCTGTTTCCTGCACTCCCATCCCCGGGCTGCAGACAGTGCCCAGTGAGGCCCTTATGCCCACACAGCCGCGGCGCGGCTGGTGGCACCTCCATGGTTCTGGCACTCAGGGAACTCATTCAGAGGGCAAATTCCTGCCCTTGCTCCATACTCACCCCAGCTGTCTGTTGGAGGGGGGGGCCTGGGTGATGACAGAGGTGGGGGATGGCAGTGTGGGGTGCAGGGGGTCATAGCCCAGGTGCAGGGGTAGCGATCCGGGGCGCACGATGGTGGGAGTGGGCGTGGAGATGATGACAGGCTTGGAGGGGATCTCCTGGAGAGGAAAACAGAAAACAGGGGACATGCTGTTAATCACCAGTTAATTACTACTGGGCTGACTCTTACACCTGTCGGCTTAAAGACAGTTTAGGGAAAATTCAGGCACTTTTGTCACAGAAACCAGGGGATGGACAGGAGAACCTCTCCCAAAGACACACATATCTGGTGTCGGTGCAGGGAGTGGGGCACAGGAATTTACACTCCAGATAATCTCCCTCTCCGAATTAGGGGCTGGGATGTCATGCAGGTGGTCAAAGTGTCACCTGGACTAACATGCTCCAAATCCCCACCCCACAGGATACAAGGAAGAGCAAGGCTTTCTGCACCACCAAACCCACCAGGAGCCTTCAGGGCAGCAAAGGTGTATTTTAGTGAACCAGCTTTTCTCTTTCTTTCTCAAATGAAGGGAATTCAGGCCTTAAAGAGCTCAAATCAGGCCTGGGCAGCCATGTGGACAAACAGCTTGTTCCCACCCAGAAAAGGGGCACCACCACCTTGGGCTGGGGAGTCCCACCTTCTCTTTGTGCTGGGGTGACTGTGGGTGGGACACGGGGCTGTCTGGTGGGGATGAATCCACCTCCACTGGCTCCTCCTCTTTGATCTTGATATCCGGAGTGGAGGGCAGGGACATGTCCAGGGCTCCGGCACTCTGCAGGAAAACCAGCCACAGATTGAAAGGACAATTAGCTCATATTGTTTGTGAAACATTCAGCTGCTCCCAGAGGAAGAGCTCCAGCTCCAAGCTCTTGCCAAATTATTATTATTTATTTGTACTGAAGCAGCATCTGGGAGCCCGAGGTGGAGAGCGGTGCCGTGCCAGCCCCGGCCAAACGGAGACAGAGGCCCGGGAACAAGTCAGCCCCAGATGGCACCAGTTTGTGGGTTCTCCATAACACACATGAGTTTTCCGTGGCTTATTACTGTATTTTTTTTTATAAAAGGGCTCTGCAAAGGAGAACAGGTACCAAAGCCAAATGCCTGTGAGTTACAGGAGGCACTTTCATTCACAGAAGAGCTGTAAAGCATTGTATAAATCAGCCTGAATTATTTTATTACCCGATTATCAAAAGCAAACAAAGAGCCATGCAAGTTATTAAATATCTATGAGCGCCCCATTAAAATAAAACCCAACCATATGCCTGAACCTGGCGACTTGCCACCACCCTGGGATCCAACAGTGCCACATGCCCCAGGTGAACCAGTTAATGACTTGCTGGGGATGGGCAAAGGGCAGGGTGACAACAAGGTGGGGGGACAACTAAACAAGAGGACACCTGTCTCCTTCCCAGATCTGGAGGGAGAGAAGAGCTGGGAGAAGATGGTGCACGGAGCAGTGGAGGAGCAAGACACAGATGGCAGGATGTGGCACCAGACCTTGCAAATCACCCTGTCCCTCCTGCCGTCCAGGCAGGGAAAACTGTCCCTAAATCAGCCCTGACAGCTGTTTGTCCAGCCTGTTCTCCCTCCCTTCACCATCCATCCCCTTGCTCGCCTGACTGCTCACAGTCCATCCAGGCATCTCCCCTAAACCTCCTTCTGCCACACTGTGAGTCCTCTCAAGGGAGCAAAAACTGAAGCTAAAAGGTAAATGTGGGCACCTGAGGATGGTTCAGAGCAGGGTGAGGCTCCAGCCTCTCTGCCCTTCCCAGATTTCCCTGAAGGCTTTACTTGCGGTAGGTGCAGTAACCATTTACCTGCCCTCTTCACGCAGAGACGTTGCTCTGGGAATCACAAAGGAGCAGGGATTAACATGCAGAGAAGTTTCAAACCACTTAAAGTGCCTCCAGGGAAGCTCCTGCTGTGCCTGTGTTTTTAATTAACGTGCTGGTGTGCGAGACCACCCTTGGAACCAGAGGACAAACACAACTGGATGCTGGAAGCGCCTCAGAACCGCAGCCGGCAGCTCCAGCCAGGTCGGGGCAGTGACCAGCCAGCTGGGCTGGGACCTGCCTGGGCAGGGGGATTTAGGAGGGGCGATGCTTCCCGTAACACCATCCCAAGCTTCAGCGCCCCGTCCGCGGCTGCCGCAGGAATATTTAGACTGCAGCCATCCTAAAGCAGAACCCAGGGGAGCAGCCCTGGGCTGCAGAGGCGGCTGCGGGGCTGCAGAGCCCAGGAGCTGGGTGGTCTCCCTGGCCAGCCCGGGCTGCTCGGCATTTCCATGCGAAACCCCAGCGGCAGCTCCTTCTCCCGGCTCTGCCAGAACAAAGGGCAGGAGCTCGGAGCAGCCCCGCCGCATACCAATGAGAGAGATCAATTTCGGTTTAAAGAGCCTGTTATTGGGGGAGCGGGTGGAAGCCAGGTTTCAGTTTTAATTCTGAATTCCTCCGTTCCCCATCTCGGGAAGATTTACGCGGCTCCGCTCCCGCAGTTTATTTCCGAGCAGCGCCGCTGACTGCGAGCGTATGTACGGACATACATCAATTTAGTAAATGTATGTGCCAGGCTGAGAGCCCAGCACGCATCTGCTGCTCCTCGGATCCTGCAAAGGGAGGCGGGGGGAAATGTCCTTAATTAGCTGCTTTCTGATGAGATCCCGTTGTCCTTCAGACCCTCGCGCTCCCGAGGCTGCAGGGGCAGCCTGGATCGATGGCGCTTTGCAGAGGGAGCTCTTTGTTAGGAAAAGCTTCCCCCCTCCATGGAGCCCCTCTCTGTTTCCATGTACCAGACACCCTGGAAATGCCAAAGGCACCCGCTGGACCTGGTCCCTTCCCTGTGACTGCACCTTAGAGGCATCGTTTTGGATCTCGACCCCCAGGGAGGCTTCAAATGAGTTTTTGCTCAGATCCCGTCCTCTCCTTCCCTGCAGCTCCTTCCCAAGGTGTGAGGTATTTTGGGTAATTCCCCCTCCCTTCTTTTTTTCCATTTTTTTGAAGTGAAAAGCCAAAGGAATAATAAACCATTAAATCCATTCTCCACAGGCCTCGGATCGTGGGATAACCAGCCAAAGTCACCCAAGCTACAAAAATAAAGCCCCATGCACAGCAGCAAATTAAACCTGAGAGCAACTCAGTTACCCGACAGCATGTGCCTTTCATCAGAGCAGCCCCAGCCCCCCAGTTTGCTTCCAGCACAGTTTTATGGCACCGTGGCCTTCGCCTCTTGCCTTTTTCTCATCATCCTCAGCAGCTTTCTTGAACTCGTGCTCAAAGGAACTCGCCAGCTCGTTGAAGAGTCCCACCTCCTCACAGTTCTTCAGGAACCGAGTCGGGGTCGGAGTCTGATCTGGTTTGGGTTGGAACACCAAGAATTGGTCAAAGAGAGGTGAGGAAATGCCTTTTTACACACCTGTGCCCTTCTCTGGGGAGCCCTGGGGAACGTGGCCTCTGTTTTGTAGAAGCCTGTGTGCTTTGCCGCTGAGGTGTGTGTCACCTTCAGAAAGCAAGTGACAATTCAGAATGGGGACAATCATTTCTTTTTGGTTGTTTCTCGTGCTTAAAAAAATAATCATTGAAGTGAGAGGAACTGCAGGGATTGCTGTGAATTCTGGGCCGTGGGTCATGTCCTGTCCCTCCCACCCCGAGCTTTTGCTTGTCCTCAGCTGGACAAGGAGGGAATATTGGGGGGGGGGGTTTGATCTCTCTGAAACAGCAGGTCTTAAATACATGGAGTGATGAGAGGGGAAAGCAACTGATGGGAGCGGCTCCACAGCCCGGCAGAGTCCTCACAACCACCACTGTCCACAGCCATCCCTCTGGGGCCCTTCTCCAGCACATTAACACGTTGAGTCATGATCTCTCTGGCCATCACCCAGGCCATAAAAGCAGAAGGAAAACTCCCTGCTTTGAGCCAGCCTCCCATTCCCGAGTGCTGGCATGTCAGGAGTCCTGGAGCCCAGCACTAGCACATCACACCCAAAGGATCCATTGGGCAGAAAACTACCAGGATTTTCAAGCACAAAGGGGAAACCTGGGATAGTTTGGCCCGACCTGCACAAAGCACCAGCTGCCTGGTGCTCCTGGTTCCAGCACAGCACCTGAAGCATCTTTGGAAAATGTGCCCTGTGATTCCACATCGGACAGGGTGGAGCCTCCAGCATCCTTTGGGAAGGGGCTCCGGCAATTCCTTACCTTGCTGCTGCAGAACTACATTTCATTTCCAGCCTGACTCCAAACCTTCCTCCACTGGGCTTGTCACTAAAGCAAAGGCCCCCTTTGGGCACCTTTTGCTTCCCCCCAAAATCCCAATTCATAAACCAAGGAACTTTGTCAACTGAAGCTCTCGGCAGGAGGTTGTTTTTGCAGGGATTTATCAGCTCCCAGGGCTCTTTTCAGACCATTCCCTGTTCAGCAATGTCCTCCAAAGCTGCACGCGCCAGCCCAGGGCACAGATCTCCAGCAGTTTCCACAGAGTACAAACAAAGCCATGGAACCTCTCTGGTCCTGCCCTTCCCCAGTCCGTACCTCAGGAACTGCAGCAGCTCCTATCTCACCCCAGAAGTGCCCGTTCCCACACAAATGACTGTCCTGCTGCCAGCTGTAACCAGCTCAGGGAACAATTCTTTATGACCCTCCTTAGCTCAGCCACGGCACCTCAGCCAGACACACACCGGGTCCTGCTCCTGCCATGTGCCTGTGCCCTGGGCTCGGCACAGAGCAGGAGGGAGGGAGGGAGCAAGAACACCCAGAGACAAAATGGTGGCTTAAACCCCCCCCCGAACATAAGGAACATCAGGCAACAACCGCCTGGATCTCACTGCTCAAAGCCAGCAGCATTTATAGCCCTCACACCCCCCGGCAGCTGCAGCAGCAGGGAGAGCCCACGTCAGACAGCCTGGTCCTGCACTGGCCACGGCTAAATCAGTTTTGGGGGGTTTTAGCTGGTCCTGCACTGGCCACAGCTAAACTGGTTTTGGTGGGTTTTTTTGTACTTTCCCCCAGAGCAACCCAGTGAGCATCAGCCCTGGGGAGCTGGAAGAGGCAGACAGACCTCGTTCCTTGTGCTCAAGCTGAAGTGTTTCATCCCCCACATGTTTTACTGCAGAAAGGAAGCCCTGGCTCTGGGAGCTGTGAGGATGAGGGGTGTCCTGTGGGACTTTGGGATGTCATGTGGGATTTTGGCTGGAGGTGAGGCCGGGCCCCATTTCTGCCCCTCCCATCCCCATCTACCCCCAAAACTGATCCAGCAGCACTGACTCTCCCGTTGTGCTCCCTGTTTGCAAAGGGCCGAACTGAAGCAACAGCGACCCTTAAGGATCTGTCAGCTCCTGCCCCAATTCCTCACCATCAACTCCCACTAGCCTGATCCCATTTGGAATGAATTCTTCCTCTGGGAGAGCCCTCCTCCGGGAGCAGCTCCCTGCCCTTCCAGCACAGGCTGTGTGATCTCTCTTCCCATCCTACCCACAGCAACAATTCACTCGAAGCCTTTCAGAAACCCAACTGAATTCCCATTTCAGCACTGGATTTGGGCTGGAGACAAACTGGGAAAAGGGTGCCAGGCTCCTGCAGCAGCTTCATTTCCCTTTACAAACTTTGAAGCCTTCAGGAAAGCATTTCCCCTCTCCCTGCTTTCAGCAACAGCCTTTTCACCCAGCAGTGACACAGAACTTTAGAGCATGATGCTCTGAGCAGCCCCTGAACGGTGCAGGTGGGACTCTGGAACCTGCCAGGAGCTGCTGCCAGACAATAATCTGTGGGGTTTGGTTTTTCACCCCGATTTTATAAAGGTTGCATTGACCATGTGCTGTCAGAGCTCCTAACTGGGGCCCTGCAAATGTCTTCTCAACAGAGCCAGTGCACTTGATGGGGCTTTAATTTATTAACCGCAGCCTAAAAGCTCAGGACAATTGACACCTGGGCTGAGAGGGGAAGCTGCTTTGTCAGGTATTGGTTCACCGTCCTCAAAGCACACACAGAAACGTGAAAGACCTTCTGGCCATAAATCCTCCAGTCTTAATAAAAAGAGCGAGAGCTAAAAAAAAAAAAAAAATAGAAACTTGGAAGCCTCTGGCTTTCCTTTCCCCTGATTAAATGCAGATCACAGGAGGTTTTATGGGCGGCAGAGCCGTTTTGCAGTGCATCTGGTCCCTGGCATCAATCTCTGCCGTCAGGCCCCGCGACCGCGGCGCTGGGCGCTGGCCGGGCACATACCTGCGATGATGACGGAGTCGGTGCGAGCGGGGCCGAATTTCAATGTCATCTCATGCTTGTGTTTATGAACCGCCAGGTGGTCCTCGTTTGTGAACCTCTGAAATGAAACAATTTAGAGAATGGTGAATAAATGCATTTTGTGTTTTACGGGTCCGTCCTGCGGCGGGCTGGGGGGAGGACGGTGGGGCTGTAACGCGATCGCTGCTGAGGGCTCGGAGCTGGAGAAGGGGTGTGTGAACACGGGGGTCAAAATGAAAAGCCATTAATGAGGTTTCTGGGGGATGGGATGGGGGGCAACTATTTTTAATAATCCATTTTTATAAGCGCCGGAGCGACGTGGCGGCTGCAGCCGATGGAAATGCAAATCTGCGCTGCTGGGCAACATCCCCCCCTTATTGCCAGCTGATGGGGCAGGGAATTAGGTGCAACTGGGGGTCAGGCAACCTTTTTTGGATGGTGTAAGGCAGAGCTGGCTCCCACCTGGCAATTCAGGCCGTGGGTTTATGGCGCAGGACGGAGCGGCTGCCTGCAGCACGGCCGCGCCGATCCTGCATGGAAGGGGCTGCATCTCCCCTGCCACCAAAATTCCACCTGCAGGGAGACTTGGAGGATAAACCCCCAGCCTTTAGGGAGGGTTTAGGGAGGATAAAAATCCTGCTTTAGGGCTTTAGGGTGGGGGGCTTCACGTCCGAGCTGTGCGTGCGGGGCCGGCGCCGAAACCCAGACAAAGGGACGAAGGGCTGCGCCAGCCCCACGCGCCGGGATGAGGGAGAGGGGAGAGGCAGGGACGGGGTTAAAGCAAATAACCATAAACCCCGAGGATGGATTGCGTCTCTCCTAATAGACTGCGACAAACGGCGGCCGAGGGCACGGCGCGGCCGTACCGCAGGATTTTTATGCATCCAGCAGCATCGGGCTGGTTCTAGAAAACGCTGCTGCAGCAGCAGCGCATTCCTGCCCTTTTCCCCTTCCTTTCCTCTCTCTTTAAACCATCCAAACCCCAACCCACCCAAAGCCACCTGTTCCTGTGAATCCGCTCGAGCGTGACACCCTTTCCCGATGCTTATTTACGGCTCTGTTGCTTTAGGGAGTAAATCTGAGTTTTCCAGGCTGGAAGCCCTCGCGGCGCCTTCCCGAGAGCTGTGTGGGAAGGGGGACGTGAACACAGGCGGGGGGACAGTCCCTTGGGGGCAGGGGACCCCAGGACATGGGGCCCATCCACACACAGCCCATCCGTCTTCCCCTCAGCGCAAGAACAAGGGGGTTATGCAAAGTATCCTTCAAAGCATTGGATCAGAAGGTGCTTTTAGCAGTGACTTGTAATTTGGGCTGAAATTTAAAAGACATTAGAGCTGATGGGAGAAAATCCGTGAGGTTTTTGCCTGTGCAACTCTAGGCACACGCATTCCAGGTTTCCCAGCCTCTGTTCTCAGATCTGCTCCGTAACTAAACCTTAAATAAACCCAAAATAAAATTTCTCAATTATTTGGCTAAAATACGACTGGTTCTGGGCTTTTTTCCTCCCCACAGCTTCCGATGCCTCCACTCTGCTCCAGCCAGCAACGGGAGCCCTTTCCAAGGAGCATCACAAATCGCAGCAGCACTGAAACCTCTCCGAACAAAGGAAAAGCGAGCAAAGCACTGCGTTCGCCGCCCGAGACGGAATCCGTGGCACCAGTTCTGCATCGCCCGGGAAAGCGCTGGGCTCAAAGAGGGAAGGG
Organism: Sclerurus mexicanus; assembly: GCA_013396755.1. Lineage (NCBI taxonomy): Eukaryota > Metazoa > Chordata > Aves > Passeriformes > Furnariidae > Sclerurus > Sclerurus mexicanus. The sequence continues at coordinate 28,199 of VWZF01005462.1, forward strand.
GCACCCACACCTTGCCATGGCTTTGGCTCCAACCCCCTGTATTTTACGGGATTCGGCTGCTAGCCCTGCTTGCCCTGGTGCTGTTGGCAGAGGGGAAATCGGTGGGTTGGGGTGAATCAAGGGAAATAAATCAGGGTTTTGTGCGGAGCAGCGGGTTTGGGATGAATATTTAGCAGGCGGGCGGCCGCTGGGCAGTGGCGTCGGAAATACTGAACACCAGAGACTGGGGAAAAAAAGGAAAAGCAAGAAAATTCCCAATTCCCCCGCTCCGTTTTCTGCTAAAGAAATGGGATTTTTAGGTCAAGGAGGGAAGCAGCAAGAGGCTGAGGTGTGGAACAGGGTTGTGTCTCTCCCCGCCAGCCCTGGCCCCACATTCCAGCCTGGCCTTGCTAGCACAGGGTTTATTTTAATCTTTCATTTTCCTTCATCGCAGGAATTTTTTTTTCCTCTTTTTTTTTTTCTTCTCAGGCACTTTTCGTGCGTTCGGCGCGCGTTACAGCTCTATTTAACATCTTTATGTGGGCTCACAGTTCGGGAGCTCTCTCCTTCCCTGCACAGAAACGCTCACAGACACAATATATCTTTCTCCACACATTTCCAAACGCCGAAACCCAGAGGCTGAGTCTGGCACTTGGGTTCTAAATCATGTCATTTTACACAGAGAGGGGAAGCGGGGTGGGGGGAGAGAGGGGGAAGAGTAGGGAAAAAAATGGAATGAGTTAAAGCCACAGCACTGGCTTTAATATTTAATCTCCTTCCATCAGCAGCTGACATACAGCAGGGTTATTTCAGCTGCTATTTTGCGGGTGTCGGAATTAAAAAGAAGATGTTGGCTGTAAAGTCTTTGGGGCGAGGGACAGGCACGGGGCTGACACCGCCAGCTCGGTGCTGCCAACTGGCCCCACGAGCGCCCACGGCCCTTCAGGGCTGCAGGAAAAGGGCTGGAACTGCCTCCTGCAGCCCTGAGTTTGGCTTTTTCCCCCAGTGAGGGCCCTACGGCTGTGTTTGGGGCAGGGCTGGAGCCCTGGCAGGGTTTGGGGTTTGAGTGACACGGGGTTTGTTCACCCAAGACTGTCACAGCTCTTTGGAGCAAACAGCTCCGAGGCAGCTCCTCATTCTTTACCCAACAGGCTGTGACGGCTCCATGGATAAATGTGCTCATTTAAAAATCCTTATTTAATGGGAGACAATGCTTCCAGCTGGACCAACGTGCCGTCTCTGTTAGCGCAAGAGCCAGGGAATAAACGCAGTGGGCTGAAGCCTGGATCTTCAGGCAGGAGAGATTTTTCCATCAGTTTAACAAGCACAACATGAGGAACAAAGGGTTGCTCCGGGTTTTTCCTCTTTTTGTAGAGCCTATGACTGCTTTGGTGCAAAGGGAGGGTCAGGGAAGTGCCAAACGGGGCTGTGCAGGAGCCGCTGGCTCTCCCAGCAGCTCCAGCTCCAGCTGGTTTTTAACCTTGACAGTCCTGTTCAGAGAATATCAACCCCAGCCATGCACCAAGCCAGTCTCCTGGCCAAAATTCCGTGTAATATAGAGCAGGTGCAGCTCTGTCTGCAGCACAGACTGTTCCACAGGCACACGCGTGTGCAAAGGAGCCGTTCCCTGTCCCACAGCATGAGCTCCGGGACAGCCCCTGCAGGGCTGGAAGGGGTGAGGAGCCAAACCTGCCTCTGCCCCGCTCATCACACGGCTGAATGAGTGAGCTGTCACCAACACGGGGAGGCTGAACTGCTGCTCCCACATTCACTCCAGCACAGCTGGAGTTACTCTGCCCACGGACACCATGGCACTGCCGTGACACGGCTGGAACACCTGGATACAGGGAAACAAAAGGGAACCGGAGGTGCCTGCACTGCAGTGAGGGAGGGAAATGATGCACTGCGTGCTCAGCGTGGATAAGCTGAGCTCCAAGGCATCGGCTTTAAAAGCAGGCACCATGGGCTCCGTGTCCAAAATCCATCTGTGCTCCCTACAGCCATGGGCCAGGGAGAGGGGCTGGGGATGTCTTGGGGTCTGCCCAGCTCTCCTGGCACACCTTGGGCGAGGGGCAGGACACGCACAGAACTCTGAGCAGAGCAAGGCCCCGGCCCTGGGGGGCTGCTGGACCTCCTGCCCACATCCCAGCCCACCCTTCCTGTGTTCCTGGCTGCAGCAGCCCCACTGCCCATGCCCCATCCATCCATCCATCCATCCATCCATCCATCCATCCATCCATCTCGCCGTGACAAGGCTCCGATAGATTTCCAGGCTGCAGAGACATTCCTCTCTCAGAGCTCGGCACAAGTGCAGAGTAACTAATGCAGGGTCAGGGGTGCCCCTGGGGCTGGGGGCCCCCAGGTCGGCTGTTCTGCAGTGAGCGATGTGACCCCTGGTCCTGGCACAGATCCGGGCTCCATCTCACCCATTTCCCATCTGAGCAATGACAAGGATAATTCCCTCCCTGGCGGAGGGGCTGCACAGATTAATTCACTAATGTGCATAAAGTGCCCCGATTCGGGAGTGATTCATAGGTTTAAAGGCCGGGGGGACCATTACAATTATCTGCCCGGGCCCACGTGAGTCCCCCGGCTGGGCCCATTTCCATGGGAAAGGAGGTGTTGGGACAAGGAGGGAATGCCACAAAGACTCGTTGCTTTGAAAGAACGCAACAACAGCACAGACAAATTGTCTTATTTTTACACTTACAGGAGACGACAGGCAAAGGTTTGGGAGCTGTCTCCTCCCAGAGGGTCCCCGGTGGCCCAGCTTCCAGAAGAGCTCGGAGTCCTGCTGCTCCCGGTAGGAAGCTCCTGGTTGTTTTCCATGGCAGCCAAGAGTCCCGGCAGCAGCCGAGGTCACCGAGCACTTCTGGAAGGCCAGTGCCAGTGGCAGCATCCTCCCGCTGGAGGAGGGATGAGAAGCACCTCCCAAGCCTGAGGAAGGACCAAGGAGAAGGAGTGAAGGTTTAGAGGAATCAATTCAAAGAAACTGGACTATGAACTGCACTTGGAGGCACTCGGAGACCTCACAGAGCGGCTGCAGCAGGGGCTCCACACTGGGGTTCTTTCACACCAGGGTCATTTCCTGCAGCCCGGGAGGGACAGGAAAAGCTGGAGGAGAGGGAGGTGACATCCCCCTCAGCAGCTCTGCTGCAGCGCTGGATCCTGCTCTGCACCAGGATGCTCTGCTGCAAAATACTGGAGCACGGAGCACTCTGTGTCCTTCCCAAGTCACAGGCAGCAGGAAAAGCCTATTCCTGCTCTATCAGTGGAAAGCAGGAAAGCTCTAGCCAGCTCAATTCCTCGGGAAGCAGCCAGGGTGCATTTTTGTGCCATTCCCCCTCTGCAGATCCCCCCCAAATAAAACTGCATTGAGATTAAACCTACTGCATTGAGATTAAACCTTGAGATGTTATTTTTGGCTCCAGCAACTCCAGGGAGCCTGTGGCTATTCCTCGCCCTTTAAGAATCTGCTCCCTCCCGCCCTGTGACTGATTCCTGGTCCTTCCTCATGTTAAAAGAAAAAGGGAAGAATTAGAATAATCATCAGAAACTTCAGCCTGCTCTGGGCAGCCCTGAGTGAGGAATCCCTGGCCCAGCAGCCCGGCAGCCCTTTTCCAAACACTCTGCTCTGAGATGAACATTGTGCAAACCACCAAAATTGGGCTTTTTTCCCTTTTTCATTTTGCTCAGAGATACCCTTTTTTCCTGCAGGATACTCAGACTGCTCCACAAACTTCCCTGCAATTTAAACAAAGAGTTAAGCAGGTTCTGGAGCCCATCCCACCCTATCCCACCCCAATCCTCCTTGGCCAGAAGGGCATAGCATTTAACTGGGAGTAGGTAAATAATTTAATTTACATTTCTATAGCTTCGCTTATCCCAAAGGGCTTCTCATGCACATGCCCCTCCTGGAATGCAGGTGTTTGGGCATGGTGGGGGGGCAGGAACCATCTGGCTGCAGCACCGAGTACGTGAGGAGCCAAGCAAGGAGCCAAGGACGTCTGGGGGCAAACTCCTTCAGAAACTCCAGATTTCCTTTCTGTTCTTTAATTTTAATAAAGTCTTTCAGGGCAGACCCAGCTTCTCCCTCCTCCACAGCGCTCCAGAGAGGAGCATGAGCACGGCTGGGTGCAGACACAAACACCACTGACCAGAGCTGGCATAGTAAATGTCAGGAAGGAATTCATCCCTGTAGGATTTTACCTGGGCTGGCCATCATTCACCATCAAACCCAAGGAATCCCCTCTGCAGCACTGCACTCCCAAGGACCTTGACCCAACCATCCCAGTTTGGGAAAGGACACATGGAGGGAAGGAGCAGAGGGTGGAGGTGGGATATGGAGCGCATGGGAGGGAAACAACCCCATGGTTTGCCCTGAACACACCAAATGGGCTCCTCCAGGATGGCCGCTGAAATTAGGATGACCACTGGAATTATATTCCAACCCCGATGAGGAGCTGGAATTACAGCTCAAACCTTCAGATGTAAACCTAAAATGAGAAGACCAGGCTCCTAAATCTCCACTACATGAGAGCAGGGAGGATTTTCTAAGACACCAACACCCTCCTGCTCTGCTTGAGGGCGATGGACACCCCTTGGGGTCCCTCTGCTCTCAAGATCTCTATCCACAGCCATTGGCTGCTCCATCCCATTAGGGACAGACACCCCTGGGGGTCCTTCTGCTCTGCTGAGCTCTCCATCCACAGCCATCGGCTGTTCCATCCCAGTGGAGCAGATCCCTGCAGAGACACAGGGGCCTGCAGCGGCACAAAGCCTGCGGCACGCTGGATCCTGGGAATGCACCAGTTATTGACTTCCACATGGTGGAGCATTTTTAGCCCTGTTTCGATCCGAGTGAAGGTGATTAAAATCCATGTATTAATTACCGCTGCCACAGGAGTTAAGGGGAGAGGCCCAGTGGTAATTAACGGGGTGAGCGAGGGGGTGGAGCTGCGGAGCGTCAGCGGCTCCACAGCCTGTGCTGGCAGATCCGCACCGGCCCCATGGGAACCCCCCGATCGCGGCGATGTGGATGTGAATCATTATTACATCCCCGGCTCGAATCCCAGCAGCGCCACAGCTTTTCAGTGTGACCTTGGGCGAGCCATCAATCCTCCCCTTACCCACCAGACAGAGCCAATAAAAAGGGAAAAGGCTCCATCCTTCACGGGGGCGTTCGGAGCGGGAGCGCCCGGGCGCAGCACCGGAGCCATGCGAGCAGCACTGCAGAAAGAATCAAATCCATTAACAAAGGCAATTACAGCCGCCTTTCCCTGCCCGTATTTCAAGCGCCAGGCGCTCGGTGATTCATTGGGAGCTCGGCATCTCTTCCCGGCACAAGAGGTTGGGAATAGGGAGCAGGGAGAAGGGGCAGGGAGCTCAGGCTGAGTGGAATTCCTGCCCTGCTTGGGCTGAGTGGAGTTCCTGCCCTGCCCTACGGTCTGGATGAGTTGTGGGGCATTGCAGGAGGAAGGGGGTGAATTATGCAGCTTCTGGTGGGTTTTTGGGGGGTCCTGCCCTTGTAGGAGCATCACACGAGTGGGTTTTCGGAGAGCCCTGTCCTCGTGCCATGTGGAGAGAGAATCCTGAGCCCCTGGGACTGCTGGTAGAGAAGAAAGGGTAAAAATGAGAAAAAATAAAATCAAATTCCCCCCAAGCTTCCAGCTCTACCACAGAAACCCAATGGGGTCCTGCCGTCCTCTACAGCCTCTGCTGCTCACCCACTGCCACCTTCCTGCCCTGAACACCCAACAGCTTCCGAAGGAACAATCTGGGAGCTTTTTCCAAAAACTCTTTGCCTGGCAAACAAATGTCACTGGCAGCGAGCTGCTCGCGCGAGGAGGATTTATAGAGTGCAAAGAAAAGAATAACAGGAAACTCCGTCTCTGCATAGCTGAGAAACAAGAATGGATGTGCAAAAATAATTAAATGCGAACTGGAGCCGATTAATTTGCCGGCAGGGTTGCGGATCCATGCTCTGGGAGGCTGCACGGGGATCTGAAAATGCCTCTGGACAGTGGCCAAGGCCGTCAGTGCCACACGGCGAGGAGAGGCTTTGGCAGCAGGTGCCGGAGCACACGCGGCTCCGGCAGCACTGTGGGATGAGCCACTTCGGCTCCCCGCTCCCTTCCAGGCCATCCATCCCATCCCAGTGCTTGGTGGGAACCTGGGGGAGCAGCACAGCTCTGGAGCCCACACGGCCCCTGCACCCGGTGATGCTCCTCCAGCAACCTGAACTGTGGAGGCAAAGGGAAACCGAGCGGTTTGAGGTGGCAGAATGGAGCCAAAGCCTGGATTTGGGTGTTTCCCACAAATCTTGGGATCCCAGTGCAGTGTGTCAGGATAAGGGATGTGGATGGCTCCCAGATGGCACTGTGACGAGCAGCCGTGCCCACCTGGCACCTCTTTTCCGTGCTTACCCCAGGAAAAGCCCAAGACTCTGCTCCCACCAGCTCCAGTCCAAACCCCGCATGGCCATTTCCAATGCAAGTTCCCCAGGGCTGGTGAAAAGAGGTCAAATTTGGTCTCACTGAGAGCTTTGGTGGCTTTCCCCTTGGAAGAGGCTTCACACCACCCTCTCCACTCACCATTGTTTCAGGACTAACAGAAAAACGACCCTAAAACAAAAGTCAGCTCCAATGGAAATGGGCTCTTCCCGTGCCGGGCTGGAAGAGTCGCCGTGACTCAGCCTTGACCTTCGAACGCCACCACAATTCCACAGAGGATGCCACGGCTCCATTCAGGTTTTTAAGACCCTGGAATGGTGATTTCCTTCAATTCATTGCAATATTGGGAATGTGACCACCCGCTTATGGTGTGTAAGGTTCTGCTGATGGTTTTATCATCTGGAAAAGGAGTTTTTTCTGTGGATCTCTCCTGAGGAAGCCCCAGAAGCAGCAGCAGCCTGGGAAGGGCAGTAGATCAAATCCAGACAGAATTCAAGTGACTTAGAGGTTTGGGGTTTGTCGCCTTTAATGGTGGCATTGAGGGAACAAGCTGTAGGGAAGTGTGGACACATGGCTCTAGAGGTGCCTGAGCACAACCTAAACACACTCACACAGCCCAAAAATGGGAAGAGGGAATTACTGAGGGAGATCAGAATTACAGTGGGAAATTGGCAGGGGGAGAGGGACAAACACAGGAGGCAAACTGAAATTTGTGGATCCTTGAGAACAACTGGAGCATTCTGGAAGTGAGCCACAGAAACCCGAGGGCTCCAGCCCCTCTGGGCTGCCCAGGAAAGCTGTGGATGCCCCATGCCTGGCAGTGCTCAAGGCCAGGTTGAACAGGGCTGGGAGGAACCATTCTAGACCAGTCTAGAATGGAAGGTGTCCCTGCCCATGGCAGGGGGTGGAATGGGTCTTACCCTTGCATCCCTCCTCATCCATCCCTATTTATGGAGCTCCCAGACCTCTTCCCAGAGCACCATTTCCCTCATGATTAACCCACCCTGCAGCTCCCTCCATCTTCTTTATTTCCTTAAAGCACCAACAGTTTTCCAGCGAACCATGTATGAAAACCCATCTTTGTGCCTCTCCACACCTTTCTCTGGAGATTTTGGCCAACCTGCAGTGCCCTTCCCTCTTTCCCTGCCCCTGCTTTCCACATGTGGATGCAAATCTGACTCCTGTATTTCCTCAAGGCCTCGACTGCTCGTGCTGAGCCGTCAGACACCGGCGCACTGCGGTAATTAAGCTTTTAAAAGGAGATAGGCAGCAGCAGAAAAATAGGCATTTGCCTCTTTTTGCCTCTCGGAAGAGCCACCTGTTTTATCGGAACAGGTGGATTTATGGGCACATTAACGCGGTGCTGCTGCTCCCACCCTGATGAGGTTCTCAGTGACCCTCTTCTCCCTGGAGATTTATGATTTCTCAGAGCAAACTATTGCAGAGGGGTCTGACTCCCAGCTCTCTGCCTGACTCCATCCTGCAGCTGAATGCTGGGAGAGCTCCTGGATCCCTTTTTCCACCTCCCAAATCATCTGCAATCGTGCAACTGCACTAGTTTTCAAAAGATGCCAAGTTTTCCCAGCAAGTGGGGTCAGGTTTCTGGGGGACAGGGAAAGGCTGCTTGCCCTTTTCCCATTCTTTTCCATCCTAGGAGCTCATGCTGGGAGGTTTAGCCGTCTCCAGGACAGATCAGGTTCGAGGAGCAAATTAACACGGAGCTGGTCTGTCCATCCACTCACCCAACAAAATCCCCAGCAAAAGCCTCCCTGAGGCTGGAGCCTCCCAACTGCTCTTTGCATTGGCCCTGGACTCACCTCCTGGCTAATCCAACTCCCTTCCCATCACTTCCCACCTGTGGTCCTAAATAAAATTAAGTGGATAAACTTTTAAGTTCAAGGAAAATCAGAGGAGCTGGAGTCCAGCCTCTTTCCCAGCCACTTCCCCCACATTCTCCAACATCCAGCCCTGTGAGGTGATGATTCAGTGATGTGGAAATACACAGCCAAGGTCACCAAAATCACATCCTTAGGGTCTAAACCATTTTTCCGCCCACGTTTCAGGCTGCAGGTAATAAAATCTCACACGTGGTCAAAGCAAAATGCATTTAAATTTTCTTCCGCAGCTTTACAAACGCCGGGGGTTTACAGCAAACATCACCCAAGCCTTGTACAAGGGAGACAAGAGGACGCAGAGGCACAGACTGGTTTCAGCACTGAAGCCGTGTGCAGGAATTGCCTCCCCTGGCTGCAGAGCCACGAGCTCAGGTGAATTCCCAGGGCAGAGGACGAGCAGGTTTTTCACAAGGGCAGAGGCAGAAGGGAGCTGAACCAGAGCTGTGGTGCAGGGAGAGCCCACATGTGAGTCCTTGGCACTGCAAGGGCGCTGGGAAGGGCATTGGGAAGGGCTCCCTCCTGCAGGGCTCTGGGAACTGCTCATCCCCCGTCTGAAGCCCACACTAAGGGGGTGTAAGCAATGAGGGATGATGCTCTGAATTCCCGACAATTATTCTTGTGACCACAAAACCCTCCCTTGTCTATCCCGTCCCTCCCTCATGAACCCACATCCCTGCCTAAAACCGGCCCCTGACACAGCCACAGCCACAGCCACGCCAGACATTCACCATTTATAAATAAGCCCAAGTTAAGCAGCCAAAACTCTGTAAGTGCCCCAAAGCTGCTTCAAGATCCTCCCCTGATGAAGGGGTTTTGTTCAGCAGGCTCACTGCTGAGATCCATTTACAGCTCCTTGTGCGCTGCTGCAAAGCTCCCCCACCCCAGCCCCTACTCACACAATTCTTTATTGTCTACATGTTTACTCCCAGGGGGAATTTTAGGACTTTAATGTTTTTATTGTTTTAATCCGGCATATAAAAAAAAAAATCACTTGAGCACAACAGCTGGTCCAAGAGCTCGGAAGCGGCGGTGCTTAAGCAGGTGTTAAACACACACGATGCCACGCTCTGCCCAAGATTTAAGGAGGTTCGAGAGGGGTGGGATGTGCCCGAGCGGAGCTCAGCCTCTCCTACACCTTTTTGCTTTTCTGCAACTCACCTGGAGTCTGCTCTAGCCTAAATTCAGCCCGAGAGAAGCACTAACCCAGGGAAGGGATGACTCCTGGACACATGGGGGATGTCAGTGCTCGGCCCTGGGCCGTTTTTTATGCATAGGGAAGAAAAAGCCCCAAATATGCTTTTTTCCCCCCAGGCCTTTGTTCAGCGGCATCTCCAGCCCTGCAGCAGGATAATCCAGCACATCCACCCAGCCCCTCCAACCTCTCATGGCACAGGAGCTGCTGAAGAACTGTGTTTATTGAGCTTGAGCAGCTCGACCTGAGACCCAGCCCTGAGGAAGGTTCTCACACAAAGCAGCACGGACTGAGGGGGAAAGCGTGAGCCCGAAACCCCCTGAAAGCGTAAAAACTGCCCAACTAAAAATCCCACATCTCTTTAAAAATACAGGTAATTACGACTTAAAAGTGGTTTTCCACCCTGCTGTCCAGCAATGAGATGCTGGGGGTTTTCTCCCCCTCAGGCATTCAGGTGTCTCCTGTTTGCCTGTGCCCCAGTACCACCAGCATTCCCAGTATTCCTGCCACCAGGGCCGGGAGAGCCGCACGGATCGCGCGGCTGCCGCAGAGGGGCAAAGCATCCTTGGGAGAAAAAAGGAGGATTTCAGCTGCAAGAGCTGTGGAGCTGCCTCCTCCTCATGTCTCTGCAAAGCTCAGGCTGGGCTGAGACATGAATAGGGCTCAGGAAAACAAACCCACACCCCCCCCCCCGGTTATTTGGTTATTGAAATAACATCAGGACACCAGGGGAGGAGTCCCAACACCCCCAGCAGGGCTGAGCCAAAGGGAAACCTGCTGGTCTTTCTTGCTGCTGCTGGGGAAGGGGATGAAGACACAGGCAGAGTCCCCCCCATCCCGCTTATTTTTTTGTTCTTCAGCGACAGCTCGGCTGGATTTTATACAAGGAATTTACAAAAAATCCTGCAAACTCAGGCACCTTTTTGAGAGTTGGAGATATCCTCTTCCTTTCCACCCTTACTCCTGCTCTGATTCTGGGATATCCATGACACCGATAACGAGGCCTTTGTCAAAGCTGTGCTCTGAGGAATAAGTGATTTGTACTTGCAGTAAAATACAAAGGATTTACAATTGTCTCAGAGCAGCAGGCAGGGAGCAAGTGAGGCTTCAAAACCAAACAGCCTTGATTTCAAAATACTGGTTTTAACATAAGGAAATATTGTACTGGCCAAGAAAACGCGCAGAGCTCAAAAGAGGGAAGAAAAGCTCAACCCCGAGCATTTGGCAGCTTTGGTTGTACCTTTGGGCACACCTGAAGACCCCTCTCCCACTTCCTAAGTAGCCTCCTGCCTTCCAACCCTCCAAACCCAGAGCCCCCTTTCCAGGTGCTTTAGGGAGGGATGACACCCGGGTTAAGCCCAGCACAGGTCCAGCTCAAAGCCACAGTAAGACTCCAGGTTTGACTTGGTGCAGCTTTGTGCTCCTCCTGAGCACATGAACATGAGCCTTTGAGTCAGTCTCAGCGCAGGTTAATGCCTGAGCCCAGCTCAGTTTTTGGCTCCATGCTGGCAACCCAATTTGCATTTCTAGAACTGAGCATGAGCTCTAGGTGAGGACTCAGCTCAGATCAGTTTGTTCAAAGCAGAAACTCCATGGGCGTGAAAGTTGCTTAAACCAAAGCATGAAGAAACCATTCCCTGCAATCACATGGCCAAGCTCTTCTGGGGGTATTTTTGCAGCCCTGATTATGTTTCCAAGAAAGGAGAAACCTTCCCTCCCTGCTCATTCCCCACTGTTGCAGAAAGTGAAGACCATCTCATGGTTTGGGAAGAGTGGGGATATGGTTCAGAAATTTAAATCATTAGAAACCTGGTGGACTCTAAGGAAGTCTCGACCTGGATCAGTAGGCTGTGAGTGGGGCACGAGGAGCAGCATGGCAGGTGTGAGTATAGGTGGGGGGAGAACAGTCCCCTCTGAACAGTAAACCCTGAGTAATGCCTGTGTGTGCAGGGGCACCTGCCAAGCCCGTGCCCCTGTGTGGGGAGGGGGCTGGAGCTGCTCTCCTGCATCTGGAACAGGGGATGCTCCTCCTGTGGCATCAGCCAGCCCTGCCGAGGGGGCTGCAGCCAAGAGCTCCTGTCCATACAAACTCCTGTGCAGACACACATATATGGCTGTTTATATAGGGCCACGTCCTGGCATTCAGTCCGGCTCTCTATATATTTATAGCTGCTGAGTCTGCAAGTTCCCCTCGGAGCAGATGGCCCCACAGCCCAGCTTCCCTGGAAATGGGGCCCGGTGCCCCACGGCTCAGTGCCCTTCTCCAAACCCAGGAAGGTTAATCTGGGTTTGAAGGGGCTCTGAGGAAGCCCCCTGAGCTACCTGTGCTTGCAGGAAGGGCCTTTCTGGGACACCAGAATCCACGGTCCCGCTGCGCTCCGGGTGCAATTTGGGACCCGCTGGAGACTCCTCTGGGACACAAGGTGCTCCAGGAGGGCAATCAGCTCCATTACTGGCTCTTCTACTGCACATGGAATAGGTTCACTGTTGGGTGCTGCCCTATAACCTCTGTTTTCCCCCCAAAATGAGCAGATGTGCCAGGGAAGGGCCAGGGGAGTGCGGCTGCCGTGGCTCTGCAGCACAGCTCAGCCTCCACCCGCTGCTCCGGACACGACCCGCATTAAGCTGCCTCTGCATAGTTTAAGCTGTGATTAGGGATTCTGCAGCCTCGGCACAGCATCCCTGAGACGAGAGGGGAAAAGCACATGGTGACTCCTTCAAATGCAGAGGTGCTATTTCTTCGTGGGGACTGCGGCAGCACCGGTACAGCCACGAAACCCCACTGAGGGCTCGTTCCAGAACAGTCCTTCACCAGGGCAGAAAGGCAGAAACTGCTGTCAAACCTCGCTGCAGCACCAGAGCAGGAACCAGAGGCACAGCCCTGATGTGTCTGGGAAAACCCCAACCAGAAACGAACTGACAGGAGCTGAACTTACCTCCTCTACGTGCGAGGCTGCAGCGACTTCACACACACACAAAACCAACCCACAGACATTTCATCAACCACATCTGGGAAGTTTCCAGTGAAACACGCAGCAGAGCCTTAGTGAGCATCTCCACTGTGGCTTCCAAAGACCTTTTCCCAGTCACATTCCAGTGTGGCACACACAGGGGGACACTGCAAGAATCTAAAATACATATAACCACCCTCTGTGGATAAAGGGTGCTTCAATGCCTGCCCTTTAAAACAGCCCCAGAACAGCTGTAGGGGCGGCAGGCCCAGCTCCTGTCTCTCCCAGCTCCTGGCTGCCCCTCCGTGGCAGGGACAAACTGCTCTTCCACACAGGTCCCTTCACAAGTGGCAGCTCCTGTGGCTGCCACGAGGAAGGGGTGCAAGAGCAAGCACAGCACGTGCACAGACAAGTGTCCTTGGACATCACAGAGTCCCACCTACAGACATTCCCAATCTCCAGGTTAAACCATGTTGCTTTCTACCTCATGTCCTCTCCTGACAAAGATTTTAAAAATTCCCATCCTGTACAAAACAGATCACCCAGGAGATTATGGTGACACTCTCATGGGTCTCTGCAACCTCCTGCAGCATCCCTGGTCCCCACGGCTGCCCCGGAAAGGCACCTGGCAGCAGGGTTAAAGCCAGGGAGCTTCTCCACCTGCAGGATGGCAGAAAGCAGGACAAGCAGCAGGGAAAGGGAGAGGGCTGTGCAGGAGCTGCCATCCATGTGTCTGGTGCACCAGGCACAGCAGCGACTGCCCGGGGCTGTTTGTAACCTCGTTTCTCCAGAGGTGGGAGAGGGAAAGGAGAGCAAGAAACCAGAGGAATTCTAACACAGGGTTAGGACGGAGCCATGCATCACTCAGGAGTGGAGCAGGGAGAAGCACGAGCAAGGGCCCTGCAGCAGGAAAGCCTTTGCTTTTCCTGCAAGGCCACCCTGCAGCATGAGGCTGCCCAGCCTCCCCAATTGCCTGAGAAGTGCTGGGAACACCAACACAGCCATCCCTTGGGAAGCACAGCTCCTCATGAACACCAGATCAGCCAGAGGGGATCAGACACGTTTTCCTGCACGGTCGAACCACCGGTGTGGCAGCATTAAAAGCCCAGTCTGGCAGAGGCGGACACGGCCGCTCCTTCCAGGGCCGCAGGATCCGCATGGAGCCCGGCGGGTCTTTTGGCATCCAGGCTCCTGTTTGGAATTTGGAAAGCTGTCCAGCCCCGTCTCCATGTGACAGACGAGAGTCTGTGGTTCACACGTGCTCCCACTGCAGAGCAGCGCTGGCATTCCAAGAACTGCCAAGGAATCCCAGCCAGAGGAATGATAAAGATTTTAACTTACAGGAAATGCTGCTATTAAATAATATTTAAGTCTTAATTATATTTTAAGCCAGCCATTTTATAAAAAAAGAAGTTCTATTACAGCGCTTTTGTAGTTAAAGGTCTGTCAACATTTCCATTTTAAACCTTCATTTCTAGGGGGTTTATAATTTGGCCATAAAAATTCATTCTAGGCTGGAACTTGGCAAACAGGGGCTCAGCCTAGGAGCAATATTTTTTATTATCCAATTTGGTTTAAATTGGTTTGGCCGTTTTTAAGTTATAGGAGTGTAAAAAATAAACGTTTACTGGTTTCAGATGCCTTCTCAAGCTTATTATTATTCAAAATTAGCTTTCCCCTCCCCACCTCCAAAAAGTACCTTCGACGAGAGGTGGGAGACATCGTTTCACTCTGCTGACAATACAGGAGTTACAGCTCAAATTAATTCCCTCCTTTTGCTGCCAACAACTAAAGAGTTCCTAGAGCCAACCCTACTTCCACATGGAGCCATTCTGGCCTCAACGTTGGGAGCTTTGTGCAGCATCTGCCACTCTGTCCCGAGCTGCAGGTCCTGCAGCTGTACAGGCCTTCAGCTGAAATAAATAATTAACTCTGGAAACCTGCATTCCTGGAAAATAATGGAAGACCTTTAAGTGAGATGTTTCTCTGTAGAATTTTATATCAGCTGTGGCAGCTTCAAATAAAAGCTGCAGCTGTGAAGGAGCCAGGGTGTGCAGTGAGGAATTCCTCACCGTGGAGCTTCAGATTTTCCTTTGGTTTAAACAACAGAACAGAAACTGGTTTATGGCTCAGCTCCCCAACCCACCTGGGTGCCGTAGGGACACGACTCCGACGTGCCTCCGCATGCTAAGTGCAGGCAAGGGGGAGCTGTGCCCCAGCACAACAAAAAGGAGGATTTTATTCTTGCTCCATCGTTAAATTTCACAATTTTTCACGTTAGCATTTGGCTGGGGATGGAGGAGATCAGTCACAGCTCATCCTCAGCAGGGAGCACACGAGGAAAGGTTCTGCACTGCCTGGGGCCACCTGGAATGGCTGCAGGTGGAAGGATGGGAGCTGCTTCCCCTGCCATCCAGCCCTGGGCTTGGTGTCCCGGTCACCTGGGGGTCCTGGAGCCCAGACCAGCACCATGGTGTCGGGTCACCCAGGGGTCCCTGAGCTGAGACCTGGTGTGGATCACGCCTATAACCCTGGTATGGGCAGTTCCAAGTCCTGCTCCTCGTGTGCCACGGCCACCAGCTCATCCAGCTCTGTTCCCCCAGCTCCACAGAAGCTGCTTTCCTGGTCAATAAGGCTCAGATTTCCAAAGGTTCCCACTTGTTAAACCAGGGCTAGTAGGAGCCTGAGTTCCTTAGGAACAACAACCTGCACCTGTGTCCAAGGCCAGTCCCACTTCCCCTCCTGCCAGGGCAGGAACAGCTTCTGCTGGAGGCCAGGGTGCCACAACTCTGCTCAATAACCATTTAAATTCCAGTCTGCTCCCAACAGCCTGGAGCCAGTTGGGCTGCAGGTTTTTAAAGATTCAATTTTAACTCCCTGAATTCCTTAGGCAGTTTGTCTGGTTCCCTTTCCTAAGCCTCAGGAACAGCCTCCAGAGGCAGAACCCAGAGAGGCTGTTAAACCAAGGAGTGTTTCTATCTCATCTCCAGACCAGACACATCCGTGTCCTGCACTCCCATGGGCCAGGCTGGCAGCGAGCTCCAGCTGGGCTGAGACATCCCTGGAGTCAAGGTGGCTTCTAGCAGCTTCCAGACCAGGAATATTTTGCTTTAGGCCATAACTGGAAGGAGAGAAGGGCAGTGCACAGCAAACCTTTAGAGCCAAGGACAGATGCTTTGTTGGAAAGCAAAAACATACAGGCCCTTCCTCCCTCTTGCTTCTGGGCTCTCTCCATATCTGCCTACTCCTGCTTCCCTTTTATCCTGCCTCTTTCCATCACAGGAACTGATCTTGGACAATCTGATCTGGTCCCAGCTGTCCCAGGGACAGGATTCATTCCTTGTACGGTGGAGCTGGTTCCTTCCTTTGAGTGGGATGAAGATGGACCAGGACGAGTCACAGCTCAGGCTGACATGGCTGGAAATCCCACAGCTGGAAATCCCGGAGCGGCCAAGGCACCGGGGACATGGTGCCACCCCAGAGCTGGATTGGTGACAGGGAGAGCTTGGGAAGAGGAAGGGGCTGGTTTTTCCTCTCCACACCACATAAAAGGAATAATCCATATTCGTTTGGATTATACAAGCTCCAAAACGCACCTCAGCCTCCAACCCACGTTCACCCAATCGCAGGAGCCATTTGGTGCCTCATATATTACTGGGCAATAGAGATTTAAGGGATAATGGTCATGGCAGCAGAGTATACAAAGCAATAAACTGCTTTTGAGGTTGGTTAAATGCCAAGTGATGCTGAGGCCTCGATGCCATAAACATTATTTCTATTATATGACAAGATAAGAGGATACAATAAACCACAAAGAAGAAAAATCATTTTCTGGCCTCGTGAAAGTTCTGGGCTTGGTGTTTCCTGGACACTGCATAAGCAGCACCTCCGTGCACGGGTTTAGGGGGAATAAATTGGTAAATTAAGGGTGGGTTTAAAAAGCAAACGATTGTCTGAGGAAATGGCCTGGATAACTGGAGCTCTGGAATAAGGACTAGAGTGATGATTTGTGCCACTTATAAAAGTAAAATGGTGTGGAAGGGGGAGGCAGGGGCTGGGGAAAGTCTTGCTCCCAGTCAAATATATTCAATATTATGGCCCCTCCATTAGTTTGGGCAACACGAGTGGACAAACAGTTTCATTAGTAAAGATATTCCTCCACTATGATGCTTTGTAAAACCTCGAGCACCCAGAGCTCCCAAGGCCTCTGGGATTGGAGCAGAAGGGATATCCATCCCCAACCTGGATTTCAGTGCCAGCTCATGTGCCCCAGGCAGCTGCTGGGCCCCCAAGAAGGGTTTAATGCACTTTTCCAAGGGAAGAGAGAGAGCCAGAGACAGAGCAGCTTTCCTGTGGCTCCTGGTGCTGAAGGAGCACCGGAACCCACTGAGCCCCACCTTGTCCCAGACCGGCGCCCTGGGTGCTGTAAGGAGCCGGATGAAGGTTTCATTCCCTGGCTCTACTGGGGTGGAGCTGTCCCACTGTACAGACCTTGGGAACACCTTGGGAACACCTTCCAACTCCAGTGGCAACTCCCGAGCCCTCGGCTGCACTGGAGCCTCTCACCACTGGAAGGGGATTAGGAGATCTTAACAGTGATTAGCAGCACACACCACCCCAGATTAATTTCACTGAACAGATTCGATGACTCGAGGCATCACTCTCTGCCTTCTGCAGGCATTCCAGAAGCAGGGCCCTGCTCCAGCTCCCTCCTTCCCTCCCGTGGCTCCGAGCGGGGGGCACATCCCTGCTGGGGAACAGCTCCACTCCTCCTGCACAGAGGGAAGGGGAAAATGTGCCACCTGTCCTGCTTGGGAAGCAACCAGACACATGACCTTGAGAAGAATCTTTTTTAACAGCAGCATCTGCGGCACATTCGGAGTCAGCTGTGCCACCACGGCCACACTGCTGGGAAGGGACTGCTGGGAGAATCCCAAAATAACCCCCACTGCAGCCCTGGCAACCCAAACATGTTTACAGCCCACTGCACCCCCCGGCTGCGGCGACACGGGCACGGCAAGATCTGCTCGGCTATTTTTGGTGGCCATTCCCTCTTCTCCCTCCTCACTGCCCTGAACAGCTTTGCAGCCTTTTTCCTATGTGGAAACAGGGAAGGGAAAGGAGGAAAAAAGGGCCTAAGGTGTAACAGACAGGGCTGTACCAGCTACAGAGGGAACAAAGCAGCTGATGGTTCCAAGATTAACATAATTAATTTTTTCCCTTTACACTAAAGGGGGGAATCACCACCGGCTTCAGAGTATTCAGATCTGTTTGGCTCAGCTCTCCTCTTCCCATGCCCAGTAGACTAAAAGGAACTGAGCATAGAAGGACTTGATCAGGAGTCATCCCAAAAGTGCTGACCCAAACAACCCAAGAGGCTCAACAGCCACTGACACTCTCCCATTCCAATGGCTTTTCCAAAGCAAAACGTGCCCAAAGTTCTCAAGGAACTGGATGAAAAGGATGAATCCTTGCAGGAAGTCTCTCTCCTCTTCAGAGCCTGGCTGGGTTTCGGCTGGGAAACACTTCCCAGTACCACAGCCCTGCTTGAGCTTGCAGTCCATCCCTATAAGTGAGGAAGCAAACCAAGAGAGCTGCAACCCTCTCCAACCTTTCCAAGGCTCCACGTTAACTTGGGTCCACATGGAGAAGCTATTCCCGATGGGATGATCTCCAGTGACTTGTCCAGGGTCAGGGTTCAGTGCCAGAAGGCAGCACAAGCTGCTAGGGAACCAGTGTAGCCCCTGTCTCTGAGCCCTGTGACAGCTGCAGCCCCCGGCTCCAAATCCACATTTATCCTTACTCCTCAAAGCTCCCAGCTGTACTGCCCTGCCCAGCTCATCCCAATGACCCCAGTGGCTCAGGAAGCTCAGGTCAGCCAGAATTAGCTTTAGCTGATCTATGATGCTGTGCACAGCTCTGGGGTCCCACTGTGCTTCTCCAGTGTTACTACTGGGTGTAAGAGGTAAGCAGGGTTTGTAAAGGCTCCTGAACTCTGAGATAAGCTCACCTGGTTAGAGACAGGTGCTAATAATGCCTGGATTGTGGGTGCAACCCCTGGAGGGGTCATTCACTGAAGAGCTGGACTTAGAGATCCTTGTGGGTCCCCTCCAACTCAGAATATTCTGTGATCCTGTAAAAACCTTCAACGTGGAGCTGAAGTACAGGACGGAGGACAAAAAATGCAGGTAAGACACCAGGACTTACGGAGACAGGCTCAGAGCTCCCTGGGTTTAGGGACAGGAGGACCCATCAGCCAGCAAACCCCAGCCAGCACACACCTCCCAACACCTGAAATTCCATAGGGAGGATCTTCTGTCCAACAAACAAACATGAACTCCATCCCCAGCCCGGAAGCTGCAGCTGAACAGGTTCAGACTGGAAATAAGGCATCAGTTTTCCCTCCCAGCAAAAGCAATTAACTATTAGAGCAACTTAACCGAGGGCTGTGGTGAATTTTCCATCACTGGAAATATTTTACATCAAGCTTGGATCATCACATTTAATACCTGCTCTGGTTTGAACAGGCATTGAAGGACGTTCTAGGAAACTGTGCACGAGGTCAGGCTGGATCACCATGAATCATCCCGGTATGAATTACCCGGATTCCAACATTTCCATATTAACATGAAGAATTGTCAGAATTACCCATAAGCAGCAGGCTGGAACAGCGAAAGGAGGAAGCAACCACCTTTATATGTCATTTGTGGGAGATTGTGGGAGATTAAATTTAAATACATTGTTGTTTGCCTTAATTGCTTGTTTGAATCCGATTTTAAGGCTGTATGATTGAAGTGCTCACACCATTAAGTGCTCAAACACAGCTAATACATTTTATAAATGACTTGCACAATTTCACAGGCAAAGAAGTTTCAGATAAAAAGCAGCCTACAAAAAAAAAAAAAGGCAAAAGGAGGAAGATCACCTGTAAGTGGGTAGAGAAGGCTCGGGATGGGGTTCATGCCAGAAGGACCAGAAAGCTGGGAAGCCTCAGCTACACGTTTTCAAAGAGCCCCAGCCCCCAGGAGTTACCAGATGAGGTTTTTGACCCATTTTTGTGCTATAAAAATAAACATCACAGAACCCACACGCAGCTTCAGAGGACATGCCCTGGGGATGCAGAGTTATCTTTAATTTCAATTGAGAGACCCACAGGAGGCATTAAGGGACCAAATAAAATGAAGTACTGGGGAAACACACGCACACACACAGGGGAATACCCTATGATTGGGTATCAACTCCCAAACCCATCCCACTCTAGTTTGGCAACCCAACACCCAACTGCTGCAGCCAGGAAACCAAGTAAGCACATCATTTAATACCTAATTTAAAGCCACATTTTCCCTGCCTCCATCCCCTAGAAAAGGCATCTTGCTGGGCTTTGCGTGGGGCTGCACTTTCACAGCAGCCCCAGCTTCCAACAGCTCCCATTAAATCAGCCCCAGCAGGAATTCCATGATGTCCCTGTTCCTCCCAGTACCACAACATGTGAGCCCCAATTGCCAGAGAGACCCCAAGCCCAGCTTTGGGACAGCACCAGTTCCACTGCAAACCCAAGGAAAATGGGATGGGAAGGTGCCTTCCCAGGCAGGTGATTGGAAGGGGATGGGACTTGTTCAGATCCCTTGTTCTGGGAAAGGCAGCAACAGCTCCAGGGAGGAGAAATTCACAATAGGATGGCAAGAAAAGCCATCCCGAAATAGCCACGGGCAGTTTGGGGCTCACCTAACACAGACCATCACCCGTCACATTCCCAGCTGCTCCACAGGACAGGCTCTAGAGCCACCTCACCCCGAGGGCAGCGGATCTGTCCCTTGGGAGAGGAGGAGGAGCACAGTTCGCAGGAGCACTCCCGAGGGACCCATGAGTCCCCCTCAGGCTCATGGCAAACACCAGCAGCACAACAAGGAGCCCCCAAACCAGGCAGGTTCCTCTGCTGCGAGCGTCTGCACTGCTCGTAACGGGGATTTACACACTGCAAATCCTGTGATCTGATTACCTCCCGGGATCACGTAAAACACCGGCTTTAAGTGCTTTGGCTCCGTGATAAAACAGCCACTTTGATTCATGGCGCTCACATAAAGTCCCCCGGATTCGTACCTGTCCGCAGCCCGGGGCACTGCACACGAACGGCCTGTCGTCGCCCATATTTCACACGGCCGAGCTGAGCTGGGGAGAGGAGAGAAGGGGAAATTGTTAAATAAGCTCCAAAAATTACAAATATCGAGAACAGAAGCTGCCCTTTGCAGGGCTGTCATTAATCAGTGCTGTGCGTGCAGGGAAGGAGGGTCTGTGCCCCGGACACAACCAGGGGAGAGGAATTAATCCAACCCAAGTTTAAATAAGACTGGGGAGATGATTTTTCATGGAGGAAGGGAACTGGGACAGGGCAGGTCTGGAAAGGTGTGGGAGCTTCCCACACCTGGGCTCCCACCAAGGCCCAGAGGATCAAGGGACCTTCTGCAGCTCAGTGTCACCTCCTGCAAGATGGGGACAATGCTCACCCCTTGTGAAAAACGCCCAGTGCAGCAAAGACCCCACAGACCCTCCCTCAGTATTTACAGTATCGTGGAATTGTGGAATATCTTGGGCTGGAAGGGACCAAAATGATCAGAGTCCAGCTCCTGGCTCTGCACAGGACAAGCCCAAGAATCCCCCTCACAGAGACACATGAGGGAAGACAGTGACAATCTCCAGGAAAACAAAGTGCAAGCAAGCAGCGATCAAATAAATCCAACTCCTCTCTCTGTACCAGTTATATTTTCAATGGGAGAGAACTAAAATTTGTCATTTAATTAATTAAGGGATTATAGGAGTGGTGCTCCGTTTTACAAGGCAATAATCTGGCTCCCCAGTGGGTAAACTACAAGGCTGATGGCAGGGGTAGTTTATCACGGATTACAGCCAAGGATAACAAAACACTCAGCCCTATTATGCTACAAGTGAAGCTATTCTTATTAATAAAAAATAAGAGTAAATAAAGTAACACCCCCCCTCAAATTCGAGAAATAACGGTTCCCTCCACCCACTGATACTTTTATAGCAGGTTTTTAAAAAGCTGTAATAAAGCAAACGCTCTCTCTTCGGGGGGTTGCTGTGGGAACACGCTTGGGCTGCTTGTGTTGCTTCCAGCACCTCCTGCTCCAAGTTGGGCACTTGGCTCAGCTGGGGAAGGACCCGGAGCACAGCCAGGGGCTCTGCACTTCCAGCCCTGAGCACCCGCACCAGCCTGGGGAGGGAGGGCTGGGTATTTTTAGGAGCTCTATGAGAAAGTGCTCCAAGAATGTGGCTCGGCAGCGGAGGGGGAGCATGTGCTGCAGAAACAGCCCCTTCTGCTCTTACTGAAAAGGCACAGGAATCAATTACTGCTTAATATGAAAAAAAAAAAGGTTATTTTTCTATTGCTGGGGCAGAGAGCAGCTAAATGAGCTGGAGGGAGTCAATTCCCTCCCCTCGGCCCCAGCGGCAACAACCAAAGTGTGATGAGAGAGGAGCTGCCAGCTCTTCTCCCACACAAAAACAGGAGAGAGAAACATCCACAGCACTGGGTTGCATCTGGATTTATTAAGCTAAACTCCAGAGCCTATGCCAACAGGACTCAGAAGGGATAAATGTCCCTGTCACAAACGGAATGGGCTGGCAGCCAAACCACTGCCCACCCCAGCACAGGGATAACAAAGGCAATCAAATGGCCCAGGAGCATCCACCCACCTCAGCAGCCTCCTGAGAAGCCCCCAGAAGTGACAGGGGGCTGGCAAAGCTGGAGGTGGCCTGGCAGGGGATGGCAGCACCTTCAGCAGAAAGGGCAAATCCTACCCAAGGTGTGCCTTGAGGTGACTCCAAAACGAGTCTGAACGGGGACACCTTACAGAACTCTCCGTATCACCCTTCTGAACTTCAACCAAAGCTCCAAACTGGGAACTTGAGAATCTGAAATGCTGACCCACTGCTAGAGAAACAGGGATCCCCTCTCTATCCACAGCCACCTGACTCTCCTCCAAGAGGAATCTCCCTGGGGACCTGGAGCAGCTGCCTCCCACACATCTGCTGTGTCCCAACAGCAGACACACGAGCCGCTGTCATGACCTGCTCCAAAGGCTTGGAGAAGCTCAGGCTTTCTCGGGAAGTTTGAACATGCAGAAGGAGCCTCTGGCAGAGAGGGATGAAGAGGACAAACCTTCCTGTGACACCAAACCACTGCACAGATCAACTCCCTGACATTGCAAAGAAGTACAAAAGGGATTGAACACCAGGTCACCCGCACTCGAGGTCCAGACCTATTGCACCTGAACCCCAAAGCTATTGTACCTGATCCCCAGAGCCATCACACCTGAACCCCTGGCTCCAGGACTGCCAGGTGTCCTTGTGGATGCAAAGCTCGACCATGTGGAGCCTGAAACCCCTCTTGGAGCCCTCAGAGCTAGGGATGCTGGAGAACTGCTCCACAAAGGCACCAGCTCTTACAGTTTATTCTCAATTAATCAATCAGAGGTTCTCTGCCAGTGCAGAACCCGAGTTCAGAGCTGTGGCACTGGGGCAGCAGCACAGTCACCCAGCACTGAAGGGCAGCTGTGATACTCTTCACTGCCAGAGTCAGGCTGGTGCTGGAAGTGTCTCAAGAGCCTTTAAATCAACCTCCCACATTTAAACTGGTCTGTGTGGGATGAGGTTGGGGATGTGTTTATTCCATCAGCAAACAGATCTTAGTGTTAAACACAAGCAGAGCTGTGCTGGAGGGAGATGCTGATTTCACAGGGCAGTCAAGCTAGGCTTTTTTAATTAACACAGGTCAGAGATCTGTCCTCAGCACCAGCATGGAGAACTGCGAGGTGTCTCTGCCTCATATCTGTGCTCCCATAAAACCTCTTTGAGAAATTAAAGACCAGGATCAGCTGTCACTCCCAGGGCTCTGATAGCACAGAAACAGAGAACAGAAAAACCATCCCAGAGCTGATGGCACATCAGCTGCCCAGAGCAGGACAGGCAGCATTGCAAAAAAAAAAAAACCCTGGGCCAACACACTGCAAAAGCCTCAGTTTCCTTGAGCTTGCAAAGTGTCAGGAGGATTTGCTCATTCCTTAAAGCAAGATTTAGCTGCTCGTTCACTGCAGAATATGACTGGTATGTACATACATGTGCTCAGATTTATGTCACATTTAGTCAGGATAAATTGCTTCAATAAATTCTGTCCTTAAGAAGGGGCAGAATAAGGAGCTGATTGGATACTGGGAACACATTCCCATCCCTCTTCCGGCAGCCGTGGGACAGTATTTCACTGTTTTGATGATTTTTAGCATGTTGGACACAGCGAGGGGAGGAAGAAATGCAGATTTCTGAGTGCTCCAGAGCTCAACCAGACATACCTGAGAGGCAGCTGCTGGCTCAGGGGAACTGGAGAGGCATTTTCACCCAAACCAGACTGTCCACCCCCAGGACAAGGCCACCCCTCACATCCCCCAGGACGCGGCCACCCCTCATATCCTGCAGGTATCTGATGAAAACCAGAACCTTCCTGCTGCCCACCAGAGCCTCTATTCATCATGAACCACCCAGCTGGGACCCTGGGCTGGGATGAGTTGGTTTTGCTCACCTCAACAACCACAATTCTCACTTATTTCAAAGTTTAATCCTTCCTGCAGACACTGAAGCCAGCCCAGATGCTGCTGTCCCCACGGTACATCAGTCCATAAACACAAGTGGTCCCAAAGCATGTTAACTAACCCATTAAGAGAAAACAGAGCCTGTTATCCTGGTCTAGACAGACACCAGGGGGGAATATCTGAAGTCCCTTAAAAGGAATTAGACGTATTACATGCATCAACAACAGCAATCAAAGACCAGCCTTCCTGAACAGTATGTCCCCCAGGACATCTGCTGGCACCTCATGGAACCCATTTGAAAAACTTCAATTTGGAAACAGCTTAAGAAGAGCCAGGAGGAACAGGATGAGATTTCCA
Organism: Sclerurus mexicanus; assembly: GCA_013396755.1. Classification (NCBI taxonomy): domain Eukaryota; kingdom Metazoa; phylum Chordata; class Aves; order Passeriformes; family Furnariidae; genus Sclerurus; species Sclerurus mexicanus. Next base: position 52,625 of record VWZF01005462.1, read on the forward strand.
AAGCCCGTTTGGTACTTACGGAGCCTTTCCTCCAAGATGCTCTGTATCCTTTAACTGCACTGCCTGAGCTTTACAGAGGAGCGTGTGCCCATGACTCTGGGTAGCAGAAAGGGACACAGTAAGATTTGTAATTGTGTTCAGCTTGTCACCCAGAGCTGCCTTCACACCCGCTACCACAACCACTCCACACCTGGGCCCTCACACGCTTCAGAATCGGGGTGTGTATTGGTGGAGCTTCCCCAGACCCGTTCTAGCTGAATTCCTGACAAGGAGCCGAGGCTGGAAGCAGCCTCAAGCCAGGATTTGTAAATCTGAGTCACGTCTCTTCCAATCTGCCAAATTCAAGAGTGATTGGCCCCTCATTCTCTCCGAGGATGCTGTGGGGTCTCTCACACTCCTGTGTCCAGCTGCCTCCGATGGTGTCCCAACGTTGCACCCTCACAGCTCCCACCAACTGCAAATCCCTTCGTTTTCTACATCACCTCGAAAAAAACCCAACCAAACAAGCCCTTTTCCTTAAACCTCAGTGTGAAGATGGAAGCTTCTGTGTCGTTCACTCTGCTGAACATTGGGGATGGAGCTGGGCTGAAAAATGCTCTAAAAATAAGGCTCTATTGTTGTCCTTGCACGTGACTTGTCATTGCAGGAATGTTTGTGCCCAACACTTGCATCTGGGCCTTGCAGGACAAGCTGAAATGCTCCAGATCCCAATATCTGGGCACAGACAAACACTATTCTGTGTTGAGTCTGCCAGCAGGGATCCCCTCCCCAACATGGATCCCTGTCCAGAATGGATCCCTCCCAGAATGGATCCCTCCCCAGTACAGATCCCTCACTCCTATACCAGGACAAGCACATTTATGGCTTATGCCCATAAATCACAAGGATAAACTTTGCATTAATATGACCACAAAACTAAAGCTGGGGCTTGCACCAACTATGAAACAAAACCAGAAGAGCTGCAGAACAAACTCCTAAAAATAAGCTTAAACAGAAGAGACACAACAGCGTGTTGCACTCTCTCTGACAGAATCTCTCTGTTAAGATTTAGGAACACCTGAGTGAGGAATGAGCTGCAAAACGAGTCAGAAGAAAGAAAAGTGCTGGAGAGAAGGACGTCAAGAGCAAGGCTGTCCCTAGGGAAAGGTGCAGTGAAGGACTGTCAGCTTCCAGGAGGGGAGCAGGTGCCTGCAGGGACCACCAAACCTCCCTCGCTCCATATTCTACATGCAGGAGTTCCTGCAGTTCTTGTTCAGGTTTCATTAAAAGCCCCAGGTTCCCACTGATCCCTCAGACCTGCAACCTCCAAAAGGACAAACCATTGCTGGTGCAAAAGGGACAACTGGGGGCATTTCAGCACTGATTTTATAAGTGTGCCAAGAGTTCTGGTTCTTCTGGGAGCAGTGGAGGTGGGGGAAAGGCAGACACACAGAATTACAGAACATTCTCAGCTGGAAGGCACCCACAAAGCTCACTGAGTCCAACTCTTCAGTGAATGGGCTGGACAGGGATCAAACCCCACACAGGGCAAACAACTGCAGGTGCCTGTGTTGGGATTGGTGCTGACTCTACACTGTGGCACCCAGCATCCCAAAAAGGGTCCAGCAGGGGCTCCAGGAGTTACCTGAGATGGGCAAAAAGAGGAAACTCAGCTGGTTCAGTGCCACAGCCCCATCCTGTATCCCTGCAGGAACACACACTGCACAGAGATTACAGCAGTTTTCCTCTTCCAAACAAAAAGCTCCCTGCACAGTTACAAGCCCCATTGCCCTTGGGCCTGCAGGAACAAGTCCAAGCAAAGGTGCAGCTGAGGGTGAGGTGTCTCTACCAACAGGCAGTGGCAAAAACCTGTCTGCAATCATCCCAGACTACTAAACGGGGCAAAGAGTCCTCAAGAAGGCTGGAGGATCCCGGGGGGGCTGGGACTTAGTAGGAGAACTACAGCTGTCAGGAGAACTGACAGTAGAGCAAAGGCAGAGCTGGAGCAAAAACGGTGTTTTATCCAAAAAAGAGAAAGTTCCAATACTGCCAGGGCCAGCCCAGGTTCTACTGCACCTCTGGCAAGTGAAGCACTTTTTCTCCTTGACTGAGTCATTGCTGCTCTTCTGCTTTTCACATGCAGTTTAATGCAAAAGGTAAAACAGAGGCAGGAGTTAACTTTTGATGAGCTTGAGCTACATGGGATTAATTTTCAGAGACTAATGACTCGCCAGGCCATCCCAGCTCCATCTGGGTAACTTTGCTGAGCCCTGGGAGCCGTGCCAGGAGCTCTAACAACCAGAGCCTCAGCACAAACAAGCCCATTCAGACACAAATGGTGCTCAAGACACCAGCCCAGCCCCAAGGACAGGCAGTGCTGCTGCTGCTGGGGAGGGCAGAGGAACCCACAACAAACGAGATTGTTATAGATGGCTGCACCGAATCCGGGCTGCAGAATCCTCTTACTACAGGACGATACACAAATTGCAGGCAGACTCCGTACCTGCCACTGGGAGCTGGAGGAGAGGCTGGTTGCAATCACAAACCAAACTGCTCTTTGGCGAGCAGGAGGGAAAGGAAGGCAGCCTGACAGCCATTTCCAGCCAAGGAGAAAGAAGGAAGCACGAGGCACTGCCCCAAGCTCTCCAAAATAGTACGAGATTTCCACTAAAATGCAAGGAAGGAAGCACACTGCTTTGAGGCTGGGCCAGGAAAGGCTCGTTGTTATTTTTCTGAGTGCAGTCATTAACAGCTCTCTGTCTTGAGCTTCCTGACCCTCAGAATGACTCGACACCCTGGTTGGGTTGGGATCAGCAGGGTCACCGAGGCAGCAGCACCCAGAGAACACACAAAGGGAACCCCATCCTTCCCCTGCCCTCGGCCAGGGTTTGGTGTTGACATTCCCTGTCCCAGCCTGGGTTAACATCCAGCACTGCAGTGACGATTGGGAGCACCATGACCCATCCTCAAGCAGGGGAAAAACCAATAGGTCAAGTTCTTCCTTAAAAAAAACAAGAAGAAAAACTACATTCCCATGGAGGCTCCCTTGTGCAGGGTCAGCCCTGCCAGGCAGGGCTGGGGGCCCAACCTGCAAGAGCTCCTTTGTGCAGCCCCTTTGGCACCTCATTTCCACCGGGGAAGGACTGCTGAACCCCAGAACAAATTGTGAGCCCCAGACTACATTCAGTGTCTGCAGGACTCAGGCACAGGGCTCGTCCTGCCCCTCTGGGTGCCCAGAGTTCGCCGTGACCCTCCCAGCGTGATACACCCAGAGATTGCGAAAGACTTTCAGCTTTGCAGGGAGAGGCCCCTGTAGAGCTCAGTACAGAGGCACAGGCGGCTCTCAGGCCTAGACTCTGCCTTTCAAGTTATTTTGAGGTGAGGGAAGGAGTGAGAGTGTTTGCTTTGTAACCAAAAAGCTGCAAGAGCTTAAAATTGTCATCTGGGAAAGAAGGCCAAAAGCCAACACTATAAAACCTGCTTTGGAGGCAGAACACCCTTCTGCTTCATGAGCTTGATAAAGCAAACCCAACTGTATAAACTGGAATATTGGCACGGAACATGCTTGAAGCAAATCCCCCACAGCCACACAGTATTTAACAAGTCATTACAGTGAACCTCACGCAAAGTCCCACCACTTACCCTCCCTTTCTGGGTGTTCAGCACTGCTCAAGCTCGTAGAGGATCCCCTGTTCACAAGAGCATCCCCAAGCAGCCAGACCACGATCACCTCAGTCAGGTCAAAGACGCACAAACCCCTCACTTCTTCTTGGAAGTGCTCTGGAGCATCACCAGCCCTGTCAGAAGAACGACCTCCTCCCACCAGACATATATTTGGACCTAAAGTGGCTCTAAAAGCTGTTCCTCAGCTCGCCAGGAGCAAACAAACTGCAGGTTATTCCCACATGCTTTGAGGAAACCTCCACGAAGCAACAGCCAGGGCCCAGAGCTGCTCTCCTGCTCTCAGTGTGAGCGATGGCACAGGGAGGCATTGTCAGCGTCCTGTCAAACGTAAACCAAACCGCAGCCAACGGGGTAATGCGGGCCCCAAACCGGCACATCAGCCATCGGAGGCTTCGCCCTGGCAGAAGAGCTTTTTCCCTGCATTAAAGCAACAAACCCTCCTGGCTCAGAGCTCCAGCCAGTCCTGAGGCTTTTCCCAGCATAATTCCCACCAGTCCTCCCAAGGACACAACTCACTCAACACTCTTAGTTCACCGTTACCACAACAAAGTGTCACTCGCTAGTGCTGCCTCCAGGGTTGGGTTTGCCAGGATAAAAACCTTAGAGAGGCTCCATGTCTGGAAGCCTCCTTGCTGGATCTGGCCTGACCTCTGCCTTCAGAGTGAGTTGTTTGAGAATGTCCCATGTCACCCCAGCCAAGCCATGGGTCTGCCTGGACACCACAAAGGTTTTATCACTGAGAAAAGCAAACGAGACCCAGAAGCTCAGGTGATCTGGAAATGCCCTCAGGAGGTCCCTCTGCTCACTCCCAAGGAGCTGAGGACCCCAGTCTTCCAGTGCCTGGTGAGCACCTCCCAGGTTTGCAGCACAGCCCCAGGCACTGTTTGTGGGCAAATGGTCGCTCCAGGACCTTCTACAGAATGGGAAGAACTACACAGGAAGTCCCTGAGCCCTCCACTGAAGTCAGAAGAGCCACCACGGAGCCTGGGTCTTTGGTCAGACCCATTGGTCCATCTTTCCCCAGGAGAAGGGTGACAACCTATGACTGAACTCCCGGTGACAACAGGTGAGAGCACATCCTATCCCACTCCAGCCAAGGAACACAGCATGAACTCCCCCACAAGCTCAAGCAAAAAAGCTTTTTTTTCCTCCTACACACCTCAACTGAACCCAGCAAACAGCTATTGCAAAGGCAGAATCCCAGACACAGGCAGGCAGCCTCTGGATCTCGGCACTACGGCTCTCGGGTCGCCTCGTGTGTCTTCATTAACAGCGATCCATCTTTAGCCGTACTCTCCCTCCCAGCAGGGACAGCACAGTGCGAGAGATCTACTACAGGAGAGAGAAATAACTCAGGTTTAAGGAAGGAAGGAAAAGCCTCCGAGACCCACTGTTCCTTCCCGAGCCGAGATAATTACAAGAAAGCCACGACAAGCCTTGGAGAACGCAGTATTTTACCTAGGAAATGCCTGAGTGACCTAGAAACTGGAGTCCCATTTCCTGAAATTATTTTGCCACTTCAGAGCCCTTGTTTCAATGAAAGCAAGAAAAAAAAGCTGCTGAAAATGAGATGTAAGAGCCCAAGTCGAGCTGGAACATATTTTCCCTGCAATGTGTGTGAATGGTTTTAAGGGAAGAGCAAAGTCAGGGCTGGCTGGAGCAAGGAATGGGAGAGCCTCATATGGAAGCGAGTACCTGCAGATAAAACTCCTGTCCATGAATTAAAATAACTGAACCAGCAGCAGCAGGATGGGGCCAGGAAGGCCCTGTGCTCCTCTGCTCATAAAGGAGAAATATCCCGTCCCACCTGTTATTATTCCATCCCACCTGGGTACTTTTCTTTATCCAGCATTCAGAGGCGCACACACTTTATGTTGCCATTATTTGATACATGAGCCCTAAAATCAGAGGGGAGCAAGAAATATTCCAAATGGAAGCAATGTGTAGAAATCTGGGGCATTACAGTGAGTTGTTTAACTGGAGCTGCTGTGGGACTGCGTTTTGGTGGGGAACAAAGCCATGATTTCCCAGGCAGGAGTTTACATAACTCAAAGGCGAGACCTCACGTGGTGCAGGACGAGGCATCCTAAACGGGGTCCTGCACACGGGGGCTTTACAGGCACTGGAAACAGAGCTGCCAAAAACAACACTGTAAGGCATCTCAGGAACAAATCCCACATCCCAAACAGGATCTTCTCCACTCTCCACATGGAAGGAAATCCCATGTTTTCCCCTTCCATACCTCTGGAACCTCCTCAGGGATGTCTCTGCAGGGAAAGAGACTTCACTTGGAAAGCACCAAGTCCCAGAGCCAAAACTTTCTAAACCCTCCACCCGCAACTCTTGAGGGGGGAAAAAAACCCCAATACATGCAAAAGAACCATCTTTTGATGTTGGAAAAGATCTCCAGGATCACAGAATCCAAGGAAAACCTCCCAGGACAGATGTTGCAGCTGGAGCTTCCTCATGGGAGTGTCCAGGGAGAAAGACAGCACAGAATTAGTGAAAAATAGTCCTAAACCCCTCAAAACCCTGAAAATATCTGGTGGAACACTGAGGTCAAACCTCAGGTAGCTGGTGGGGAATTTTGAGGCCAGTTTTCCAAGTTTGTCTCCCATCCCAAGTGAATTCCACAAGCCCTGGTGACAATCTGCCTTGGGATCTCACTTCCCTCCACTCACCTATTTTACCAACACTCAAAACAAAACAAGGAAATATTCCTACTGTTGGAAGAGCAGAACAGGCAGCAACTGGCTGACAGACCTGCCTGCAGATGCCACCACAACGGGAACGGCACAGGGGAGACCTCATATTAATTACATTAATTGGCAAAGCTTTCCCTCTCCATACATAATCTCCTTCAGCTTCAGCAGGTGAAGTTCAGCCTCACTTTCCAAACCTCTAAGGCTGTCCAGCCATGGACATGACCAACTGGACCTGTAGAAACAATCGATTTTAAGTAATTGCAACCATTAATTGCTTAGCGATTAAAGATCTGCTGCTTTCGTCTCCGCAGTCTCAGCACCGACAAGAGGTTTTGGGCAGCCACCCAAAAAGCCACGTTCTGCTCCAAGTCTGCTCTCCTCCCTCTGGTAGCAGTTAAAGGGGATAAGGCAGCTCGGTGACACAGGTATAAATACACTCATTCCCCGGCGCTGCCAAGTCCGTGACACGCCGAGGGCTGTGAACGGTGGCTTTTGGAGTAGGATTGTTATTGCAAACAGTGCCGAAGGTATTCGGAGCGAGGGAGCTGCCAGCCAGGGCTGGAAACATTCTCCACAAGCACAAAAGCCCTAGCTGTGCACAGCTCTGCTCCCTGCAGCACCACGAGTGTCCCAAAGGCGGGGAAGGGGTGAACTCTGAACCGCGGAACGGTTTGGGTTGGAAGAGACCTCACTGACCCCCTCGTTCCAAGCTTCACTTCAAACTCCAGCCACAACTTGCATTTCACACTAAAGGAGCTCAAATGTCTTTTTTTTGGGAGAAGGGGAGGAAAAAGCCTGAATAGTCAGTGCTTTGAGGGTTTTTTGGCAGCTGTGCCCATGAAGGGAGCTCAGAGCTCTATGGAGAACCCAGGCTGTGGGCAGCAGCTGGCACAGCAGCTTTGTTTGCCCATGAACCAGCTCCCCTCGGCTGGCACAGTGGCTCCAGCACTGCTGTGATCCCTCGCACAGGGTGGGACAGCCCGTGGCATTCCAGGCTCCTGCAATGGGAGTGGCAGCACCATTCCCGATCCCTGTGCTGCTCCCTGGGAGCCACATGCGCTGCTTGGCATGGAAAACCTCAAGAAATGGCTGCTGTCACCTGGGAGCTCCACTCTTCACCTGTCCCAGCGTCCCTGCTCACCTCCTGCAGCAAATGGGCAATGTGGGGCTCAGGGAGTTCACCTCTTGCAGCAAATGGGCAATGTGGGGCTCAGGGAGTTCACCTCTTGCAGCAAATGGGCAATGTGGGGCTCAGGGAATTCACCTCCTGCAGCAAATGGGCAATGTGGGGCTCAGGGAATTCACCTCCTGCAGCAAATGGGCAATGTGGGGCTCAGGGAATTCACCTCTCAACACCCAGTCCAGAGCTTAGAGAGAAGGGGTGTGAGCCCATTAAACCTGGGCTGAGCCCAGCTGAAGCCTCCCTGTGCTGGGGGAGGCCCCAAATTCCTGGTGTTCCAAACCCAAGGGTCTGACTCCACAAAGGCACAGGAGGGCTGACTCTGCCCCAGGTGCACAGGAGAGGAGAAAAACAAGGAGCCTTCTGGAAGAATAGGAAACTGAACTTCAGAGAAGCAATTAAGGCAAACTCCTTGAGCCAAGACTAATTGCAGCAAAACACACCATAAATACCAGCTCTGGAGAGGGAGAAAAAGCTGAGCATGAACATCAACTGATGTCTTGGAGAGGAACCTCTGTGGGCACCAGCACCTCCACAGCTGGACACTGGGAATGCTGGTGGCCTCCAGAGCATGTCCTGCAGCGCACCTGGGAGCTGAGGCCACAGGCACAGCTGGGCCAGGCTCAAACTCCAGCCACATACGGGTTAAGCTGGAACTTTTTGGGTCTGGACAAAGCCATGTGAAGAACTAGAGAATGTGAAGAACTGAGCAGAACTAGGAGATTCACTGAGGACTCCAAGCAGGAATCCACCAGCCAGACAAAAGCTGTGCTCTGAGCACTCATTGAATCCATGTGATATCTGAAGGGAAGCAAAGCTGTAAATGTGTGTTTGTTTTAGTCTCTCTAAGCAGCTTCACACACACCTCAAGCCCAAACAGAAACCACTTCTGGCTCCCCAGGGAAGCCCAGGCTGCTGGCTCAGCTAACCCCACTCACCCATAGTGCTATACATCCCTTGAAGACAGAACTGCAAGACCAGATCACTTGAAACAAGGGGGAAATAATTAATGAATTACAGGAAGCAACAGGTTCCCAGTCCTGAAGGTCTGTCACAAAAAGGTTATTTTCTCCCAGCATTTTCTCTCAAACTGCAGTACAGTACAGAGCTGAATGACCAGGGGAAGAGCAGTTTTGGAAATCTGGCCTCAATTCTCAGTGCCAGGAACGTGAAGAAAAAAAAAAAAAAGGGAAAAAAAGGCCCCAAGAAAGTCCGAAGGATAAATAAACCCAAACAGATGCGCAGCAGCATCACATGTGATGCAGCAGAAAACAAGTCCAAAGCCAAATCCAACCCGGAGATCCTTTAGTAACACACAAACCACCCCGTGGGTGCAGAGCCTGTTCTGCTGAGCTCTTCCAAGCACAGCTCCACGTGTTCCCACTGTCCCCCCTCAGCACGGCTACCGCTCCTCTGGCTGTCCCATCCCTGGAACCACTGTGAGCAGCTCCTGGGGCTTCAAGGAGGATGGAAGGAGGATTTGCTTTCTTAGAAGGGTCTGGGTTGGAAGGGACCCTAAAGGTCATGTGGGTCCAACCCCAAAGCCTCCCAGCCATCCCCCACCCACCCGCTTGTGCTTCCTCTCTCCAACTTCCCCATCTTCCAAAACAGGAGATGGAAATTCCCTGCCTGCCCCATGCCACATCCCCAAGCCCCCTTTTATCCATCCTGAGAGTGCCCTCCTCAACCAGTGTCTTCTTTGGCCAGGCTCTGAGGGGTTTTGGAAGAGATGGGAATAAAGACATGACTGAGAAGTTGGATTTTTTTAAGCCACGTCCTTTTGTTTTTGCCATCTCCCTCCACACCTCCTAGCCGTGCCACAGGGATTGCACAGTGCTTCCACAGTAACTCAGAACTGCCACAGTCCCAGCAACCAGCTCAAAGAGGAACCTGCACCTGCCAAGGTGGGCTCAGCAGGGCAGCAGCATGTGCCTGTTCACCTGACACGTTCAGATCACACCAAATAAACCAAGGCAGGGCGTTAAGGGGATCTGCTGGGAAATGCTGGAGAAGATGGGAAAATAAGGAGCCTTGAGGAAGTAGAAATACAAGGAAGAACAAGTAGAAGTTCATGTCAGAAACAGCCCTCACCAGGCCAGAGCCAAGTCAGAGCGAAAGAGGAATTGTGAGAGGGAGGTTTAACACATTCCCAAAGTTTTTGTAAAGCTCTTCCCTCTCCTCATCCAAGTGGAGGGAGGGCAAGCCCGCTCTCCAGCACTCTGATGCAAACCACAGCCAGCTCTGAGCTGTTCAATGTCAGAAAGATATTGGCAAATTGGAAAAGATTCAGGAAAACATGGATAACAGCTGGAGGGATTGATTTACAAGGAAAGATTAAAATACCTGGACATGCAGCTTGGCGGAGCAGGGAGGAAGGTGGACACGACCCCTGTGGACAGGAGAAGGGTTCAGTGTCCCACAGCTCGGGATCACCAAGGGCTGGCACCCAACTACAAAAATCCAGGGCTGCGTGGCCTCCCAACTCCTCAATTCCCAACCAACTTCCAGAATCAGAAATAAAACCCTCTTCTGGGAGAAGCGCAGCGTTACCAGCCTCATAGGCTGACTTCACCCCCTGCTTGCTGGTGGGTTTCCTGAGCCCTCCATCACTCCAGGCCCTGGAACATTCAGAGTTGGCAGCCACAGGAGCTGAATGTAGCTCCGGCTTTAAGGAAATGAGGATGTCAACCCCACTCGTTTTCCAAACGGGAATTTGGCTGCTCAGCCCACCTCCCACAGTCTTCTCTGCATTTAAACACTGAAGTTATTCTTAGGCTTCACTGACAAAACCCAAAGGCAAAAAACATCCAACCAAGGCAGTGGTCAGAACTGCTGCTGGATTCCTCCCTGGCATTTTAGGGAGAACTAGAGAACCCCTTCAGACCATCCCTGGAGGAAGGTCCCTGCCCAATGGGCAGAAAGAATTGGGAAGTTCACTGCAGTTTGGTAACACTTTTATGTTAAACCAGAATATCCTCAGAGGCACCAGAGCAGGGAAAGTGGCAACACCTCCATGGGGATAACGATGGACTCAGGGAAGAGGCAACAAGAGAAGGGGGCAGGAAGAGCAAAACGGGGTGCACTGAACAGAACAAGGAGTTTGGGTGGTCACACTGGTGTCCTCTCACACCTGAGCCAGCCCATCCCTTCCCTCAGTACGGCTTCCAAACCAGCATTCCCAGCACGGGGAAGAGACAGCTCCAAGCTGGAGCTGCTGAGAGGTGACAGATCCCACAGTGCCAGGTGAGCAGGTGCAGGTGAACCACCCCCAACTCCACCAGCTTGCAGGAGTCAGAGCCCTCAGAGCTCCCCAGGAACAACTAACCTCTGGCTCTGACTCCAGAAAAAATGATTTAAACTCTCCAATTCTCGCTGTTTGCATGTTCCTGCTGCTTTGTACACTCGCTGGGGGGGAATCACCGACCATCCCAGGACCTGAGAGCCCCCCACCTTACCCCCGTCCTCAGGGGCACCTACAACTCCCCCACATGGTTCTGTCTCCCCAAAACAGTCACGAGCCACCCCACTGTGCACAGACCCCTCCTCACCCCAAAGGGCCGAGTCCAACCCGAGGGGTTCCCCCAGGACCCTCCCAAGGCTTCTCCAACCCCCCTGTCTCGTATGTGCCACCCCCCAGGACGCCCCATGTCTCTCCAGGGCCCCGCACACCCCAGGGTCTCCCACACTCAGGGTCTCCAAAGACAACCCCCCCATTGCCCCTCACCTTCCAAAGTGTCCCCTCCTCTCAACCCCCCACTCCTCCCTCCAGGGCTCAACCCCAGGATGCTCAAGACCCCTCTCCTTTCAAAGCACCCCCTA
>VWZF01005462.1:74576-129105 GCA_013396755.1 Sclerurus mexicanus
GTCCTTCCGTCCTTTCTCTCTCCTTTCTATCCATCTTAAAAAAATCCCCATTGCAAGTGGCTTTACATTCCTCAGCCTGGAAAAATCACTGAAACCCCCAAATATTCACCCAAAAGTGTGTTTTCTCCAGCCTTTTTCTCTTTTACCGGCATTTCTGCTCCTCACGACAAGAGGAGGTGAAGCCTTTGCCGATGGGAGCGGTTGGAGGTTGGCTCTGTCCCTCTAATATATCATTTTTATTTCCTGTTGTAACTGACAAATTGTTCCGTATTTTATATCGGATCCCTCCAGGCAAAGGGGCTGCGGGATGTGCTTTCTTCTTTTTTTTTGGTATTACCTAGGAAAAAAAAAAAAGAGTTGTAAAATCAAATAATAAAATAAAAAAAAAGTTAAAATAGTCCAAAAGCAGAGCCGTGGTGGTAATGAGCACCGCAGAGAGGCTCCATAAACCTCAGCAAGGCTGCAGGGATGGACGGGGAGGGGGATAAAAAGCCACCAGGCAGAATTTCCTCCCCTCCAAAACCTTTTATTGCCTAAAAAAAATGCTGGGGAAAAATTTTTTGCTCCCCTCACTGTGCCCAATTACCATCAGGTGCAAACACACCCAAAACCCCACTTATTTCCCCATAAAGCGGCTCCACTGCAGCAGCATCTCAGCTGGCAAAGGAAAAAAAACCCTTGGGGGAAAAAAAAATGGATTTTATTATTTTTTTTCCATGTAAAGCTTGGATTGTTCTCCTTAAAACCCTGTTTCCATCGGGATTTTAATTGTCTTTGAAAAGGTCAGGCGACGCTTCTTCCCGCAGGTTTCATTTTGCTTTATTTATTCGCCCCGGGAGGAACCAGTGTTGGCTGAGTCCACTTGGAAATCTGCTGTTTTGGGGGAAATCATGTTAATAAAATTAAAAAGAAGTGAAAAAATCAGAGGTTGTTCTTTTTTTCTGCTCTGAAATCCCCCTGTGGCTCTTGCTGCTCGTTGCTGCCAAGGGCTGGTTGGCTCTGGGCTCCCTGCAATGCTCCATATATTTTTTCCCCTATATCTACATGTTTTGCCCCATTTTATGACACCACATGGGATTTTATGCACCTGATTTAATTGAGGAGGGAGTAATTAAAGCACAAACCTATCCCCATCCATCCAGTGCCAACCTTGGACACTTGGGCAGATGGACAACCCATCCCTTTCCCATCACCCTGGTCAAGACTGACCCCAAAATCCCAGAAAATTGCCCAGTTTTGCATTCTGTATTTCTTTTGGGGTGATTCCCGCCCTTGGATCATCCACCACGTGCTGGGCTGTCATTTGGGGGAAACTTGCCCCTTTTGGGGATGGGAGGTGGCAGGAAGGGGCATTTTGGTGGCCACTGCCCCTGTACAGAGATTCCTATATTCAAGAGCCACTGAAATCCTTGGGAGTGGTTTTGGGTGGAAAACCATCATTTTCCAGCCTGAAGAGCCAAATTCCTTGGAGGGTAAAGGAGCAAATCCCGATTTCCCAATGCCCCGTGGCCAGGGGATACTCCACTTCGCTGCAGGTCTTCGGGGGCTTTCCCCCTCCCTTTTGCCAAGTCCACCTTGCAAATCTCCTTATTTTTATGGGTTATTCGATCCATTTGGAGCATTTCTGGCCTGTTTATAAATATCCCTGTCTATAAATAGCTGTGCAGGGAGAACGGGCCGTTAGCCCAGGGCTCTTCAATCAGGCCAGGGAGCTGCAGATAAATAAATTCAAGTAGGAAACGAGATGCTCCTCTCCAGTGGGACGGTGGCACCGCGGCAAATACAGATTCACCAGGAAAAGAGATGTCTTCCTTAGGATAATGTGGTAGAAAATATCATCCTTCCACTGGGGGCGCCGGTGGAATCTGGGGAAGGGGACCGTGGCCACGGGTGGTGGCAGCGGCAGAGGAAGGTCCCTGTTTTCCCCAGGGCTGCTCCAGGGTGGCTTGCATAGGTCAAAAAAGCAATTAAATGGTTGCATTGAAGGAAAATTAGCAATTAATAATTAAATACAGTGTGTGAAGCAGCATGAATATGGACGCAGGGACCCCACACTGGAGGAGAAACAGCCCCGTGTGCCCCTCCAAGCACCCCAAAAGGGGCTGCCAGCAGAATTAATGCCCCTTTTCCAGCCCGACACCCCCCTCAGTTGCACCCTCCTGGTCAGAAACCCCTTCCCTGGGCGAAGCCTCTCCCCAGAGCTTTATTTCTTGAGAGGTGAAATATCGATGAAATGGGTCAGAGTCAAAACACTGAAAATCTGGGAATTTGGGAGTGTCAGACGCGGAGCCGAAGCCCTCAGGGTTCCGGCCGCATTTTTGCATTTCGGCTTTTTGCGANGTCATCCCGCGGCCACCGCCACCCTGGGGTGCCCCTGGTCCCCCGGCCCTCCTCCCACCTCCTGCCGCAGAGCCTTTCCTAACACTTTCCACGGGGGTGTTCTTGCTCATCCCTTGCCAAAATCCAGCGGAATTCGGCCAGTTCTCAGCCATGGTAATAGCGGGAGGAAAAACCTCTAAATTATCCTGAATGAGGCAGCTGGGAAAAGAGTAGACACGGCAGCGACGTCCTCTGCAAAGGGAGGAGCACAGCCTTGTATTAGACACTAGAGAAGCCAAGCGGGAGGCAGTGAGCCCCAGAGAGGCAATCCCGGGGGATGGGATGTTGCAGCCTGGCCAAATCCTGCCGCAGGCGCTTTGCAAAGAGCCAAATCCTGCCAAATTCTGTTTGCAGGCGCTGCCGGACCCGACCATTTTGGGTGGAGAAAAGACAAGAAAGGGGGTGGGGGGAAATAAAAATTAAAAAGATTGAAATCACTCTGTTGGTCTCTGTGCTGACAGTGTGAAAAAAAAAAGAGAGAGGAAAAAACCTAAACTAATTACATTTTATTTGCTGATCCAAAGGAAAACGAGCGGCTGCAGGCGAGGAGGGAGCGCGTTTGGGAGGGCGCTCCGTGGAACGGGCGGCGGAGGAGGGTTTGCACAATCCGCGAGGGTTTTACCTCTCCAGGGTGCATTTTCTAGGCAGCCGCCTCCTGTCTGGGCTCTGCTAGTCACAGCTTGTTGCCTCGCCGGGCTCTTCGGTGGGTTGGGCTCCTTTGTGCACCTTCCAGAGCCGGCAGGATGAGGGAACAGTGAGAGGGCACACGGGGAAAAGTCCCTGCGTGGAAATGCTGGGGTAGGAGTTGGCGGGTGCTGGGTGGGTTTGTGCAGGGCTGGGGGTGCAGAGACATCACAGGGCTGGTGAGGGACCTCTCTGGGTTTGCCCTTGTCTGGGGGAACATCCCTGCTGTGGTTTTGTTTTGTCGTGGGGGGAGCATCTCTCTTGGTTTTGCACCACGGGAACTTCCCCATCTTGGTTTTGCTATTGCACCGCAGGAACATCCCCAGTTTGACTTGATTTTTGTGGTGGGGAACATCCCGGCCTTGGCTTTGCTCTTGTGCCACTGAAACATTCCCACCATGGCTTTGCTCTTGCATCAGGAGAGCATCTCTACACTGCTTTTNGAGACGATGCGGTTCAGGGGCTGGAGCCCCTTCCTCATCCCCGCGTGCTGCCGGCTCGGCGGCAGCGCCGATGGATCCCGGTCCTCACCAGGGGGAGCGTTGTGTCCGCGCATCCGCAGCTCCGCGGGGACACCGCGGGGACACCGCGGNTGTTGGTCTCTGTGCTGACAGTGTGAAAAAAAAAAGAGAGAGGAAAAAACCTAAACTAATTACATTTTATTTGCTGATCCAAAGGAAAACGAGCGGCTGCAGGCGAGGAGGGAGCGCGTTTGGGAGGGCGCTCCGTGGAACGGGCGGCGGAGGAGGGTTTGCACAATCCGCGAGGGTTTTACCTCTCCAGGGTGCATTTTCTAGGCAGCCGCCTCCTGTCTGGGCTCTGCTAGTCACAGCTTGTTGCCTCGCCGGGCTCTTCGGTGGGTTGGGCTCCTTTGTGCACCTTCCAGAGCCGGCAGGATGAGGGAACAGTGAGAGGGCACACGGGGAAAAGTCCCTGCGTGGAAATGCTGGGGTAGGAGTTGGCGGGTGCTGGGTGGGTTTGTGCAGGGCTGGGGGTGCAGAGACATCACAGGGCTGGTGAGGGACCTCTCTGGGTTTGCCCTTGTCTGGGGGAACATCCCTGCTGTGGTTTTGTTTTGTCGTGGGGGGAGCATCTCTCTTGGTTTTGCACCACGGGAACTTCCCCATCTTGGTTTTGCTATTGCACCGCAGGAACATCCCCAGTTTGACTTGATTTTTGTGGTGGGGAACATCCCGGCCTTGGCTTTGCTCTTGTGCCACTGAAACATTCCCACCATGGCTTTGCTCTTGCATCAGGAGAGCATCTCTACACTGCTTTTGCTCTTACATCGCTGGACATCCCCACCTTGGATCTGTTCTTGCACCCCAGGAGCACCAACCAACCCACCCAAGCAAAGCTGAGCTGAGACCTCACCCTGGTTCTGTCCCCAGTTTGCACCAGCCTCTCCATGAGCTCTACTGGGTGATTCTTTGCAAGAATTACATGGGGATGCCAAGGGGAAAAGAAAAAAAAGTGGAGAAAAGTCGTGGGGAGAGCAGGTTCTCCTCGTGCTCCATCCCGTGCGGAGCCGGGCGCTGCAGCCTGGGAGGCTCAGCCTGTTGTGGCTTGTTCAGAGCATGAGGAGCTTATGGATGTGTTGGTGAGGCTCTGCCTCCCGTTGGGGTTCCACAAGGCTCCAGAGCTGCACAGCATTACCCCTCCCTCCAGTTGCCCCCATGATTTTTTTGGTCATTCCTGCCAAAAAAGGCCCAAATTTCCCTTCCTGCCCCAAGCTGGATCCTCCCTCCATCCTATGCCCTGATGGGGCCCTGATGGATCAAACAACTATGGCACCCCCTTGCATCAGGCAGGTAGAAGACCTGTACCTTGCTTTTTTTTGCAGTAAAATGGATAAACCCCCTAAAATCGAATGAAAATCAACGTGGTGAAGGTGAATGTGTGCCTGAGCCCAGCCGTGCCACCGCCCCAGTCAGCCTGCAATTAGTGCCGTGATGAAATTCAAACAGGTTTCACTCTGTGGAAAGTCCATCTCGCCTTCCATTAAACTCTATCTCGATTTAATTGTCTCTAATTTGCATGAAAACAATTACTGGCCATGTTTTGCCTCTGGAAAGGTTGGGAAAGTTATGGAAATGTCTGGAAAAAAAGGGATTCATGAATCACTGGCATCGGCAGCAGCATTTTGTCTGGTGAGAGCCAGAACCTTTGTGCCTTGGGGTGTAAAGCTTGAAATGTCCGGTGAGATTAGAAGGGGAAGGGGGAGGATGGGGTTTGATTGGGGAAAGAGTCAAGGATTGGTTTTGGGGAGAAAATAGGTGTTCTGATGCCCAGATGACGGCTCTGGTGTGGGGAAGACAGGCCTAAACATTGCCATAACGGGTTGGGATTGATCAACCCAGAGCAAAAATGCTTCCTCAATCCCCAAGTCATCCTGAAGGGGGAAAATTGGAGTGAAAGAGCCTAAAATCAGGGTTCACCTGGTGCCTGGGGTAGCCAGTGCCACCGGGTGCATCCCCAGCCCCTGCTGTCCCCCCAGATACAGAAGCAATCCGTAGCACTCCAAAACAACCCTCACAAGCAAAGCAAGTTTGTTCTTTTTTTTTTCTTTTCTCCTTTCTTGCTTTTCAAAGCAAAAAAAAATACCACTGTGTGTGGTGCAAAAAAAAAAAAAACAAACAACTAAAAAAAACCAAAACCCCGAAACCAAACCAAACAAAAAACCTAAAAAATAATAATAAAAAAACAAATCTAAAAAAAACCCCAAAAACACACACACAAATAATCCCCCTTGTGCATCCCATCGGGCTCTGCCGGGATTTCGGGGGCTCGAGGAGGTCGCCCACGGGAGTTCGGGCACGTGGCAGCGTTTAGGCGAGAGCCGTAAATCACAGCGGGCGCTGAGTGGGGAAAGCAGAGGAAAATCCCCGCGGCGGCTGCGGTCGGAGCCGCCGCTCCCTCGAGGCCTCCTGGGGCGGCGATGCCTCGGGGTGCCCCCAGTTTGGGCACACACAAAGGATGCGGCCGCCCCCTCGGGGGGCATTGCATGGGTGGCACATCCGAGCGCCCACGCGAAAGTTTTCGATTCGGGAGCGCGGCGGGCTTTTTCCTTGGAGCCCTCGTTCCGCGCCGTGTTTATTCGTCTCCTAAATAATTTGGGAGCATCCCAAATCTTGGGCTGCGTGGTGCATCTTGCTATGCGCGCCGCGGTCACTAGATGGGGAGATAACAGCTTCGCACGGAGCCTGCCTGGCTCTGCCGAGCTCCTCCAGCCCGGGATTTCCAGCCAGGAGCTGGAGGCGGAGGGGCGCGGGATGCACCCTCAGCATCCCCGCACTGGTGCTCCGGGCACCCATCGAGCTCCATCCCAGCGTGGCCAGTGCGCCGGGGGCTTGTGGCCCAAGGCAAGTGCTGAACAAGGGGCTGGAGCCGAGTGATCCCGGTAGCAGGAGACTCCTCTCCCTCCCGCCTCCCCAGGCGTGAGTTATAATGTGCAATAAAAAGGGAATCAGTGCAGTGATGCCAGTTAGTGCGACTGATCCGAGACCCGGCCTATTAAGTGGTGAGTGGAGCATCCGTCTTGGCTCTCATTAGAAACTCAGCCAACTACCCAGGGATAAATCTCGCGGCATGTGTGGGAGCGCAGCTCGGTGGCCGGAGCATCCAGGTTACCTGGGGCTTGCCCCTGGATACGGAATTGGTGCTTTCAAGGAGCCAAGAGGTATCTGGGCTCTGGTTGTTCAACTGGAGATGTGTGGGGGGGATAAGGAAGCAAGGAGAGCCCCGGGAGCATCCCACGGAGATGGAGGGAGGGAAGGGAAACTGAGGTGGGGAGCAATTAGTGCTCAGGCAGCGCAGGATGGCATTCTACTGCCAATGGCATCCCAGAGCCAATGGCATCCCATCCTGAACAGCATCCCATCATCAGTGGCATCCCATCATCGGTATATCCCATTGTCAGCAGCATCCCAGACCCAGCAGCATCCCACCACTAACAGCTTCCCAACACCAGCGGCCTCACCCGCCCTTCCCTGAAGGACACGGCGGCTCTGCTTCTCCTGCACGTGCCCGTATTTGCTTTCTCTCCATCTCTCTCCATTAATCTCAGCGTGATTTACGGGAATGTGTTATTTATCTTTTTCTCCCTCCTTGGCCAGGCTGGACTGGAAGATCCACACCTTTTTATAGAGCAATAAAGCCTGCACAATGAAGAGGATTTCGTGAGGTTTTCCAGCTACAGGGGAGGAAGGAGATGTTGCAACAGGAGAGTTGTGGAACTGGGACACCGTGGCCACCTGTGTGAGGAACCAAGGGCTCATAGGTGGAGGCATAACCCATCCAAATCACCTCCTGGAGATGTTTGGTGGCATCTTGCAGAAGGCTGTGGCAAGGCCAGGAGGAATGTGGGTCCTTGGGCCTCAGTTTCCCTCCTGGCCCCATGCATTTGGCCGTTGCAGCTTTACCAACAAGGACATCCCTCCCTATGCAGGGTGATGTGGTGAGGACACCTCTCAGCCCAGCGATGACCACGGTGGTGTGGTCACTGTCGTCATCCTTATGGAACTTGGGCTGAACCCCCAGATTCCGCCCCTTAAACAAAATCTTCCACAGCCCCTTCCCTCCCTGCACAACTCCTCCTCCAGACCACACTTTTGCCCTGAATTTGAAATAAAATCCCATTCCGTTTGCTTCCAGCCCAGCAGTGGCGCAGCCCTGGCTTCCAGATGACCGGCACTTTATGGGAATACCTCCGTGGGAAAGCTGTGCCAGGGCTGCCTTGGCCGGGGGTGGTGATTTAAGAGCGCCTTTCGGCTGCTTTAACGTAACCCCATCATCTGCAGACTTCAGTCAAATCAATAGAAAGCAGGTTGGAATCAATTTGAAAATCTCCAGATCCAGAGCCTGGTGCCATAAATCAATATTGAAATCAGGCCTGGAATTAAACAGGGGCAACCCAAGGGGAGATGGGGAGCTGAGATTTCCCAGTGTGTTTCCAAGTACGGCCAAGGGACTGGCTGAGGAGCATGGAAGGTCTCACCTTGCTGTGACTGCATCACTCTGGTGTTGCCCAAAGAGCATCCACAGGGTTTGGAGGACAATGCAGGGGAGCAGGAGGTGGAAAGGGACCTCTGGTTCCTCCACACCCACTAGGAAACAGATTTGGGCTCTTGTTGAGGCTCTTTGGTGTGTCACAGTGGGACAGGGCTCAGCTGAGGTTACAAGGACCAGCAGTGTTGCCTGGAAGGGGCCCTGAAGGGCTCTTGGCCTACATTGGACCACCGGAGATGACCAAGACTTGAAGATCTCAAGAATGGTGATACCAAGGATGGAGTTAGTCCTCTTGCCCCAGGGCTTCAACCCCCCATATACCCATCAAGAGCTGGGTTACAGTCAACGGGGAGTATGAGGACCCTCAAGCCCATTACTCTGCTCTGGCTTCAATGTCACCCTTCCAAAGGGACAAGCTGGAGGGTATCCTTAACTAGAAATCACTGCTGAAGATCAGGGAGGTGAGACTCAGGCAAAGTATCTCGGGCTTGGATAATTTCCTCTTCTCTCCAGCCTGGAGCAAACCTCACCATTGCTCTCAAATTGACCAGTTTTGGGAGGCTTTTCAACTCAACAGCATGTCGTGGTGTTCAGGGTGCCAACATCCCGCTGCCCATCACCAGCCCTCCTCCTGGAGGACCTAAATCTCTTTGGAAACAAGCTGTAAAAGCCCAGGCGCGGAGGTGTTTTTACAACCCCCCCTTTCCCACCCGCGGCTGCGGCCAGGGCTGGCCCGGAGCAGCGTCCCCGCGGGGAGCTGGCCCTCCCCTCTTGGCCGGGGCTCATCTGGCACCACCGTGTGTGTGAGTAGTCGCCTTGTCAAGGAGTTGGAGCGTCTCCAACCTGATGTTTTTCATTTTGTTGTCAGCTGCTCGCCAGCATCCAGCCTCGCTGGCTCCCCCGGCAGCAGCTGCCGCAGGGGGAGCGTCCGTGAGGTGGGAGGGACCTGCCAGAATGGGTGGTGGTACCATCCTGACTGCACTGAGCACCCCCAGCCCGGGCTGCCCCACTGATTGGGTCCCCCCACGTGTCCGTTTTTAATCATCTTTTGCAGAAATACCCCTCAGAGAGGCTCTGGAGGTTGAGTGGTGGTTCTAGATGGACCCGGAGCAGCTCTGCCACCACTGAGGGCATACGAAGCTCTCAGCTGGCGGCAGATGTGGTGGGACCTGGATGTGTTGGGGGCTGCAGTCGAGGCACACGTGTTGCCTCACTCCCCCCGACTGCTCTCCCAGCACCAAACACAGCGGCGACGTCAACTCAACGGTGTTGGCTTGGCGGCCACAAGCCAACAACAAGGATTTGGCGGGGCGGGTGGAACCCCACAGGGGTTGTGCCAGCCCCCCACGGTGGGCACCCAGCTGATCTCCCCGGCTCCTCGGCAGCAGCCAAACAGCAGCCTGGCCAAGCGCCCACATCTCCCGCCTCGTTAATGTCAGGGGGATTGATGGGGCTTTGGTATCGCCCCAAATGCCTTGACCTTGGAGAATCGGCCATTTCACATGGGCTTAAGGGATAAAATGATGCTGGAGCATGGGCTGGGCTGGGGCTGCGTTATCACCACGGCAGGCAGGAGCGCTTGGGCTATGACAGTCGCGCAGCACCGCAATCGCTTTATAAGGATGGATGGTTAGATCGAGATAATAAAGCCCGGGAGCATTAAATCTTTGCGAGACACCGGCCACACTGCCTCAGCCACCCGGCTCAAAAGGCTATATATGTTTTTCATAATTTGTAATTACTTTTTTACAGTTCTCTCCCATAACTCTGTCCATCATCTGGGTCAAAATATACAATGTGTGTGGGAGTGCGAGTCATAAAAACGTGAAAACAAAGAGTTTGTCTTCGGGGAGATTAACGCACAGTTAAAAGCCCCATTTTAACACCCTCTCCACGCCATCAGCCAATTAGCCCAGATAATGGGCTCCACTTGATATTTGAGTTTTATTTTATTTCGCAACGATACCAATGCGTTTAATTGTGAACACATGATCCCTAATTGGCAGTGGTGTCATCTCCGAGGCATGTGGCTTATGCAAGACAGCGGCGATTTGGGGCTAATCCAGAGGGGATTGGGCAAGGGAATTCTCTCTGAAATTCAGCCATCCTGGGTGGAAAGAGGAGGCTCCTGAATGGCAGATGGGGCACTGCTGGGTCTGGGAGAAGTGACTGTGGAGGAGGTGCTGTGGTGTGGATTCTCTGATGTGGACGAAGCTTTGAGGGTCCTCCTCTTTCTTCCCTGTTGCGTCAATGAAATTTCAGAGACCTGGGCATTGCTGCCTAATCCAGTTGGTTTTGGCCTCCAGGTTCAAAGTTACTGGGTGTCACCCACACTCACATGCAGAGAACAATTGTGTAAATAGTTCTTTTTCACCCCCTTCACCTTTTCCCTTGTTCTGCTTCTAAAATAAACGACATCGGAGATGCCTCTCGAAAAAATCTTGACCCCGCAGCCCTCCTGCCCCTCCTTCTGCTCTTTGAGAATCCCTCAAAAAAATTGTGACTGGTTTCCAAGCATCCCATTCATGGGAGCTGGAAAGGGGCCACGTTTGGCTCCAACGGAGTGGTGTCTTTTCTTGGCTGCAGCTGGAGAGTTGTGGGGCAAAATATCATGTGTTTCATTTCTCTGCTGGCTGGAAGGGATGCTGTGATGAAGGGATGGGGGTAGGGAATGATTTTGCCCCAAGAGAGGAAGCCGAAAACCATAACTCCTCGTGAAAGAGATATTTTTGGAAAGTTTGCCTTGGTTGGTGGTGCTGGAATGCGGCTCCTCACGGTGAGTGACAAGGAGGAATTATGTTGGGACAGAAAATGGCCTTTCTTCGCCCCCCTGCCCAGCTCCCATCAGGGCTGACACCCAATATTATTTGTTTTAGGAGAGAAAAGGCTGAAAGGGACTTCTGGGGGATGTTTTGGTCCTGTGGGTTTGGGCTTCTGACTTGTTTCTCCCCCTACATGACATTTAAAGATAGATTTTTGTCCACAGGAACCACCTGGGGCAGAGCGGGAGGGAGGTTGCCCCTGATGGATCACTGGGGTTATCCCTGTGAGGGAGGAAGACAGTTTGTGGCTCGGAAGGAAAAGGAGGGGGGAGAAAAAAGCATCTGGGAAGGGAAGAAGGGGGAAAAAATTAAAAAGGAAAAATACCCATTAAGCAAATGAAAACAACTGATGGGTAAATTGCCTTGGTCGAACATCTGCACAGTGTCAGGGGCACGGCACTGCCTTCAAAAGAGACGCTGCTCCAGCCGCTCTGCCCCGGCGCTCCCGGGACGGGGGAGCCCCCGGCGCTCCCCTGCTCGGCCCTGACGACAGCAGGGGCTTTTAGAAACAGCAGCTGAGAGGCCCGGGGTGGGAAGTTGCCTGATTTACCAGCCCTCTCTTTGGACTTCAGTTTTGGCAGGTCCTGCAAAGGGGAATGGAGAGTGAGCCGGTGTCCGGGGTGACCCGATCCAGCCTGTCCGGGTGGTGGGTGGTGGGTGGTTCAGGGCAGGTGGTCGGGGTGGATTTTCATCTCAGCAGCTTGGTGACACCTCTGGCACATCCTGGCCAAACAGGGTTGTGTTCCGTTGTCTTCACCGTCAGGAGCTCTACACAAAGCCATCAAAAAAGGTAGATTTTGGGGCCAGCTCTCCTCTCCCTTCACCATCTCTCCATAATTTGAGGGGCTGGGGATCAAATGACCCTCTCCTGAGACCCATCCCAGGCTGGTGGCTGTGAAATCCTGCTTGGCTGCTCTGCGTTTTGGGTGGATCTTGGGCTGTTCATTCACAACAGGGTCTCCAGCAGTCCCTGTGCCCCCACCCTCGTGGGCACAGCAATCCCCACTGCATCCCACGGGGATTTTGGGAGCAGTGCAAGGAGGACCGCAGCCATCAGGTGTCCCTGCTGCAGCGTGAAGCCCGTGTGAAGGCAGGGATGCTCGATGGCCAGGCAGCCACGGGATGAGCCAAGAAACTGTTTATTATCCAGCAACCCAAAATTTGGCAACTGCTCCGTCTGCGCAAAACTTTTCACTTGGCTACCAGGCCGTTTTCCATCCTCGGGTTATTTCTCCAGCTTGGTTCATGTTTATAGTGGATTAACCTGCTGTGAGGAGCCTAGGTATTATTTATGGCTAATTATTGGCATTTGTCTGGCTGGGAGGATGGCAGGAATACGACACCGTGGTGCTTACGTGGCTTGTTCCAAACTGTGCTCGGCTCCTCCGTCTGAGTGTGTGTGTTTACGATGCCAGCTCACGTTATTTTCATTATCCCCTTTCCACTAATAAACTTTTGGTTGAACCAGACTTGAGAAGAGAAAATCCTTTGCAGAAGATGTTTTGGTGTCTTTCCAAAGAGCCATTGTCAAGAAATCAAGGGCGCAGTCTTACTCGGGGGTGTGAGGAGTTCAACTGCGGTGGATTCGCCGCATTTGCATCGTATTAGCTCTGGCTGGTGGCTGCCAAGCTGCCCAATCTTTGCATCTGAAAATGATAAGGCTGAGGGGATAATAGTCCTAAAGTGAATTTTTCAGAGCATCTTTTAAAAATACCAAGGCCAGGGCTTGTGTTTACACTCAAGGCTTTTGGTGTGGTCAGGAGACAATGTCTGCTTCAAAGGCAGGAAGAGAAAATGTCTCCAGGTCAGAGCTTGACAATCACAGGATAGTTTGGGTTGGAAGTGACCTTAAAGCTCATCTTGTTCCACTCCCTGCCATGGGTAGGGACATTTTCCACAGACCAGGTTGCTCCAAGCCCCACCCAACCTGACCTGAACAGGCTGGAAGGGGTTAAATGCCAAAACGTCAGTGGCTGAGGAATTTCAGGATGGTTTTACAGACTGGTAGGCAAACACCATCCCTAAGTGGCAACAGCTTCTTATGCAGGTCTGAGTGGAAAAGTCACCCTTTTGGCCAAGAGACCATGAAAAAAGTGATTCACCCCTTGGCACAGGGGTTCCAGTGCAGCTGCCTCCACCCAAAATCCCCACGTCCTGCCCCAAAACACAGAGCGATGCTCTGGAAGAGGCCAATGCAGTGTTGGGTGATCCAGTAGAAAAAGCAGAAGCAGGGAAGGAGGCTGAGCTTGGGACTGGTTTTGAACTGGTTTTTGAGCATGGTGTCTGGAGAGGTGTCGCCCACGCGACCACACGGTGACAAGAAGTTGCAACACCGAGAGGTTTGTTGGCCATGATCCTTGGCTGTGCCCACCGCTCCAGGAGGATGCTTTGCCGAAGTTCATTTTGAGTGACAAAATGGCCCCTTACTGACCCACCTCCCTGGACATGACCAAAGGAAAAACTGCACGGTGTTATAAAGCCATCAGAGAATCCACTCTGGGGTGAGACGTTGGGACGCAGGGACTGAGAAGAGGAGAATTTTGGGGCGGAGGTCAGAGGACCAGGCCACTCCCACAGTTTATCCATCTCCTCTTCAATTCAGTGGAGATGCACAAGGTCCAGCGACAGTGAATTGTCACCCAGACTGGACCGGATGTGTCCCATCACTGTTGGGGACAAGGGTCTCACAGCAGCAACACATCTCCCAGGCTATTTTAAGCACTCTGGGCTTAAATCCAGCCTAAAGACCTTGATGGAAGAGCTAAGCTCTTCACACAATGCTCTGTTCCCAGCCCTGAAGAACCTCCAGACCCAACCAAGCTCCCTGTAAAAGTTTCCCTGTGCTGCAGCCGGACGTGAAGGGTGTGGTTTTGAAATTTAACAAAGCAGATTTTTAACTGGTGTCATTATCCTGCCCTAAGTCCTGCCTGCTGCTGGTGCTTCCTCAACCTTCCCTGGAGTATCTTCAAAAACATCAGCATCGACCCCTCGCAGTGTTTTCAGGGAATGTCTTCCCGTGGTGGCCACGAGACCAGGATCTGTTGGAGGTCCAGCACCTGGACGTGGCACATCCAAGGGGAATCCCCCAGCCTGACAGCCTGCATCCATCAGGAGTTGATGGATGTGCTGGAGTGCTCTTGCCAGGTTATTCCATGCATTTCCCACTTCTCAGCTGCTTGGAGAAGAACTTTGGAATAAGGTTTCCCTGAGCTCCAGGCAACCCAATGACCTCCAAGTCCACACTTGTCTCTGGGAGAAGTCGCTTTTTGTTCCCCATGCATCAGCACAACCAAACACGTTATTGCTGCTTCTTGCTGAGCCATTTTTATTTGTTTCTTCAAAATCTTAAATAAACCTGTTTTTTAAAAGTACCCCTGGAACAAGGGAACTGTATTATTATGGTAATTGGCTGGTGCTAATTATACTGATTACTGTAATAACCGTTTTGTTGTCACACAAATAAAGTGGATTACATCATTTGTGAGTGCCAGAGGCAAGCGATGGCTCTGAAGCAGAGAGCAGGCGAGTTATGTGGGTTTTCTCCTTGGGTGAGATGGTGCCCAGCAAAGGCACCCTCAGTTTGGGACCCATGTGGAGTGGGGAGAGATGTTCAATGGGGAAGACGGAACCTCTGCGGGTGCCCAGCTGTTTGTAGGGACACTGAGAGGTGGGTGCGGAAGGCGAGATGAAGGAGCCATCACTCCTCCAACACCCCCTTCCTGCTGACCTTGGTCAGCTCCCTCATCCTTGGAAAGATTTTGGTTGCTATCACGGATGTGATTGCAAAAGCACCCACTATCTAATCCACCCTGCCTGAGTAGGTGGCGGATGAGGTGCCACCTCTTGTCCCACTCACCGATTCACTCGTCGCTCGCTCGGCACTCAGGATTTGGGATCCTGCAGCCCTGGCTCCTCTGGGAAATGCCAGACACGGTGCCAGGGCTGTGAGTCCACTGTCCCACCTGGCACCTTTCCTCGCCCGCAGCCAGGAGCTGTGAACACCTCGGCGTGTTGCAGCAAGCTGGCGTTGCCTGCGCTCCCTACGTGACTGTGCCGGGAGGACGCCGACGGCTGAGCCGGGCTGTGCCCGCGTGTGCCGTCCTGCCAACCACGGCGTTTGTGTCTCGCGTGGTTTTGGGGATGAGTTTCCCCTTCTGCCTTCATCTCTGCACCCATCCATCCCCCTTTAATTTTGTTGCCTCACGGCCTCATTGCCTCTGTTAAAAAACACTACCTCCCAAACAACCTGATCCTCATTTTCCAGGGAAGTCGGCAAAAGCAGGTGTTTCGCCTTTTTCTGTGTGTGTGTGTCTCTCGCCTCCTCTCTCGCACTGATGGGCCCCTGGAGCTTATTTTACACGAAAGCAACACAGGTTGATGTATTTTTAAATGGCTTGATTTTATCACCCTGCTTAATGATTTGTCGCGTTATTTATTAGACAGTGTGATATCCAGAGGGATTCATCGCATTAACGTATAAATAATGTGGCAAATAGTTCAATAGAGCCATAAAAAAGGGGATTTAGAAATAAATTGACCTATGTTTGCTACATGTAAACGAAGGTGGTGAATGATAATGTGTGTCATGCCCTTAAGCGTGAAAAATGGGGGCCAAGAATAAATCAGAAAGTTTCTTTAGCAGGTAAAACTGCAAACCAAAAAGAAATATCCCAAGCTCCTGAGGGTTTGACCCATCTTATGTCCCCAGCTCCGGTGGTTGGATGTGGCCACGCACGTCCCATGGGGTTGAAGTTGCTGATGAAGGCACATCGGGTCCCCACCAGGAGGTTTGCAGGACCCGACGCGAAGCTGGAATGTGCTCCCATCTCCACAATAAATAAGACCCCGTGTCCTTATCGACACCCTGCAACGCTGATTAAAGCAATAACCAGCCACCCGCGTTCCCACGCTGACTTACGAGTCCACAATTCCTCCCGAGGTTGGGCAATAATTATTTTTGAAGGGGTTTTGCCATCCCCTGAAAAAAGCCCGTTCCAACGGGGCAGAGCCAGGGAGCTTTTCCTTCCCCTGTGGGGATTAAATCCGGCACTGGGGTCACTTGAAATCTTGCAGATTTGCCAGAGCAGCGGCCCCAGCCCGCGCCCAGCTTTGGCACCGGCGCCTGCCAGAACGATATCTGATCTCGGCATCAGTGCCAAATGATTTTATTCCGCAGCTGTAAGACAGATCACCCTTTTTTTCTCTTTTACAATGTGCTACGGTTTAATTATTTAGCACCGTGGGGGTACACGGGATGACACAGTTGCGAGGGAGAGTGTGCCAAGCTCATTGATGGATGGACTCGATGGAGGGTGGATCTCGGCACCAAGCAGAAAAGGAAGAGGGAATTTTCTGCCGGCATCACACGGCGTCACCAGGAGAGCTGGAGGGAAGAGGTGGACACCTCCAGATGGATCTCAGGCCCCCAAAACCTCTTGGGTGTTGGCACCAGCTGGACTTGGACCACGCACAACAGCCAGAGCCTCTGCAAACGCTGAAGCTGTCCCCTTTGAAACGCTGAGGTTTGCAAACTCCAGACTCAATTTCCAAAGTTTTGCAAAACTGAAAAATGAAAAAACCCTGTGGATTCCACGCTGGGAGCCTCCAGCACTGCCCGCAGGCCCCGGAGCTGCCAGGTTTTAGCATCAGACCCTCAGCCGGAGTCAGGCTCATCTCTTTGCCTGGTGCTGACTGCAAAGCCAGAGCTCCAGCTTTGGCCTCACTCCCTCTTCCCTTGCCAATGCGGTGGGACCCAAGGCTCTAAGCTGGTGACTCAAACTCACCTCCTCCTCCTCCTCCTCCTCCTCTGCTGGATCTGCTTTGCACACATGGAGCCGTCATCGCTCACAACCACGGGCTGGGAACGTCACCTGGTTGAAACCCCTTGCCTCAGTTTCCTCTGCTCCAGCTCCCAAGCCCACAGCTGGAGGGCACGAGCACACGTGGGTAAGAAGAGACTAATATTATTCACACTTCAGAGCAACTTAAAAGGGGCAACCAAATTTGCTCCTTTTTTTTGCCAACAGCAGCTCAGTAGGTTGGTTGTTGTCCACCAACCATGTTTCTGGGTCTCGCTCGAGTTCACCCCAGAGCAAACCCCAGCAGCAAAGCCCTTCCTCCCCCACCTTTGGCGCTTGGACTCCTTGGTGATGTATTTATTAATCTTGTGCACACGATGGGTTTTCCAGCAGGTAAATGCATCCACTAGGCAAATATTTCTTTCCTTTTCCCCCTCCTGGCTGCCTCCGGCTCCATCCAGCTCTGAGAAAAACAACCCTCCACGGCTAAACCTCCCCAAAACCTGGAAACATCTTGGAGATCCCTTCCCGGAGAAGGAGGACAAGATCTTCCAGCTTCCTTCACAAGGAATAAACGCTCATTTTAGTAGCCAATTTGATTCACTTTTCAAGGAACAGGTTTTCATGCTTTGTGCATTTATTTCCTAATTTTATTATGCCATTTAATTAGATCATGCACATTGGTTTTATTGTTAAAACATGTCCTTGTTTTCTTTATAACTGGATTTCATGGCACTACAGGGACATTTAGGAAAATATCACATTCCAGCATCGACCGTCGAAATCAGACCTAGATCTGAACGGAGCTGCCGGGTCGTAAATCTAGTCACAGATGGAAAAAGCGGAATATTATTCACAGCATGCGGAGCGCCAGCGGTTCCAGGAAGGGACTCACACCCCCTCCGAGCCCTTAAATTACAGCCCGAGGAGGGACACAGCAGAGCAGCAGCTCCCTTGGAAGGACACCGAGAAGTTGTTTGCACGGTTCCTTTTTATGGGCTGACAATGGTCGGGGTGGGCCCCCCGAGACGCCCCGTTTCACGGCGCCGTGGATGCTACCGAGCTCAGCCTCTCCCCCAAAAAGCCTTTACTTGCTCTGGGTTTCCTTTGAGGTCCTCTCCTGCCGAGGAGCTCTTTCCCACGTCCCTTGCAAAACCCATGTGCGACCCAACCGGGTTGGATTAACGCGGTTTTTAAGGGGAGTTTGGGAGGAAGGGAGACTTTTCTCGCCGTGGGTCGGAGCAGATGGATGGAAGAAATGAGGAATGGTTCTGGGAACTTCCCCGGGGATGCCTGAGAAAGGGGAAGGAAAAAAAAAGGGGAAAAAAAAAGAGAAATCCACAGAACTTAAGACACTCGATCAGATGTTTGGAGGTTGACTACAGGAAACTGAGACCCTGGGGCTTTATCTCCAGGTTTCTGAGGGCTGGGGGCTGGCAGGGGGCTGAAAGGGAGCCGGCTGAAAGCAGAAATCAATTAGTGCTGGGGAGAACTTGAGCTGGTTCAGACGGATCTGTTTGGAGAAGGCACGCAGCGAGCTGGGCTGGGCCGGGCTGCAAATCATCGCTGGGCTGAGAGGCACCGGCAGGTCCTCGCTGGGCTGGGACTCAGCAGACCCACGGCTGTAATTCATGGCAGAGCAGGGGTCAGGGTCCCATCCTGCTCCCTTTCCTGGCTGTGGACCGCGGGATGGAGGAGCTGCGACCTCATCTTGCTCACCTTGGGCACCCAAAGGTCTGGCTAATGGGTGCGGTTTGGGGTGGCCCCTTGGGATGGGAGGCTGTGCCCTTGTGCAGCTGAAACCAGCCCTGGTCTTGTGGCTGAGCCAGGTGAGAGAGGCTTTGGGAAGATTTCTGGATGACAGGAGAGCTCATCTTCTTCCCTTCTTTCTTCCCTTGCCATCACCCAAGGAGACACAACAAAAGCATGAAGGCAGCCAGGGCTGGTGGATACAGCTGGAGACCTGCAGTGGACCTGTAGGAGATGCCGGAGGGATCTGGAGGGAAAAGGAAGCCCTGAGGAGGTGATTCCTCATTGGGAAAACACCCTGAGGGAGTCACAGTCCCTTTCAAAACCAGATGTGGCCTCTCAGGGAGAGCACCCTGATGCTCAGACTTGGATCCCTCCATGGCACCACAGGGAGAGCACAGCGACCCGGCTAAAGCCTTGCTTTCCCTGCAGATCCATATCCAGAAGGTTCCCTACCTCGCCTGGGGTGCAGAGACCTCTTGTATTTTTCAGTCTTCAGCCCCATCCTTATGCCTTTTGCCTCCTGGAGCCTGGAAAAACAGCGCCTGAGCTTGGGCATCACGCGTGGCGCCAGCACCTCCAGCCAAGGTGCCTGATCCCTCCTAATGCTCTTCATGCCCTACAACACCCCGAGGGGGTTTTATTGCCTCCCCCTGGCACGGGATCCTCCTTGCCCTCACCTGCACTGCGGCCTCATGCTAAGAACAGGCAGAGAAGGGCCCGTGCTGGCCCAGGGGAGCAGCCCCAAGCCCCGACTGCTGCCTCCGTTCATATCTACCCAGCCATGGCTTTTACAGCCTGGTGTAAACCCAGCAGCTCAGGACGTGTCAGCACTGATTTACACCGGCATAAACAGCAGAAAAGCCCTGCTGAGGCGCAGGTACTGAGCCCTGGTACCCCAGCAGCGGGCTGGAGGCACTCGCAGCAGCGCCAGTTCAGCTCCAGCCAGGCTGAATTTGGCCCAACTTGTTTAAAATTCCTTTCTCTGCACACGAAACCATTTTCTGCGAAGTTTAGCCTTGGGGAGATTTATTTCCTTGTTAGCTCAAGATTTTCCTATTAGCCCATCTCAAAGAAACATGGCTGCATTTTCTCCAGCGCAGCAGCTGTTGTGCGAGATGCAGGTACATATTACAGCCGTCATTAAACGGCCTGTCATTCCCAGCTTCCTAATTACCGTATGAATAGAGAGCAGCACGAACAGAACGGCCGATTGTTCCACTGTGACTTGCGAGGGGAAGCAAAAATGGAAGAGGCAGCCATAGCACTTGGGTTTTTTCCCTTCCAGATCTAATAGAAGAGGAAATTCAGGTCGGCTTTCGATGCGGGTGCAGCGCTGTGCCTCGATTTTCAAGATGGTTTTGCGAAAGGAAAAGCCCTCGGTGTGTTTTCAGTCTCCCCTCTCCCTCTTCCGACTTTGGTTGGCTTTAAACATGTAATTTAGCAAAGCAGCACAACCTAAAATGAGGGAGGGCAAACATATGGTAAAGTAGATGCAGGGAATATTCCAATAAGCAGTAATATACTGCAAGGATGTGTCCTGGTTGCAGTCAGCAGGTTTTTGGTTGGTTTTTTTTTGCAGTAATAGCTCCCTCCTTTGTTGCAGGAAGTCATGGTTTAGTTTCGCAGAGAAATTATCTTTTCCGAGCTCTTTTTTTTTGTAACAAAAAGAAGATCAGCATCGCTGTGCTGGGGTCACACAGAGCCCATCGGCAAGTGGCAGCATGTTTAGCATCCAGACACCCTTGATTTGCAGCACCTATTACAGCCCTTTTATAGACTGGGAAAGAAATAAAAATAAAAATACAACGAAAGGCGGCACAGAGGTACCAAGGGCTGGTCCTGGGAAAGGGAGAGATGAAGCCTGGCTCAGAATGCGATCCAAAAATGAGGTGAGAGCCAGCCAACAAAGTCTTCATGGTGCAGGAGAGGGGCAGGCAGCTCTCCGAAGGCTTCGGCATCCATTTTGGGAAGGTCTGGGGAAGGTCTAGAGGAAAGGGTTGCTTGAATGTGATTTGGATTTCACCTTTGGTAAACCAGCCCATGACTGGAGATGTCCCACGATGTCAGTTCTCCTGGAGAAGCCACCTTCATGTGGTGTGTGGACTCACTGATGTCTAAGTGAGG
Organism: Sclerurus mexicanus; assembly: GCA_013396755.1. NCBI lineage: Eukaryota > Metazoa > Chordata > Aves > Passeriformes > Furnariidae > Sclerurus > Sclerurus mexicanus. Next base: position 95,143 of record VWZF01005462.1, read on the forward strand.
TTGGGCACGTGGCACAGCCCTTGCATCCAAGAGAGGGTCACTTTTAGGAGCCAAGGGAAGCCAAGCAGGGAGACCTCTGTGAAGACATGTCTCATCTCTTCCTCTCTCATATCGCAGGCAGAATTTGGTCCCGACAGGGCCACAGCGGGAGCCATTTCTTTGCCAGAAGATGGGGCTGTTCTTGGATGTGCATCAATGCAAAGAGCGCCACCACGATGCCAAACATCTGGAGGTGCAGCGGCTGTCGGGGTGGATTCAGGAGAGCCCCAGCTCTGCCAAAGAGACCAAGGTGAGGAGGGACGAGCTCACAAACTGCCCCCTCTCAGGCTGCTCAGGTTTTACAGGCTGACCCAGTCCCCTTCCCATGGCACCAGGAACCTCCAGCATTCTTGGGATCAACCATTTCCAGACATTCCCACCCACCACTGAGGAGGGGAAGGCACAGCACCAGCTCTTGGAAACTGGGAAGGTCTGTTGGAGAACAGGGGTGTAGAGGGTTGGGGGAATGGGCCAGGAGAGCTGCTGATGGAAGAGGTGTTAATTCAAGATAAAGTCACAGATATTCTGAGCTGGAAGGGACCCACAAAGATCACCGAGTTCAGCTCTCAAGTGAACGGCCTCTTTGGGGACCAAACCCATGACCTTGGCATTGCTAGCACCATGCTCTGGCCAGCTGACCTGATCTCAGTTTTGTGGCACCTCCCAGGGCCCCCAAATGGAGATGCCAAAGGTTGGTCTTGAAGATGCACAAACCCATCTGGGTCTCGGGCCTCCCGGGTGAAATGAGGTGCTCTGGGGTGCAGGCAGGAAACCACCTCAGCCCTATTGCCCTTGAGAAACGCCCTTGCCCTTCCCCAGCCCCGTCTTTAAGGAGAGCCGAGCACTTTTCAGGCACCTTCAGCCCCACTGTTCATCCTCAGCCATGACCCCCCACACACCCGGCTCCTCCCGCCGTTGCACCCCAGCTTCGCCACATGGCTCTGGACCACTCTGGATGCACAAAACCGGGTGTTTTCTTCCCTCCCTTCTTTGTTTCTCACCAGCTCCATCTGCCTGGCTCCCCACCTGAAGGCAGCAAGGTCCTCTGTGGCATCTCAACACGTTGCCATGGAAACTGTAATGTCACAACCCGAGGATGATGGCTTGGAGTGGGAAGGGAACAGCAGGAAACAGTTTCCATGCAAATATCGGTCGCAATAAAAGGCCATAAATAAACAAGCAAAGGAACCGGGGAGAGTCGAGGAGAGATAGGAGGGGGGAAGAAATATAAAATAAAAGAATGGGCTGCCGGCTGGCTCCTGAAGCGCTCGTTACCTGGAGCTCGCGTGCAAATGGGCTTTGTTTTAACGCCGCTTCATGAGGCAGAGCCGTGACACCGAGCGGGGGTTAATGAGAGCCCCGCGCCCATATTGGCTCTGGAAGGCAATTAGCAGCAGGCCCTAATGAGCTCAGGTCGTATGGGGCAGGCAAGAGGGGAAAAAAGGGGAGGGGAACTTGTGGGGCACGGGGAGCCCCTTTTCCCCATGTGAGAGGCAGCTTTGGGTGCTCTGGGGGGGCTTCACTAACCAAAACCCCCATTTTTACCCCCAAAAAGGAACAGAGCCTGTGGGGCAGCGACTGCCGGGGGTTTATATACCCCGGGGGAGGGGGGGCCGCACGGGATTGGCTGGGAATGTGGGTGGGAGCACGCCATTGGCTGGAGGCAGAGCTGGGCAGGAGCTCGGGGTTGGCTGGGGATGTGGGTGGGAGCACAGGATTGGCTGGAAGGGGAGCAGAGGTGGCAACATGGGATTGGCTGGATTCAGAGTGAAGTGGCAGCACGGGATTGGTCAGGAGCAGAAGTGGCAGAAGGGGATTGGCTGAAGGGGTGGGGGCAGCGGGACCTGGGCGGTGGAATGGAGTGGATGGGGATGTGGAATGGGAGGGATGGGAATATGGAATTGGATGGATGAGAATGTGGGATGAGATGGACTGGGAATATGGAATGGGATGGATGGGGATGTGGAATGGGATGGATGGGAATATGGAATAGGATGGGGATACAGGATGGGATGGATGTGGGATACAGGATGTGGATGCGGCATGGGGATGCAGAGTGGGATGGGAATGCGGGATGGGGATGCCCTGTGGGAGTGGTGGGCTGGAATGGGATGCAGCCCCTGGAGTGGGATGGGGACCCCCCAGCACAACTGCGCCATCCTGTTTGCAAATGGCTCCCATGCTTGGATGAGTGACCCCCACGAGTGACCCCTCCTCGAGAGCCACCAGGAAGGGCACAAGGACAGCTGTGACCCACAAACCCATTCCATTGGGGCAATGCAGGAAAACCCCCCATCAGATTCCCCTTCCCTTTGGGACCCCTCAAGCCCCCACCTTTCGGACCCGGCTGCGGTGGGGAACCTCTCTGCCCAGAGGGGATTAACCCGGCTCCGGCGTGTCCAGGCTTGCAGCATCCCAAGAGCCCGGGATATCGTGTGAGGAGCTCTTGGCTGTGGGGAGAGGGAGGAATGTGAAATGCAGCGCAGTGAGGGGTGAGGCTGCTCCTGGCTCTGGATGGACCTGAGGAAATCGTGGCCTCGTGCCTCAGTTTCCCTGCCTGGGACATCAATCCCCACATAAGGGCCATTCACTCGGGAGTGGGACTCAGTGATCCTTGTGGGTCCCTTCCAACTCAGAATATTCTGTAATTCTGTTTTTTTTTTTTTGTAGAATGGAGCCTTTTTGGGGCAAACTTGGTTTGCACGTGGTCACTGATTGTGTTTGGGTGTAGGAAAACCAAAGCACAACCCACTTTTGGAGTCACTGCAGCTTCTCTCCACGCTGTGACAATCATGGATGCAGCACACTCAGAGGGGCTTCCAGGTGCCCAGAGGCCACGGTGATGGACACCCTTGGAAAAGCCCAGCCCTAGTGCTGCTCCAAGGGGGTTGTATCCCACCACGGCCACCCAGCATGGCCTGAGCTGGCCCTGCAGTGAGGCCGGGGCTGTTCTCAGTGCCAGGGGCTGTCCTGGGTGGGGGCATTTCCAGAGTCAGGCCCGTGGGTCCAGTCACCTCCGAGCATCCATGGGCTGGGGATTTCCTAAACCCCAGATGGTATCTGCACCTGCAGGTGAAAGGCCTGCATGGCCACTCACTCTTGCATTGGCCCTGGGGGGTTTTGTCCCGAATTAGCATCACTCCTGGCCCATCAGCCCTTTCTGGTCTTGCACTGCCAAGCAGCAACGCTTGAGGTGCTGCCACCCCACTGTCCTGGCCACCAGGTCCTCCTCTGCCACCACAGAAGGTGCCCAGGATGTGGCCTCTGCCCTTCCTCCCCCTGGACCGTGTATGTTTCCAAACCTCTGCTTCTCTAATTTTCCTTTTAAAAAAACGTTTAGAGTTATACAACCACATTAAGTGTCTCCTGACGGACAAGAAAGGACATGAATCCAACCTTTCATCATTCCCCCCCTCAAATAAATCCAGACAAGGTTCCTTTGTAGCAGCTAAGCTGAGACACCTTAACATTTCCCTGCTAGCAAGCTCCAAGTTTCTTTACTCACCATATATTTCCCCTGACAGTTTGTACAGATACTTAAGACACCATATAATTATCATCACAGCTAAAAGGCAAGGGCTGATTTATTTGTGACAAGCACCACCTTTCCACGATGACGCCATTGACACTTACACCGAGGGATTTTGGCGTGGGGAGGTGTGGAGAAGAGGAGCCAGGCTGCTTTCTCCTCCTTTTTCTTTTTAATGCTCATCCTTTTCCCTGCGGGCCCTTCGCTGTGAGACAACTGACACCCAGTCCCAGAACCGTCCCCACCATCCCCAAGCCCCCAGGGCTTTCGGGGTTTCATGGCTTGGACCAACACGGGTCTCTCCATCTGCGCTTCTTTGACTCTTGGCGTGTGAACAATGCGTGCACTTATCTCAGTACTTATTTAGTGCCCAGCTCCACACCCTGAAATTGCCTGATTATAGCTTTTGGAGGCTGTGTGATGCATTGGGTTAGGCAAACAGATGTGCCAAGGAGTCTTGTTGAAAACCCACATCCAGGCAGCAGCTTTCAGCTCTCCAGGTTGTTCCCTCTTTTTTTTTTTTCCCTCCCTCCCCCTTTTCCTTTCAGAAGTAGCTCTAATAATTGCCTTCACATTGCTCTCAGCGAGGGAAGGGCTGGGGAGAAACTCTCAATGTTTCAGCCATTTGCCAGTAATTTTGTCTCCAAGGAATGGGCCCCTCCATAGCCAAGAACTCATGACTCTTTCGCCTGGTTGTCTCCTTGCCTAGAACAAATCCACCCCCTTGCCTCCTCCCTGCTTCCTCTGCCAGCTGAACCATCAAGACGTCTCCTCTCAACTCGTGACCTCTTCAGGTGCACGTCTCCACATGGCAAGAGCTGCTGAGGGGAGACTGAGCCTTGTTGGAGACAAGGGTGGCCTTCCCCAACCCCTCTGCTTCTCCAGGGCACCCCCTAACCCTACATCCTTCCTAGAGGGGCTTGAAGGGAAAGGGCAGCGTGTTTGCCCTGTAAGGAGGCCAAGAGATGTTTCGCCCAAGCCTCATGCTGTGAATTCCCCAACAGCACAAGGAAAGGTTTCACAGGAGTCTCTTGGTTGCTCCAGGTGTCCCTCCCAGCCCAGCTCACCACTAAGCCCTTGTGGTAGGAAACCTTCACACTTGGATCAAGCCCTTCGAGACCCAAACTGCCCAAACCCACCCACTGGGACCCCACTGTGGCTCCCAGCAGTGCAGCCCTGAGCCTCACTTTGCTCTCAAAAGCCGCTCCCAGATGCCCAGAATTGAGGTCTTACGTTGGGTTCTTCCTCCTCCTTGACCTGTTGCGACAGTTCGAGGGGCTGTTTGAGACTTGGGGCAACGAGGAAGAGGCAAGCACTTCGTGTTTGCTCCCAGGCCAGTAGATGCAGAGACTGAGATGACACTGGGACTTGAGGGGATGGTGATTGGGGCACCTACTCCATACACCCCTCCTCCTCCCCCCCTCCTCTCATGCCACCAGTGCCACAGTGAGCAACGCTGCTGTTTCCGACACCGGTTTCTTTCTTCCACTCCTCTGCCCCGTCGCTCCTCACCCTGCCTGCCCTCCCTTGCCCACTCTCACGTGCAGCGACGGGCTCAGACAAGCTCCTCTCCCAGGAGCAGCTCTCTGAGTCACCCCGACTTTCCCGCGTGCCCCAGAGTAGACAGGATTGCAGCCGCTCAGCTCTGAGCCTTCGCCGCCCCTTTGCATCACAGGACTCACCTCAGAGTGGCGAATTAAGCCTGCAGATCTCAGATTAGCTCCAGAGAGATCTCTTCCCTGCCCCACCTCCTGCTAATTCCTGTAAGCTATTTCAAAAATGCCCTGGAATTAAACCAACACTGTGGAAAAAAAAATAAGGAAAAGGAAAAAGAAAAAAAAAATTGGGAATAAAAGTATTAAAAAGAGCAGTCAGATGCTCTTTGCTCCCTGGCAATCCAGGCAATGCCAGCCTGTTGCACGTGCTCACACCAGCTTAGAGGGGCGAAGTAACACCCCCCCTCCACTTCTTCAACCAGCACAAGATGCCACCTCAACCCGTGTCATTCCGTGTCCCAGTGAGATCACGTGACATCCGAATTTCAGCAGGTTGCACCTGGTTCCTGACACAGGAGAAGAACTCACACGCAGAGGACAATTCACCTGAGCTATCTCTGGTACCAATCTCGGGTGATTCACCCTCTGCAGGTGTCTCTTCCTCAGCTTTGATTATAACGGGAGTCTTTCAAATCTCAGCCTTTATCGCAGACAGGTCCTACCTGTGCGGCTGCTTTTGAGACTGATCTGGAGGATAAATCAGGAAAAATGCTGAGAATGATCACAAGATTAATAAAACACGTGTCTTGTGCAATCTTTGCAAGGACTCTAGAGAAGAGGAAGCAAAAGAAGAAGCAAGAGGTGCCTCATGTCAACATTTGATGAAAAAAGAAGAGTAAATTAATCCCTCTGTCTGCCAGGGATGAGAGAAGGAGCCAAAAGCTTGAGCAGCATGTAGAGAGTTGAGTCCAGTCACACCATGGAGAAGATTTTGTGCCTTGAAGAGCCCAAAATGGAGGAGGAAGGGAAACTTCAGAACCCCAGTCAGCAGCTGGGAAGAAACCAAAACTGGCTTTGGTGGGTTTTCCACTGATTGTGCTGCTTTAAGAGTCTTGTCTGTGTTAAATCTTTATCAGAGCCCAACACAAACCTCTCTGTCATCTGAGGTGTCTTAGAGTTGGGCTACCACAGAAGGTGTAATGACCAAAATTGCTTGATCTTCCCCCTCTCTGACAAAACCTGCTTGTTCCAGTCACTTTTCATGGAACACCTCTTGGGAATGATCCCTCTCAATTGCACTTGTTGCTGTGCAGCTTCCTAATTTTAGGATTCTAGGCAAGATCCACCCGAAGAGCTCTGACCTTTAATCCCAGGGCCTTAGAAGCAGATAAACTATAGGCAAAGTTTGGCCAATGTTGTGGTGGAGAGGAGCCCTGGTGCCCTTCATCCCGTGTCTGTGGCTTCATGGCAAAGCCTCCCAACTCTTGCATTGCTTTTGGCCCAAAACTGGGGTAGCTGCAGGCCCAAGCAGTGCAGGGAACATGGACTGTATTAAATTTGCCTTGCCCAACAGACTCTTCAAAAAAACCAAAGAAACCTAATCCCAGAATGGCAAAAGCAAAAGCCAAGGAGAAAGATCTTGGGTGGCAAAACCACAAGTTTATAGCCCTTAGGCTTTGACAGGTCGTTGGCTTCAGAGCCTTTCTAGTTCCAGAGAAGCAGAAGGCAGCCAGCTCCCAAAAATATGTCACTGCCAGCATTTTGAGAGACACATTTTTGGCAGGCCAGCTCACAAAGACGGGTCCTCTGTCACCACAAAGTGCTCCTCAGCTTGCCCACGTGTTGACGGCGGCTTTGAGGCTCCCTTGTTTTCCTGAAGGATTCTCCCGGGGGAAGGGTGTTGAGCCATGGGTGCACCACACTTTGTGGGTGGAAAATACTGCCTGAGTGGAAGGAGGAATGTGAAAAACCTAAGCCCACAACCATGTTGAGTCACTGGCCACGGCCAAAAACCACGGGCCAAGCTGCGCCCAAGCCTTGAGCCTCTTGCACTGGTGGTTTCCTGACATGTTTTGGTCTCCCTCAACAGAAACCCTTGACCTGACTCCCTGGTGTCAGGGGACACTTAAGGAGAAGTTCAGGCTTTGTCAGGAGAAAAGGGACTCCGAGAGTCCCTGCACCTTGGGTGACCCAAAGGAAGAGTGATACCCACCTGGAGAGAGGTGCTTTGCATTTTCCAGCTCTGTGGGAGCCATCCTGAGACCTATAAGCACATCTGCTCCATGCTGGAACGCTCCTTGGAGCAGCTGGAAGCAGGATGTTCTTCACAGGGGTCCCATCCCACGCATGTGGGTCCCAACTGCTGGGACCTGCTCGTTTGGGGTCTGCCCCGAGCACTTTCCCTCCCTGTCTGAACTGAGGCTCAAGAACCTCCTGCTTTGCTCTCATCTGGTTGCAAAGGAAAACGAAATTGCTGCCAGAAGGAGCTGCGGTATCTGCAGGACTTAAAATGTATCAGGGAGGAAAATGATGCAGGTTTGTGTGTAGGCAGCAGGAAAAGATTTGGGACATTAAGAACCATTGAAGGTGAGTGATGCACCAGGGTGGGATAAAATAACATGGGAAATGAGGGAGAAAGTTGAAGAAAAAGGGTGAGTGGATTGGAAGGTGGGTGGATGATGCCCTCAGCAACCTTGACTGACCCCACAGCTGGCCCTACTTCCAGTAGGACCTTGTGAGGTCCCATCCATCCATCCTGAATTACACCACGATCCAACATGAATTTCACTGTAACTCCTGCACACTGTACTATCCCACACCACAGCAGAAATCTCAGCTCCTGCCTTTCTCTGCAGGAGCTCTTGCACAAGCAAAGGGGTTGCAGCAGCACGAGAGACACTAAATAAAAGGTGCAAGTTGTCTGGTTCCCCCTGCCCCAGGCATCTCAGAGCTGTCCCAGCCCCAGAGGCTTGAACACATCCCGGGAAGAGCCTGGAACAGGTCTCTGCCTTGTGGTCGCGATGGGCTGAATCAGCTCAAGGCAGTTCTTATCCTGACATGCCTAATTGATACCTTGGGTCCAAGGTGTCATTAAAACGCTTGGATAATCGCTACGGGTACGGAGAGCTGGACTGTCAGTTTGGGGAGAGTGATTAATGTTCCCAAAATCCAGTGCGGGGCGTGGGAGGTGGGCAGGGGGGAGCGGAGGGATCTGGGAGCTGGAGCAGCCCCCGCAGGGGAAGGGCCCTGGGGTGGGGGGTGTCCCCGGGGGCTTCCCCAGCCCGGCCAGGCTGCGCACGCCGCGTTGGCACTCACAGGCTCGGCGGGTGATTACAACCTCTCGTTTAATCTTCTTTTATTAGCATCAAACACCCATAGTCTTGTAAGTACATGTGTTCTCCTATTGACGCGAGGGAGCCTTTGATGCTGATTTACGGCAGCGAGGTGCAGCCAATCTATAATTGTACCCTAAAAAAAGGGATGTTAAGGAATTAAAGGCATTTCTGCAGAGCCAAGCGATCTGATCCCCCTTTCCACCACCATCCTGTGACACTTTGCTGTGTCTTTCCCGAGGAAGGGAGGTTAGATCCACCAGGGATGCGCCATGGAGTCAAAACACCACTGGATTACGAGCGCAAGGTGATTCCCAAAAAAACTTGCAAAAACGAGAAAACCTGTGGAAAATGGTGCTTGGGAAAGAGAAACAAAATCCAATTAAATCCCACATTAAAGAAGTGGGAAGGGGGACATTGGAGGAGACCCTTTATGCATCATCTTGGGGCGTATGGGCTCCTTCAGTTCCTCGTGCCGCGGCGATGGGCTGGAGGCCTTGGCAGCACGAGAAACAGGTCACTGCTGCGGCGCTGCTGGCAGAGGCAGGATGGAATATAGGCCACCGAAAGTGGAGCAGATTTAGGTAAAGGCACTTATTTTCTTCTTAGCTCAGAGTTCAACTCTGCAGCAAGTAGGTCACCCCATCCCTCTCCCGACAGCTGTTGCTCCAGGACCTGTTGGCTCCCTCCGTTCCAGGAGAGGTTTTTGGCGGTGCCCATCTGCATCTTGGCCCTTTCCCAGCAGCTGCAGACACGGGATCTGGTCCCTCACTGGCTGCCAGTGATGCAGAGGGACAATGTGTCTGCCCCCACTGTCACCCCTCTCTGTTCCTTTCCTGCACCCACACTCCAGCCCTCGTCCGTCAGATCCAGGCAGTCACATCCTACAGCCCTGGGACTGACCCAGTTGTTCTAAGCACACTTTGGAGGCCCCCAGGAGAAAGAGGTGCCTCCAACTGTTGATTCACCCCATCCTGAGACAGGCAGCTTGGAGAAGGTGGCTGAGGGGCCCTCTGAGGGCTACACGGTGGGTGTTGGCAAAGCCCAGGTGGTGGGAGATGGGGTGCAGGGACAGGACTGTGCCTCATGCTCGAGGTGGGATCCCTTTTTGGACTCTTTGGGGTCTTTACCCCTCTTGTTTGCAAATAAACTGCACCAAAGCCCATTTTCCCACCCTATCTCACTTCAGGACTTCCTGAGACACGTTTGTTGTCTTAGAGATGGGACAATTGAGGCACAGTGTGGAAGTAGGACTAATTCACATCACTGGGACATTGCTCAGCACAGCACTGGGCAGATCCTGGGTGAAAAGATCACCTGAGGATGTCAAATTAAACAGCCAAATTCCCAGATATTTTGCTTTTCTCTCTCTCTCTTATTTTTTCTTTTTTTTTTCCCACTTTCCACCAGTATTTTTCCCCCTCATTTCTTCCAACGGGTCATTTACTGAGTCAGAGATCCCCCGAGCTATGAGCTCATGGAGTGGCTGGCGCAGGGATGTGACCACAGGGATGTGCCACAGGGATGTGACACAGGGATGTGCCACAGCCCGCCCGCCCTGCTGTGCCCCCCTCACACCGAGGTGTTTGCTCCAGTGCGGGGGCACCCTAAGGGCAGACCCCGTGGGGCTGAGCCTCACCTGGAGCCCCCGGGGACCTGGCTGGCGCTTCCCAGCCCCGGCTCACTGCCGACGGCTTCAGCCGCCTGCATCCGCAGGCAGCAGATTTACAACCTCCCCGTCGTCATTCACTGTCAAATTAACAGCTGAGTCAAAACAGGAGAGAGAGCCAGCATGCTTCCCTAGTCATCTTTCCCTAAATATTCCCAGTCTCCCCCTTAAAAGCCTCCTGGAGCTGCTTCTTATCTCCTTGGCCTCAAACCAAAGCTTTTGGTGGCAGGAGCATCCCATCCGGGACGGCCCATCCATGCAGAAACCCCCCTGCCTGGGCACGCCAGATTTATACCGGCTTCGAAACATAAATGTCAAGAGATGGGGCTGTGTAAATTACTTTTAATAAGAATAATGCTGCGTCTTGCTGGCATGTTAATCCATCTATTCCCCACGCGGAGCGCAGAGGGCTCAGCAGGACGCTGAGCGCTTAATACACTTGTTCAAAATGCTCATCAGAGGGAAATCAGTGGCTCCCACTGGCAAACCCCAACATGTGCAGCTCAAGCGTTGAGTGGTTACTGCTCTCTAGCTGGGGCACAGCCACGAGCCCCCAGAGCCCCCACTGCTGGCACCAAACCTCCCCGTAAAGCCCAAAATGCCAGTTCTTGGCCTGCCAGGGGCTCCCCACAGATGATTCCAACCTGGAATTGTCCACCCGGGGACAATTCCAGGATTTGTGGAGGTGCTCAAGGTGGGCAAAGGTTGTGAGTGGAATCCCAAAGGGACTAAACAGGGATAAAGCCACACTGAGACCTTGATTCCCCAAAACACAAGTGGGAATGGTGCTCCAGCACTAATCCCTTCAACAAACCCCCTTAATCCTCCCCGGTCCAAACACCTACAGCTGCCAGGGCCCCCTTGACCTCCCTCCTGCATCTACCCCCTCTGAATGAAGGGCTTTTACACTCTCAAGACTTCTTTATATTTTTGGAGAGTGTTTTTCTTGCCAGTGTCTCACACAGGCTGTGAAGCGTGAGCTCCACCATCGCCTCATTGCACTCATGGGCTGGAGGGCTCGGGGAAAGATTGATTTATGATTCCCTAAAAGTGATTTATGCTCAGCAGAGCAGAGCAGCAGAGTCCCCCACACACACGCACACCCCTCCTCTGTTGAAAGTTTTAAGATTAATTCACAGACAGACTCCAAAAAAAGAAAAAAGAAGGGGCTTCCCCCCACAGCCCTCCAACCGCCAGTGCTGTGACTATAATTACCCAACCCATAATCAAGGTAATTTGCATCCAGCACGACCCAGGGTTGCACATGCCCAGCAGAATTTTCCAGCCCACTGCAATCCTGCAGAGTAGGGCAAAATTTTTTGTAAGGAAAATCCAGCCACGTCATTTTATTCCTTGGGCTCTTGCGCAAGAACCCGGCACTGGGGAGAGGGTTCAGTCCAGCTGGATTTAAGTATTAACTTAAATTTAGGTGCTGTTGAGCTGTTCCTAAATGTAGGGTTCTCCTCTAACTCTGCATCCCCATTTTGCCTGAATCTGCCTTCAAAAATCCTTACTCAACCCATTGACGAGTCTCAGCTGCTTTCCTAGAGAAATTATCACCCGTGCTTTGTGTGTGTCTGTGCCAGCCAGTGCATAAATTCCTCCTCTCTGTGTCTTTTCGACCTGTTGGCCAAATTAATTCACTTCGGAGCTAAAGGTCTCAAAGGTAATTAAAACCCTGCAGCACTGATGTAACCGGGTGAAAGCAAGGGACGGTATTTCCATCCTGGGGAGGTCTGAGTGAGCTCCACACCAGCATAACCTTTGGAGCCTCCCTGCCAGAGAGAGACATTATTGCTGCCCAAAACCCAGCAGAAACTTCACACAGAGCCCAGAATCCGCTGGCGAATGGAGAACCCATTTTTCAAGTGGTGTTAGTGAGACTTTGCTCAGAAGGGTGAGCTGTGAACCACTGGCACCTGTGTTCCCTCCATCCCAGGACTCGTGAACAGCCACTGGCTGAAACAGCACCTGGAAAACACGGGTGCCATGTCCCAGAGAGCTTTCACCCAACCTCAGCTCACCTTCAGGGCACCTGTCCCCAAGGGTGGCTTGGGAAGACACGGTGTGTCATGACCCTACTGGGCATCCTATGGCTGGGAATTCGTGCCTGGGACACCCGCTCCCATCCTTCCTTCCCAATAACCTACTCCCAGTGGGACCAGTAGTGGGATGGTGATGCAATGCTCACGCAGTGCCGGAGTCTGGACTGTGAGAATTGAGCTGCCAACTCCCTCCTGGCTCATAAATCACCGTCCGTCCCATGGCCCGGTGTTATCATTCATCTTTGAGTCCCCACAAATCAATGAGGGTGACGGCTGCCACCTGCGAAACACAGCTTTTGGCTGGATAACGTGGCATTAGGAGCTGGAGGGAGAGGCCATTTTTAAAAGCTGCCAGTAAAGTGTTTTACAGGACGGACGGTAATTTATTTTAAAATAAATAAGTTCAGCCGTGGAGTGACAGGAGGAAAGTGGATGCGCCAGTTCCCAGCTTTCCCTGAATTGAGTTGTTTTGCTGAACGATAATTGTTGGTTTCTCCTTTGAACTTGCTTTTTGTGGCATTATGAGCATTTCTGCACCATTCCTGGAGCTGCTGTGCAGGGGGTGAGCCCTGAGACCGGATGAGGATTTACACCTCAGGTGGTGAGTCCTCAATATGTACATCCTCCCCAGGGGGGAGATAAGAGTTTACACAGTGATTAGCCGAGGGACAGGGACTCTTGGCCAGAGCTGGCTGGAGAGGAAGAGACAAAACATCTACCAAAGTACAAAGAAGGCACAGCCCAGTATTCATCTCTCAGGTACCCCATGGTAGGACCAAAAGTGTCTGTAGTTTTGCAGGATGAGTTTTGGGCTTGTTGGAGTCAATGTGAGAACTTGCAACCTGTTCCTGTTGTGTGTTATGTGGGATTGGGCTTGGCCACCACCAAAGGATACCAGTGGTTAAATCAACTCCTGCACCCAGAGCGTGGCTTCTCTGGGAAGAATCCGGGCTGGTTTCTTGGCCCTGTAAAGTCATTGTGAGAAGCATCATTGGGATGCAAGGGATGAACTCAGGCACAACAGCCAGAGCCTGTCCAGCCCCATCACGTTCTCCAGGGGATCTGTGTAAAGACACTTCGTGCCCTCGAGGTCTCGCCCTTGCTCTGGGTGCTGCCTGGGGACTGTGTCTCGAGCAGCCCCTCCAAAACACAAAACCTTCAGCAGGACCAAGGACTTTTGGACAGAAATGTCAATTTTGCTGCCAAAGTTTCTCAACACCACTCTCACAGGGGGACACCATGTTTTGTGCTTCCCTCATCACTCACTCCGTGTGTACCTCAGAGCTTGGTGCACATCAAGGCTCAGCTCCATGTCAAGCTGGCCCTGCTCTAACCAGCCCAGCCTGGGAAAGCTGCAAAGCCACATTGGTGCCATGCAGATCCTGACCTGACGATCCCTCCTGGAGTCAGCAGACATGGGTGGAGACCAGCCGGGCACCCATTCCTGCAATTTGTCCCTTATTTAACCTGCCTGCACTGTTGACATTGATTCCAAAGCATGAGGCTGAGGGATTAGTCCCTCCACCTCCTCTTCCTTTTTCCTGATAGAGTTACAGATGCAGCGTAAAGTTATTTTCATTTCAGATGCACTTTCTGATGCTGCCTCTTGTGTCCACACTGCTCTTCCTGTTGGTTTGCCCAGGGGCTGCCCAAGTCCACCGGGGGAGGTTGGTGTCTTTTATTTGATAAATGGTTATAAGTGGAGAAAGTAGGTGAATTTTCCAGCTTTTATCAGACCACCAAAGCATTTCCCAGAAGAGACACCCCTGGCCTCCATTATCTCATCTCTAAGTACAATCCTCCAAGCTTATAAATTTTTCTAATGCAGAATCTCTGGGGATGAGGGATGAAATATGTCCATGGCTCTTGCAGAATGGGAGGCCTTAAAATCCGATGCTCACAGGGAACATTGAATCTCAAGTGCTGGAAGAGCAGCTCAGACAATTCTCCATCAGGAAGTCTTTCTGCTCGGGCCAAGAAAACCAAGTGGGTGACTTGGTCCCGTCCCACCTCATTGACAGTAACTTTGGGATAACAACCACTTGGCTGTCGTGGAAGTGAGCCTTGAGGTGAGGAGTCTTCTCCTGGTTCACGGGTTTGATTTGCTTTTATGAGGTTAAAAACAGCTCAATAAATGCTTGAGAGCCATGTAATTCCCAGCAACCTCAAATCTACCTGTCAGATAGTGATAAAACCATCCTCAACACACACACCAGTCACTAGAAAGCATTTCAGCTGAAGTTGTCCAAGTGTTTTTCCAGGGAAATCAGAGCCATTATGTCCATTTCACAGAACAAGAAATCGGGGGGGAAATGAAGTGGTCGAGGTCACTGACAAGCTGATGGTGCAGCCCAGAATGAGCACACAGCAGAGAAGGTGCAACGAGAAGGTTCAGGGCTCCCAGGTGTTCTCAAAGGTGGATGGAGCAGGTGGAGGTGGAAACTCAGAGTTCTCCAGAAGCTGTGGCTGCCTCGAGCCCAGAAAACAAAGGCCCCACCAGGTATAACCACAGCAAATCTGGTCGCTTGAGAAAAGATGATGTGAGGTGAGAACGTGCTAAAATAACGATGGGGGAACTACAGAGTCACAGAATGGGATGGGTTGGAAGGGACCTTCAAGATCATCCAGTCCCAACCCCCCTGCCATGGGCAGGGACACAATCAACCTGGATTTGGGTGAAAAGATGGAGCAATGTTGGGAAACATGTCCAGATCACTAGGCATCCTCTCCTGTTGACGCACACCTTTGCCACTCCTTGGATTTGAAATTTGTAGGGCAAAGCAAGGAGAGGAAAAAAAAAAAATCCCATGGATGAACAACTATTTTCACCTTGCCCTCTGGCAAATGCAGCTTGGTCTCTCCCAGATGTGGGAAGAGATGGATCCAGTGGCTGAGTGAGCAGGTCTTGCAGAGGTGAACAGCTCTCAAGTGTTCTTTGAGAAGAAGTGAAGGTTCTTGAGGAAGGACATGAGCGAACAGGGAGGTGGATGGGTCGTTCCTGGTTTCTGGGTTTGTGGAACATGTCAGATATGGCAGTGCACTTTGGAATGAGCCTCATCTCTGGTGTCTGTAGCAAGGTGCTCTGGCAGGAAGAAACAAGGTGCGAGTGGGGATGGCTCATCTCCAGAGCTTAGTCATGAAGTTAAAGGGTGGTGTCATCTCACACAAACAGAAAACTCCCTGGTCTGAGTTTCATCCCAACGTGATGACAGGGGCAGATTGAACTGGCATTGCCTTCCCAAAGGTGTTGAGTTTCCAGAAATCCCATTTTTTGTTCTTCTCCAGGCCCCAGGAGGGAAGAAGGTGTTGAGTGTGTACAAAGCATTGCGGCAGCAAACATTGTAGGAGAGAGTCGAGCCCACTGGGTGCAGCTGGGGCTCATTGTGGAGGTGCTGTGCAGACATGAGACCAAAGGGGAGCAGATCATTACAGCGGGATTCCTTACACCCGATCTCACAGCCCCCAGCAAGTCTTAACGCTGAGCTGAACATGCAATAGCCCAAATCTCTTGAGTGTCTTCAGAAATCGTGAAGCCAAGCGTGTCCCAAATCCCAGACACCCTCAGCTCAGCTGGGCCGGTGCCATCGGGTGCTGCGGCTGGTTTGAAGTGCTGCAGAACTGGTTCATGGTGCTGGGCCAGGCAGCTCCTGCCTCCATCCTCAAATGGCTCTAGTCACCCTAATCCATCGCGATGACGCCAAGCCATGAGCATTTGGCTTTGAGGAAGGACACCATGCAACACCTTGATACCCAAGCCCCAAAATCCCAGGGTGAAGTCATGACTCCCTGGAGGAGACAACTTCATTGGTGGTGGTGGATTTTACTCAGGTCCAAAGACCTCTTGGGAGAATGAGGAATGTCCATGATGGTGGCACTTGGTGTGCAAAAGCTGTTGAGAATGCTGAAGCCAACGCTGGTGCCCACTGTGACCATTAAGTGCTTCCTTCCCCTTAAGTGTGGCTCATCAGCCCCATCCGTCTGGACCCCAAAGCCACCAATTGCTTTCACTGAGTCTTTTCCTTCTCCCTCATCCTTCTGCCTTGGTTTTAGCTCACCAGATGGAGACTTCAAAAGCAAATGTCGTTGCAAACAGAAAGGCAAGCCCAGCTCACCCCGGAGAGGCTGTTTTGAGGTGGATTTGCTGAGCGTGGGTATGAGCAGCCACCAGCCCTTGTGAATCACAGAGTTGCAAATGCTGAGTAAATGTCCACTCCCCAAAGTCGAGCTCTGTGATTCAGGGAGCTGGAGTGTGCACGAGGCCATACCTGCCCCCGAGGTTTTGGGTCTTGCAACCTCTTTCCTTCCACCATGCCCTTGGTTTGGGTGAGATCTTCCAACTCAGTGGACATTAATCACATCAGATCCAAACACAGCAGGGATTGAGGGTGGGAGGTCACCTCTGGTATGGTCCAGCCACTGAGATCTCCAGGGATCAGGCACTGAGATGGGCTGGGACCAGGGAAAACCTTGGAAAACAGTGGTGAAATCCTGCAGGAACAAGGAAATGGCCTGGAGGGTCATCTCATGGGTTTGAGGGTGTGGAATAAAGAAGAGAAGATGAGATGAGATGAGATGAGATGAGATGAGATGAGATGAGAAGAGAAGAGAAGAGAAGAGAAGAGAAGAGAAGAGAAGAGAAGAGAAGAGAAGAGAAGAGAAGAGAAGAGAAGAGAAGAGAAGAGAAGAGAAGAGAAGAGAAGAGAAGAGAAAAAGGAAAAAAGGAAAAAAGGAAAAAGGGGAAAAAAGGAAAAAGGAAAAAGGAAGAAAGGAAAAAGAATACTTCCTTTAATGCTAATAAATTGAATGCCCTGGAGGAAAAAATACCCACAAGTTCCCTCCCCAGTGTTTGTTTTTGAAAATGTTATTGCTAAACATGAACCATGGGCCAAACCCAGCTGGGCGTAAGTTGGCTCTGCCCCAGACACTTCAAAGGAGCCAGGCTTGCCTTACACCACCAACACATTTGGCCCAAGGAGGACTTTTTCTTGGCAGTTGGAGCTCACAGCCATGCCAGGGCTCAGCTCGCCCTGGCCTGAACGAGGTGCTCTGATGAAAGTTGGGACGAGCTGGCAAACAGCTCCAGCGCCCAGGCTGGGCTCCTGAGCTCCTCACAGGCAGCAGGCTGAGCATTTCATTGAAATAGATACATTAATTATCCAGGAGTCAGAATAATATCCACAGATCCCAAAAGTGCCATGTAGGGAGATCACATCCGAGTTTGGGTGTGCAGGGACAAAGCCCAGCATTGCTGTGTGTCGGTGTGTGCACAAGGGTTGGCTCTTGGCTCAGTAAAATCAGGAGGAATCCTTCGTTTGGCTCTCTCGTTAACCTGGAGGATCCACGTGTGTGTTGGAGAATAAATGGCTTTAAATTGTGGGATTATGGAGGGAATTTACCTTTTATTTCTGTAGCCGCTCTCGTCGCTGCCCGTCCCAGCTCGTGCAAATCAGAGTCCCTACAGCGAGTCGGGACTTATCTGGGCAGGTTTTTTACTGCTGCTCAGCAGGAAAAGGTGATCAAATGGGAAATGCGGTGGTGTGGAGTGACCTCCTTTAGCCCCCCACTGTGGGGTGTGGGGAGGTTTCTCCCCAGATTCCATCTGGGCCAGGCAGCTTTGCACCTTGGCGGAGTCATGGGGAAGCAAACACTCCCATGGGCCCAGAGCAGAGGGGTCACACATCCCCCCAGATGTTTAAAGAAATGAGATATAGCAAAGGAACAATATAAAAAAGCCTTTTTCTCTCTTCTTTGAGCACCTTTTGTGGCAAATGCCAGGGTGCAGCAGGAAAGAGAGCTTTGCCCCAAACCCGTCTCCTACATTTTCCACCTGCCCCCAGACTCCCCAGGAAGGGATTTTCCAAGGATCCTGCCCAAATTTCATACCCTGAAATGCAGTGGGATCGGAGGCAAAGGGAGATGACATTTTTCTGCCTTCTATCTAAGGAGTTTAGGGCCCAAGATGTTAATTCCTTCTTGACTTGGGCACTTTTGAAGCTCCTGAAATGAACAGTCCCTCCTGTTCCCCTGGTGATTTTCCAAACCTTCGGAAATGGCATCCCTGGGTCTGAAATCCCTTGGCTATTTGCTGCCATTTTTCTCCCTGCTGACTCGGAAAGTTTTGTTCTAGTAATGGAAATAAGTAAGACTAAAATGTCCAAGAGAATAGGAAAAACCCACAGTTTTGGGGGAGGGGAGAAAGGCCTGGGAGAGGAATATTTCCAGAGACTGCGAGTCATGGGAAAAATCCGTTGTTTGACTGGAAAACAGATTTTTAACCATGCGAGACATGGCAGAGTGGGAAGGTTTCTTCAGCTGGGCCAACCAAAAGCATATTTGGTCATGGAGGGGGGAGTGAGTGGGATTTTTTTTAGCTTTTGGATATCAGTTCACATAACGATGCCTGATCCCGTTATCCACTGTGTCACATCCAGCTGAACCTCTCCAGTGGCTCCCAGGGCATTTTCATCCATCCCCTCATCCCTCTTCCCTGTCTCTGCTGCTTCCAGCCCTCACACCCTGTTTTTCCAGTTCTCCCCTCACCTTATCTTTTGCCAAAAACACTCTTCTTGCTGCAGATTTTGTTAATAATTTGGGGTCACTTCCAGACAACCAATTTTAATCCTAATCCCAGTCCAGGTCAAGAGGGAACTTTGTTTAAACCCAGCAAAAGCACCGTTTTCCTACCAAGAGGACAATTTCATAGAAGTGTGAGTCATTAATCTTCCTATTGACATGTTTTATTTTGTTGAATTTGTGCCTGACAAATTTAGGAGGCAAAGAATGAGCCTGAACACTTGTAAGGGTGGTGATTTTTCATACAGGGCTGATGTGAGCAGGAGGCATTTAAGGCAGAATAAATCTCTCCTTGCATAGGGAAACACATGGAGGGAATAAAAACCCCAACAGCTCTATAAGGTGGCAAATTGTAAAGCTGCTGTTTTTTTAAAAATCCTCAAAGTCCCCAAGATTGAGACTTTTTTCAGGAAATTGGGTTTTTTGGCAGCTGGGCAAGAAAAAAAGAGGAATAAGAACAACAACAAAAAGTCAAGTGAAATCTTCCCAGCAAGAAATAATTTATCCAAGATTTCATCTACAGGCACATCCAAAAGCAATTACAAGAGCCTCATTACCATTATTTATTGAACCACCCCCTCTAGCTAGAGCAAAAGCAAAATACAAAACTGAAATGAGAGGAAAAGACCTCTTATAAAAATAGTTAAAAGTCCATAAAACCTGCCGGACGATGTAAAGGAAAACCACCAAAGAAACCTCACTGGAAAACAAATGAAATCCTTGTGTGGTGCCTCAGAGGCAGCGGAAACCAAGAGGGTCAAGCCCAGCTGTATGTCCAGGAGGTCCTGACTGGGCTTAGATGCCTTCAGACCTCCTCTTCCTCAGAAGGAAGGCTCAGCTCAGTGCCCAGGTCCTCAGTTCACAGACCGGGACAAAACATCCTGGAAATATCGTAAACAGCCTGGGAAATACACTGGGAAAGGGTTCCAGAGAGAAGTTACAGTGGAATCAGGACATTGCTGTTCCCTTTCTCTCACCATGCACATGTGGGAGGTGGTGGAGAACATAAAGAGTGTCCAAGATGCATCTTTGGACATGCTGTACGTTGGGAGGGATGGATGGATGGATGGGTGGATGGACACACCGCCCAAAGTGGACCTTCCCCTTCTTTTAATTTTTATTCATAATTTACTCTGGAAACTCTGGGTTTTGGAAAGAGCACCCAAGATTTTAAAAGACTAACAACTTTGCACTGAAGAGATAAATTCAGTATTTTCAATAAAAATTAATATTTATACCAAAAGTGTCACCTGTGCATTGCAGAAACACAACAGGAACTTGAAGAGATGGGCAGCGAGTGGGACACAGACACCTTCAAGGGACACTTTGGAGACACAGCCTCGATCTGAAGGAGAGATGAACCCAGACATCACCTCTACATCCCCCCAGAAATGCCCCCACGGGGTTACAGACACAGCCACGTATCTCAGAGGGGGCAAACTCAGCTTGGCTTCCGATCGAACTGTTTAACTGATCTATTAATTTATTGAAGAGAAACCTGCGTGGGTTGGTGAAAATAAAAAAGCGGGACCGGGGGCCGAACGAGGTGGAAGGTGGAGGGACCCGCCCGGCCCCGCAGCTCCCGCACGGCGCTATTCCCGCACCCGGGGAGGCGGAAGATGCGCCGCTTTTGCAGCCGGAGTTTCACCAAAGTGCGCGTTTGGTTTTTCCTGGAGGAATCCGGAATTTCGGCGCTGCAGGTGCCGGGGGGCACAAACCCCCCCTCCCCAGAGGCTGAGCCTGGAAGGGCTCATGGCATTAGTCACCGGGAAGGCTCCGAGTTAAGACATGCACAAACCATCATGGAAATCTCTTCCCATTCCCACGGGAGCGAGCTGGCACCGACCCACCCGAGGAGCGCTGCTTTCCTGCCTTTTTATTCTTACTATCTTTTTGCCCACCCCCTAATTATTACTATTTTTCCCCCCAAGAAGATCCATAATCAACCCCCTCTCCTCCGAAAATCGCCCCTCGATGGGTTTAAAAGCACCGTCCCGCCTGGGGAGGGGAAAGGAATTGAGCATTTAAAGGGGGAAAAAAAAAATCAAGCCTGAAGAAACGATTCCCTTCCTTAAATAAATTACGGCAGTTCAAAGCCCGGCGCTGCGGTTTCACAACTGATAATGATCGAATTTTTTGTCTATTAGTGCTTTGCTGTCTTAAATTAATTGGTATTTAAATTAAGGGGGGGAATTGAGTGAGTAGGAAGGCGTGTGTTCAGCCAGGAGTGGGCATTTCCAAGGTTGTATCCTAACTCGAAATTCCCGAAGGAAGAACACATATAAATATGCCCTGGAAAAACAAATAACGATTTTCCAAGAAGAGCTGTTGCGATTTGTGTCCTCGCGGAGATCCACAACTTTCAGCCTTGACGGCTTCTTCAATAGCTTATTTTCACTCTTTTGGAAAGGGAGATTCTTTTTTTCGGTGCTTTTCCCCTTCTTGCAATATTCGCCCGTCAGGCAACTAAGCTATAACTTTGAGAATCAGCTTTCTGCAAGGAGAAATGGAGAAACTCAGTAAAAACGGGGTATTTTCGGGCTTGTTCTCTTTTTCGGTGTTCTCTCCCATTAAGTTATTTAAGCGGTCTATAAATTTCTTGAACATAAACCTGCAGAAACCAGGGGAGGGAACCAGGTGAGGGAAAACCACCCCGGACACTGCGTGGTCGGACTTTGGAGGCTGATGGCTTCTCATTTTTGCTTATTTTCACCCATTTTTGTGCAGTTCCCGAGCCCAAAGTGGCGCTAAAGACCGGTCCCGGGGAGGTGGTTGGGGTTTTTTGGGGGAAGCATTGATAGCCCACGGTATTCTCCGTATTGTCCTGCAGCTCAGAAAACAAGTGATTTGGAGTTTTTAAAAAAAGAATGAGGAAGGAAAAAGCAAGGAAAGTAGAAAAGGAAGAAGGAGGAGGAGAAGAAGAAGAGGGAAATTCCTAAAATAATTCTGTATAAGAATTGCAAGGGAAAAGCCTAAAAACTTGTGAGGCGATTGAATCAACTTTTTTCACTTTTGTGAGCGAAAATATGGAAATAAATGGGGGAAAGGGAGATGAGGGGGAGCCCAAAAATGCCAGAAACACGGGGAAAATTAGGCCTTTGCTGGAAAAAATCTCAGGGTGGGGGGACGAGGGGAGGAGAAAGAAAGAAAGGGGGGGAAAAGGAAGAAAAAGACAACACCGTAAAATGAAGTGCTGAAGGTGCGTTGTGATGGCTCCGCAGAACCCATCACCCTTGTCGGGTGGCAGCGGATTTTGCCGAGTTTAAGACCAGACACAAAATTATTCTCTTTTATTTTTCGGTAGGAAGAGGCGGAATGGGAGGAACAGCAGGAATTGTTGCTCAAGTCACCCGGGAGTGCCCGGCCCAGTGTAATTATTCTCCAACAGTGGCTGGTTTTATTTCTTTGGGCATTTCAGCGTGTCTGGGTTTCAGTGTCGGTTTAAAAGCATCGCCCAGAGCATCTTTTCCATTAATTAAAGTTCAAAAATCTATGACAGACATCTGAGATCCCGGCTCCCCTCCTGCCCCCTCCCCAGTCCCCAAGTCCATTAGCCCACCGTAATGGTCAATTAACATGTTCATCACACTTCAATTAGAGCCGGGAGGACCCGCTTTGCCCCCCCCAGCCCCCTGCCAACTCCCCCAAATCCCGAAGCGCCTCTGGGTTTGTGACTCCCCTCAAACCCCCACCCATGGGCGGTGCTGAGTCCCGGTAAGGGCAGGATCCAGCCCAAAGATAAACCAAGGAAAAAACTGCTGGAAGAAACTCCCTTTGTCGTTGTCCCAGAGCGACCCATCCCATTGCAGACGCCTTTGGGGAATTATTCCATCATCCGCTGAGATGAATCACGTGTATTTGCACACGCGTGTTTGCATGTGCATATTTGCACGCATGTGTGGGCACCAGTTTGCATGTGGATGTGCTGCAAAGGTGTAGGGTTTTGTGCAGGTGGGTGGGTGGGNTTAAGATTTGAACTCAGGCTTGGAGTGGAATCTACCACTGAGGGGCTCTGTGACATGGCCCTGCACCGGGAGGGAGTGAGAGAATGGCTTGGACTTTGATCCATCCCAAAATCTCCTGCTGCCAGCTGGATTTCACCCAGGCTGAAGCCAGAGAGGGAGAGGGGAAATGCACAGGTAGATGCAGCTGGATGGGCTGGAGCAGGGGAGGGTGGAGAATCCATGTCCCTGGCACAGAGGAGGCCAAATGTGGCCAGGCCCTGGCTACTGACTGTTTCTACTGTTTTGGGGACGGTGGAGATGTCACCGTTGATCTCCTGGGAGGAAGGAGGGGACCTCTGGTGCTTCTCCCCTGGTGCTTCTCCGTTGTCTGGGGCCCAGGAGTCCCACAGGGGACAGTGGGGGACAACTGTCTTGTCCCAGTGGGACTAGATGGGATGCTGAAAATTGAGGAAATTTGGGCCTGTAATGGATAAAGAGAACAATGTCACAGATATGGGGTTGTGGCAGGAAGAGAAGCAAGAACAGCCCTCTCTGGAGACTGTTAATTCTGAAGTTCACAACCCAAAAGGTGGAAGAGACCCACACGGAGGGGACAGGGCAGGGAAGGGGTGCAGCAACAAGAGACCCCAGAGCTACAGCTCAAACTCATTCCCATCCAGGCAGAGAAGACCAAAAATGTGGGAGCTGAGAGAGGTTTCCAGGAGCAGGACAGGTTTTGTGAAGGCACAAGGTGGGGCTCAAGGTCCTGGCTCTGGGGCTCAACACATGGATGCCCCGAGCACCCCATGGGCATCCCGGGGTGAAACCTTCCCCTTGGCCCTGCCCCACCCTCTGCAGCCCCGGGGTTTGCTGGTTCCCTCTGCAGATTCCTGGGCAAGATTTGGCTCAATATGGGCAAATGGTAAAACGTGTCTCAAGGAAGCAAAGAATGAGGAATGTCAGAAGCAGCAGCTGCTGATGAGAAAAGAACAGTTGTAATTATCCGAAACTGGAGTTTTGCCAGTAAAATTTTTCCTCATGTTTCTCTTGGCCTTGTTTGGTCTTAATTGCAAAAAAAAAAAAAAAAAAAAAAAAAGAGTTTTTTCCTTCCCTTCCCTGCCCTTGCCCTTCCCACACTCACTTCCTCCTTCTCCCGTTTCTCCCCTTCTCTCTCTCCTTGTTGCCTTTCCCTCCCCAAAGAGGCCGCGACGTCCCGCACAATTTGCAAGGAGATAATCGCCTTGTTCCCCTTCCGTGCCCTCTGCCGGCCTCAAAAGCCCCATCAGAATTCCCCAATCCGCCTAAAACGCCAAGACAAGCTTCCCCCGAAGTCTCAGCGCTGCTCCAGCTCATGCAGAGCTGCCAATTAAATTCTTAATTAATTTCCTCCACCCGTTTATCTATCTCTCCATGTAAAAATGGGATGTACAGACCCAGCAGCACAGGCAGAGCCAGAAATGTAAATATAAACATAAATCTGTGCATCTCTGTGGGCAAAGGTCCTCTTATCCTTAAATCTCTGGCAGCACACAGATGAGCGGGAAAAGAGGAACAAATCGTCTTTAAATTGCTTAATTCCCATCATGGAAATTATTCCTGCCAGGGAATGAAGAGCAGTCAGGGTGATTTGGGCTCTTGCTCCTCATTGAATGGGCGAGAGATGCCGGATTTGGGTGTTTTTAGGGTTGTGTTTGTAGGTCAAGGGGGATTTGGTGGTCAATAAACTCCCCTGAGCCACTTCCTCGGGGCTCTGCCCGTGTCGGGGGTTGAAACATCCTGGCCTTGAGCTTGGAGCATCCTCCACGGGGCTCCGAGGGTAAAACAGAGGGCTCCAACCTCAGGCTGGGTTCAAACTCTTTATTTTCAGTCCGTTTTGTCCTCAGCGGTGACCGATTTGCAGCTTTTAACTCCTCGGTGCCAGCGGTGTCCCTCCTGCCCCCCACGGGTGGCTGCAAAGCTGGTGGGCACCGTGGGGTGGCCGTGGGCCAGCGAAGGCAAGGCAAGAGAACAGCACCTTTTAATGTTTGATTTGGGAGCGCTCCAGCCCATGCGAAGCTCCTGCCACTGCAAAACGCCGATTTCCCGGAATCAAACACTTTTATCCCGCACTTCCCTTACCTTGATCCAGTCCTGGGATTAAAAACAGTTTGTGCGGAAAAATAAATTCACATATTTAGTCTCCTAAATCTGCACTCGGGCATAAAACAGGGGTCTTAATCTTATTTTAGTCTTATTAATATTAAAGATTCAATTTGTATTCAAATCGCCAGGAACTGCGAGGGTTTTTCCATTTAAAAACCCCCGAATTCTCCCCAAATCGCGGTGTTTTCCCCAAGTGTTTGGCACACCCTTGGAACCTTTGCATTAACAAAAATCTCTTTGCAACAACCTCAAAGTTTGCAATAACCTCAAAGCAAGGCTGGAAAAGTAAAGCAGAAATATTTGGGAGGAAAAAACCCACCAAAACAAAACAGAAAAAAAAGGCAATTTTTTAAAAAGGCAAAAAGTGGTTTTAAGGGTAAATATTTGGAGCCAAGAAGACAGATGCAGGTCGGTAAAAGGTGCTCTTGGATTTATTGGGCAGCCAGAAATAAATCCCGGTGTCCACGAGCAGCTCAAAAACTGTCCAGTTTGATGAAAAAACCCCAAACCCACGAGGGGGGACCCGTCTGGGTCTTTGCCCTGCCAGCCCCGGCTTTGCCTGAAGTCGGGAAAGGAGGTGGCTTTGGAAAAGTTTTGCAAAATACCAACGGGAATGGTTCTTGTCTATTATTTAAATATTTCAAATAATAATATTAACGGAGCATCTCTCCCACACCGATTTTTCGCTGCATTTTCTCAAGGAGGGAAAGGAAAGAGAGGGATATTAAAATGGAATTAACTGAAAGAATCAACTTGAGGAAGGATTAAAGTAAAGATGTCAAAGCAACACCGGGGATGACACCCAAGGGAAAATCACTTTCTTCCACGAAACGTAGGCACGTTTTTATTTGAATATTCAAGAAGGGTTCTCCGGGAGTTTTTTTAGATATGAATGTGTTGATCTGCGGAGACAACATGTGATTTATGGGCATGATTTTTACAAAGACCGATGATTTTACCCTCAGTTCTTCAGATGCTGGTACCTGAAGATGTAGCAATCAAACCAGACTAGTGCCCAAGAGAATTTTCCTGCCCGTAAACAGCTCTGGGAGGTCCCAAACTGCATTTGCATATATAAAATAACATCACGTAAGGTACCCGAACATGGGGCAATCGCGGCAGAGCCACCCAACCACCGTCCCGTTGCCAACTCTCTCCCAGGAGCTGCTTGAGGTTCCCACCTCTGGCTCCCATTAAACCCATTAAATTCACCTTTTCTCTCACAAATTTTTCAGTTGCAGAACGTTTAGGAGGGGTTTTGCTCCGGGATTAAATCCCTCATAGCGGATTGGGAATGCTTTGGCTTTTCCCTTGCTCTGCGAGGGGGAACAGGAGATAAATGATAAATTCCCTCTCGAAGAGCCGAGGAGCCCAAACGAGGAGTCCCCGGCGAGTCACGGGCGTTAATTAACGGGCATAATTCCATATTCCTCACTGGAAAGGCACAGCCTCCCGTAGGGCTTCCGAAGCTGTCGGAAGATGAAATCTCCGGGATGTCTTCAATTATTTTGCAGAAAGATTTGATGAGTGTCTCTTGAGGGGTTTTTGGTTGTTCGAATGCTTTGGCTCTTGTTTTTAGCAAACAAACAAACAAAGCCCAACAAAGTTTTGGAATTAATTGCTAAGTAAATAAAACGTGAGGCATCTCCAAGGGTTTCAGCTTCCTTCCCTGGAGGGCTGAGGACCTGGAAATAAAATTAAATAAAAAGTAATGCAAAAATATAATAGTAAAATCACTTTTGGGATATGGAGGTAGGAACTGCCATAACCAATGGGCGAAAAGACTGTAAGGGACTATCTTAGACTTCTATATGGTGTATAATGGTATACGTACGGTACTTATGGTGTATAATCGGTACAGGATATACAGTAATTGCACAGACATGGACACACGGATGGACAGAGGAATGGATAAAGGGCCGGGGGGGATGGAAGGAGGGATGTTTGGCACAGATTCTCTCTGGCTCCAGCCCCTCACCTCCCCCCTGCATCCTCCTCCCATCCCACAGGGCAGGATGAATCCTCAGCCCAACACACCCTAGGGAGGAAAAGACGCGATTTCTATAGGTGTGTTTAAAGATAAAGCTCCAACCTCTGCTGCACCCGGAGCTCTCCACGAGCAAAATTTTAGCTGTCCCTTAATTTAACTTTCTTTCCTCATCGTCACCCTCAGCTCCTGCCTCCCCTGCGAGGGTGAACCCGCTTCACACACTTGCTCTTTAATGCCGAAAAACCCCAGTGACGACACAGAACTCACTTTTTTCTTTTTCTTTTTCTTTTTTTTTTTTGGGGTGGCTTTTTTTCCCGGCGCATCCTCGGGAAGGAAAAAAACCACGAGGAGATTTTCTTTTTACATGTGTTTAAGGGGGGGGAAAGCACGTAAAAACTGCGGAGCCTGAGCAAACCTTGGAGGACAGAAAGGAAATCCACTTTTATTTTGACAATAATGGAGTAAAATCCTTTTTTCATCCTGTTTAACCAAGCGCAGAATTAAAACGCATCTTCCTGGTGCCAAAAGTTCGCTGATGCTTTGGATGCCCTCGGAGCAGCTTAGGGAGGGGGGTGGAAGGGCAGCAGCCCTGCCCGTCCCTTGACAGCGCCTTTTTTTAGCCCATCTTTAACCCCCAAAATCCGTCTTGGCGGGTGAACCCCGTGGAAGAAGAATTTCATCAGCTTCTTGGCTTTTAGGGCAAACTCTGAGGGTTTAACTGAAATCAGTTATTAATTGCCACAGAGGATAAAGAGCCACATCTGGGGTGGAGGCACAGCCTGAGTGAAAATCCAGGTTATTTCCTTCCACCCCTGCAAAGCGGCTCCATCCTAAGCGCGTTTTTTGGGAAACCCGGATTTCAGCCTCTCTCTGCCAAGGTGCCCTCATGAGGCGCTTTATTTCCACCAGCGTTTCCCCCCCTTTAAAATCCAGCCCAGCGAACAATTTTTGTAACATTTCCCATTTACAAAAAAAAAAAATAAATGTGTTTTGGAGATACACGTCGGGGTTTGGGGTTTTTTTACATTTTCTTGCTTCTTGGCTTACTGCATTCATATTTTCCCTGGCTGATGCCTAATAAATCCCAGGTTTTTCATGGAGAGTTACCTTTCTCCCATGGTGACGTTGCTTGGAAGTGGAGATTGCGTTGCTGTTTTACACTCAGTCTGAGCGTGTGGGCGTCGGTCCTGCCTATTCATCATTTATATTTCCTCGTTTAATGCACACGAATTCCCAGTTTGGCAAACAGGGATCATTTAAGTTCAGTTTCTACCTCTGGAAATGAAAATCTTCAGTGTTTTTGCTTTTGAAAATGGGAATAAACTTGGCAAAGATCTCCCACTCTTCCCTCTCAATCCCTCCAAGGAATTAAATATTTGGACACTAAGTGGACCAAGGAGTAAACAGTTTCGGGGGCAGAAGGGGAGAAACCTCCTCAAACACACCCGTCTCTCTCAGCTGGCTCTGGATAATATTTGGCAAAAGAAAGGAGGTTTCTTACGCTGGCCTGGGCTCTGTCTCCATCCTTCCAAACGCAGCTTGAGTTCATTCCGTACCAGCAGATGGGGGAGAAAACAGCCCCTGCTCGTTCAGTGCCACGGCCAAAACAACAACAATGAACTCTCCGTGTTTCAGGCACTGGCAAATAAAGAAATAAAATGACGTTTAAGGGGGAAATAAAACCCCATCCCAGCCAAAGGACTCCAAAGCACCTGAGCGTCCCCGCTCCTCTCCCTGAGAATATGAAGGCAAAAATGATACGAGGCCATAATTACCCTCTCCAAATACCACTTTGTTGACACCAGCCAGACCAAATGGCCCCTTTTCTTTTGTGAATGCTTCAGGCGACCTCCTGTTTTAACTTGGAATTGAACTTGGACTTCCGACCAGACAGGGGCCCTAAATTGAGGCAGATATTTTATTTGTCTGTCTCTGAATCGCTGAGTCAAGAAATACCTTTCGCACGGGGCCAGCGTGGAAATAATAACAATAATTAAGGTTAGGGAATTGCCAAGAGCTGGGACATTCCGCAGTGGCTGTAAAAAAAAAGAAGAAAAAAAGAGGGGAAAAAAGCCCTTATTCTCCTCAAAAGGTGGTGTCGCCGTGAGAAGAGGGATGGGAGGAAGAAAAGGGGCTGCGGGATTTTGGGAGTGCCAAAATCCCTCGTTGTCACCCCTCAGATGCGTGGGACCAAGAGGTATTTATCCCTTTGCTCTTCTCCTTCGCAGCTTTAGCAGGGGTTTGAGGCGGGGGAAAAGGGTAAAACACGGAATAAAGCCACGAGGTCGGAGACTGCGAGGTTGGGCTTTGCGATTCCACTTCTGGCCCTCCCTCGGCCGAGGGATTTTGTATGTTTTCATTTATGTATTTTATATATTAGATTTATATTATATAATCTGCGTGTTTCTTTATGTATTTATATACATCTTTATATATTTTATTTTATATATATTTTCCCCCTTTCTGGTTAGCAAAATGCAAGGAAACCAAAGCAAAACACACAAAAAAGTCCTCCAGATTGAGCAAACCCCCCTCCCTAAGCTGGGGGTGCCGAGAGAGCTGGGGGGCTGCAGAGGGGTTGCTAAAAAGCAAAAAAAATCAAGAAAAACGCTGAAAATAAAACCTGAGGGTGGATCTGCCCCAAGCAGGTTGCAGGAATCTGACAGGTTAGGAAGGAGAAAAGCCGGATCGTCTCGGGTCAGGCCCAGCTCCCGGTCTGACCCAACCCGGGGAGGGGGGCGAGGGGTGGGAGCGACCCGAGGTTGTGTCTCCGTCTTTGGTGCATCTTTCGCCGTCGCTCCTTGGCTCTTTCAAGGCGTTTGAATTAAAGATTCCGTGGCGGTGCGATTTAATTTTCTTTTGATTCCCTGTATAAACATCTCCAGTGCAAGAAGGGTTGGTGACAAACCCAACTGCTGGGACAAAGGACACAAAACGCTTGTGGTTTTGGTATTTTACCCCTTTTTTGAGTGTTTTTTGGGAGGTCTGGGGTGGGGTTTTTTTGTCCCTTTTGGGTGCAACGCATCAAGGCAGAGAAAACCGCATTTAATCTTCCTTTTCTGAGCTGTTCCCGGGCATCGCTGTTGCACGAACGTGGCTCGGGCTTGGCCACAGCCTCGCTGGTTGCGTTAATTCAGCCCTGAAATGAACCAGGGACGTTGGAGGCGTCCTTAAAAAAAAAAAATACGGCTCGCAAAGTTTGGGAAAAGAAGTCGGGTTTGGCTTTTATTTATCCAAAGCACATTTTGAACAAAGCCTGGGAAAACTTTCCTTGGAGTCCTCTACAAGAATATGAGATTTAGTGGAGTAGTTTCTTCACTAAATTGGTATTCCAGTGGGAAAATCGTATGTTGATCTCAGACTTTCTCATACACGGGCTCTAATTTCCCTGAGGGTTCAAAAGCTAAAATTCTCGTCTTTTGTTTCTCTCCCTCCCCCAAAAATATAATGAAAAAGAACCTTTTGTTTCCAAATCTAGGTAGGGATTTTTTTCTGTCCATCGTGTTTTAGAGGCACCAGCAGCAGATGGAGCCGATTTTCCTTCAATAAAACTTATACCTTGGCCACTTTCCTTTGTAGGGGAGAGTTCTGGAGGTGGGAAGAACCACAAACAGTTTTTCCTTCAGAAAACCTTGTATCGAGGAGGGGTTTTTTCCTTAATCTGTAAGACAACAATAAAGGGGGGGAAAGGGGAAAGACAAACCACGTGCCGCAGATTTGCAGGGAATTATTTTCACCTCTTAAAAAAATATGGATTTGCCTTTTTTCCTTTATTCTCATCCTGGCCACCTTTTTTTCCCACTGCAGGATATGTGGCAGATAAAAAGGTATTTTTACATCAAATTCCTCAGCTGATTCATTTCAGTCGGGGTGAGATTTCCCTGGCCTGGAGAAGCAACGCTTGATTTTGAGCTCCGTTAGATGAGCCCGAATGCGTTCTCGAGGTGTTTGGCCACTGACACGTCGGGATTTTCAGGGCAACTATTGGGACAGAAATCCCTCCTTTGGAGAGTTTGCCTTGAATATCTGCGAGTCAAATTAGCCTTTTGCAAAGGCGATATAGTGACAACCTCAACATCTCCCGCTGCAAACACACGTTCATCTGCAAAAACTGGGCTCAGTCCTAAATTTCTGTGTAGGTTTGTGCGCTTTTTTTTTTTTTTTTTTTTTTTTTTTAGGGGGAAGAGGGAAAAAAACCCCAATATTAAGNTTTAGTAAGGGAAAAGTGGCAATAAACGCCTAATTTAAGGGAGAGAGAGTAGAAAACTGCCTTAAAAACCGGCAGCTCCAGTGTGGGAGATAAAGTACTGAGAAACAACTTTGCAAAGCAGAACGGAGCTGAACACCTCAAGAATATAAAGAAATTTTTTGCCTGGTGGACCAGGAGAGGAATCTGTTTCTTCCTTTCCAAAAGGAATCAAAAGAAAGAAAGAATTATACTGAATTTCTTTTCAAGACGGCAGAGAAATGGAAGGGGAAGCAGCCAGACCCATCCTTGTCTTCAGAAGAAAATTCAGCTTCTTTCTTCTCGGGGGTCGCAGAAGGAGCCGCTCCCTGCAGAAAGATCCATATGAAGACCCCTCTCCGGAGCAGCCTGCAAGCCTCGAGCCGGCATCAGGATGCGAGAAAGGAATTTATCAGTCAATATTATTTGATATTGATCACTTTTCCCCTCTGATTTCCCTGATTTTAAAAGCGTTGCTGAGAATGTGGTGCTGCGGGGACGGTGCATGAACGGTGTGGACTCTTCCAGTCTTTATTCTGTAAAACCATAAGTAGAGCAATATTAGCCTTTAAAAAGACCTCGGGGGAGGCTTTTTTTTGGGGTGAAATGCTATTAAAAGCTACCCGATCCAACGAATGGGTCTCACATCTGCTCTAATTTCTAATTGCTCCTTCCTCTGTCCGTTTGTTTTTTGTGGTCCCCCCTTTCCACAGCGGTTCCACCTTTGGGTGAATGTGACCAGCCCTGGGCTGCTCTGGGGACTTTAATCCACCCACCGCCCTCCCTCAAAGCTCCAAAATTAGAAGAAATTCTTTTAAGAGAGTTTTTGAAGGAAATCTTCAATTTCGGATCTGAATATACATGGATCCTCTTCAGCCGCCGACCCTTCCCCATAAAATCAACGCTCTAAATGCGATTTTCCTCCTCTGTTACCTCTACAAAAAGACCTTTTTCTCTTGTTTTCTTCTATTTCCTCCTATTATCTTCTATTTCCTCTTATCTTCTATTTCCTCTTGTTATCTTCTATTTCCTACTGGTTTTTTCTCCCTTTTCCCTTCTTTTTTTTTTTTTTTCTTTTCCCCTTTTTTCCTTTTATTTTTCTCGTTTCTTTTCTTTTTCTCTTTTATCCCCCCCACACTCGAATTTCCCGTCTGCAGCTCCACTAGCACACGGAACCACAAAATCCAACATTCCATGAAACATTCCATGAGAAGGGGAAATGTCTTTCCCGAACCTGCCAGGGCAATTTTCTCTTATTTGGAACTTCTCCTGGCGTCGCCTTTCGCAGGGCTCCCACCTTGGCTCCCGAGCCCTCCCCGCCGCCGCAGCCCCGGTCCGCCTCTCCCCCCTCACCATAAATCTCGGCATTTGGAACATTTAATCCCCTCGCCGAGCGGACATGTGCTCCCCAATGTTAACTACTTCATAAAAATTAAAGGCGCAAAAAAAACCCGCGGGGGAGGGAAGGGGTTTGTGTTCGGCTCCCCCCGTTCCCCGTCCCCGACGTGGCGAACACCCGGCTTTAATTTACGTGTCATTCCTGCCTCGGCTTCTTCTCCCACCCCACGGGCCGTGTGGTTCTCGGGACGGGGAGGGCTGTTTCTCCTCCGTGATTTCGGGGTGGACTCGCAGCACTTTGTGGAACACAGAGGATGCGGGCGCGTCTTTTTATTTTAATGTATTTATTATTGTACTGCACTGCAGTTGCATTTTATGTATTAATTTTATTTTATTCCCTTGCATTTTATTAATTACTTTATTTTAGCAATAATTTTATCCCATTTCATTAATTTTTCCCCATTTTATTCCATTCCACGCCATTCATTTTCCTTCCATGCCATTTTTTCCCCCGTTTTTTTCCATTCCCTGCTATTTTTATTGGGTTTTTTTCCCTCCCACATCCCTGCCCATGGCAGCCTTTTTCAATTTCGCTTTTAAACCCAGGTCGAAGTCCCTGGAAGGTTCTCCGAGGTCGCATCCCCGACGCTCCCGATGACCTGCTTGGGCTTCTTCACCTTGAACTTGGACTTCGACGGCTCTTTAAGACGCCGAAAATCCCTCCCCGAGAGCTCAGAGCGGGGCAGATTAATCGAGAGCTCTCCCTGGCCCTTTGAGGGGTTCCCCCTGTATCTTGGGCTCCTCCCACGTCCAGAATTTGGGGCGTTTTATGGGGCTTTTTTTTTTTTGCCTTTTTCCGGTTGTTTTTGCTATTGGGATGAACGGGAAGAAGATGAAGTGGGAGCCGGAGCGCCCTGGGAGGGAGTATCATCCACCAGACCAGCAGCACCGAGGGATGTTTCAGGATTCCAGGGGACAAAAGCAGCTTGGGGGGGTGTCCTGCGTGGGAGTGCACCCCACGGACAGTCAGACAGAATTCCTTCCCCATGGACCCCCTCCAGGAAAATCTGGGGGGGAAACGCAGCGCAGTCGGAGCTCCCCTCCCGTCTCACAGGCTGAGGACTCAGGACCTGAAAAAAAATAAATGCATTTTCCCCCATGTTTTCCTCTGCTTCTATGGGATTTTTTTGGGGTGCTGAAGGTCCCTGAGCTTCCTCCCTCTTAATAATTCCTCCCCTGGAGTTTCCCCGAGCCCACCCTGTGCTCCCTCCTCACCCCCAGCCCTCCCACCCAGCAACCCACCAGTTTTCTCTATTTTCTACCCCCCGATTTCGTGGCAGCCCAGCGAACTAATTCACATTTTGACAATTAACCACAAACCAGGTTGGACCAAGAGACCCCCCCGTGCCCCACCCCGCTCCATCCGTCCCCCACAGCTCCGCTGAGATTCTTATCAGCAAATTGTTAAACATCAATAACCCCCCCCACACACACACTCTCCTGGGTGGGAGAAAACCAAATTATTTCGCAGTCTGGCAGGAAAATTGAGGGTGGGGGCTTTTAGGCGGCGTTTTTGCCTTTTCTAAATGATTTTTTCGGGGGAGGGGGCGCAGGGAGGGAAGGAAAAAATACTCAACAAGT